>CAJQZJ010034048.1:1160785-1172867 GCA_907164525.1 Lophiomys imhausi
CACACACACACACACACACACACACACACACACACACACACACACACGTACACACACGTACACACACGTACACACTCCTACATGTGTGTTTTGAGACGTACTGTCAAACTGTCAATATTCATCCGGGCAGGAGACATCTCTATGTTCATCTTTGCCTACTTAAACAGAAATCCTCAAACTTAGCCGAAGCTGAGTACACAGGGCCTTCCCAAGACTTCTGTGAACAGGCAAATAGCCCTGAAAATACAGATTTCTAGAAACAGGTAAGAACTTTTTAAGACCCTGCTTCCCAGTGTTTCGTTCCCTGGCATTTCTTTTCAAACTCTCTAGTCTATTGCTGGCATCCACTATTCCCTACCACTTCTCACAGCAGTGACTGAAACCTCGCCCGCTGTGATGTCATTAACAAGCACCTTTTCCCGCCTACTTGGGAGGGTAGTTGCACTATGTGTGCGGTTGACATCATCCCCTGGACTAAGGTCCAGGACTAAATTAAGAAGGAAGAAATTCTAAGTAAAATAAGACAAAGTCTTCCAGCCAGCCTTCCCCCAAGAGCCAACCTGATGATTTGGCTGGTTGCAACCCATTGTGAACAAGGTATGTGCTGTGCCCTCTGTTGCAGAAATGTCAGCCACTGTTTCAGGGCTGTCGCTGAGCTAGAAAATAAAGAATACTAGGTTTAAAACGTCATAAGAATTAATGCTTGGGGTTCAGCTCCTTTCCCGGGTAAGAGGCCCTTGGATTGTCTCAGCCTTTGCTTTCATTACCAGGACTGTTTCTGATACGTCCTGTCGGGTTTGCGCACTGTCATGGGAGCGGCATTGGCCACTGTTGTTGCGTACATCCTGCGTTGGTTCCCGACACATGGAAATGTTGTTTGGTTTTTACAGCGAGCTGCCTCAGGTCATCTCAGTCATGTTTCTAATGCACGCTCCCCATTTGGAAGACAGCTATCATGATATTGATACATGATTGACATTTGAACATGCTTAAGTAGTCACGTGTTCCTGCATGTCTCCTTGATATGTGCTTTGTGCTCTCTTGCTGGTGCCCTGCAACTTCTAGAGGAGGGCAAAATGTTCAAATGTCTCCAGCTGGGAACCTCTGTGGAAGGCACAGCACCCAGCACACTGTGTCTATTATCTGACTTAATGTTCATTCACCCAAACAGCCAGTTTCTGTTGCAAGGGTAAGGAAGCAGAAGCACGGGGTATTGGAGTACATTTCCCAACTAGTGATTTTAAGCATTGGGGCATTTAAGGCTGTTTCCAGTCAGTGCCCCACCCTCCTGGATAGTCCTGAAGAACTGGTCACAGAAACTGAGATTTTTCAGCAGCAGTGTATCTCAGAGAACATTCTGGAAAATGCTGAGCCCAGTTAATAACCAAGGTGCTGATTTGTGTTTTTCTCGATGCTTTTTACCAATGTAACTCATGACAGAGACCCTGGCTATAACATTAAATATTAATTGAAGAAGAGGACACACATCTTCACTGTATAGATTTTCAATACAAATTTCAATGTTTCCTCTGGTGTAGGCATTAATGGCTGTGCTTAAGGAAAAAAAAAAAAGAATCAGAAGATTGTATCCTGGGGCGAAACTCAACAATATGATGTTAATTTGTAAGACTATGGAAAGTTGAAGTGGGGAAAGTTGATCTTATAGAGTTATTTCCTCCAATTATACACACAATTTCTCCAACAAACACATTTCTTCCCAGGGAAGAGAAAAACAAATAAAATTACAGCAAAGAGAAAGGAGGAAAAAAGTCACACCCTGTATTTGGAGAGAATTCCTTTACTATTTTTCTCCACCATTTTAAGCATTTTTGCTTTCTCCATCCATAGAATCCTGTCATGAATTTAATTTTTATGACAATTATTTTAATACCATTGAAACTTCATCAATATCATCAGTTTATGCCTTCATAGTATTCTGCTACAGGGATACAGTAGATTCATGGCCACTTTCACCCACACTGGCTGTTTAAGTTGTTAACCCTTTCACTGTTATAAACGTGATACGACAAATATCTTCAGGGGGGCGGTCCACTAACTGGAGTCTATCCGGTTGAACATGATGTCTGAGAGAGTTGAGAAACATTCACAGGGTCCACACATTCACCAAAGCAAGTAAGCTGAGAGACAGCCAAGACATCCACAGAGGTTAGAGAGACAGATAGACCAGGAAAAAAACTCACAGAAAGAGAGAATACCAAAAAAAAAAAGTGTCAAAGAAGAGGAACCCACACCAGAGAAAGTAGCAAAGGGGAGATTTGTCCTTTTGATATTTAAATGCAGATGAGTAGATAGTGGCTCGATTATTATTCCTGTCGGTAGTGAGCACTGGTGGCAGCCCTCTACACTTGAAATCATTGATGATGTAAACTGACTTTATGGACCCCATTGTACTGTTAGTCTCTGAGAAGGGAGGTGTGTGAGCACCATCTCACTGGGCTAACAGATGAATGAAGGTTATGGGGCTCAAAAACAGTAATTTGTTCCCAGACAACCAGCAACAGGTGGCCAGGCCTGAGCTGATGGCAAAACTCTGCCATGAGCTTGTCTCCTTCCAGGTATCAAGTGGCAGCTTTCAGCACACTCCACAAAGTAGAATGGAAACATCTCACAAAACACTTGAGACAAGAATTCAGAAGAATGATGAATTGAAGATGGATTTTAGCCATCTTCAGGACTCTCTGAGGACTGTCTTAGAGCTGGCAAGTGTTAGAGGCTTAACATGTCCATAAAGGGAAGTAGAAGTGAAATTGTGTAAGAGAATGAAGGGGAAGAAGAAGGAGGGAAGGGAAGAGAAGGGGATGAAATATGCACAAGGAACCATATATACTTGGAGGGAAATATTCTGCAGCCTAGTGCTGTGTGGAATGAAGATAGAAAAGTTACCAAGAAAAAAATGATCACAAATTTTTCTACTTTAGAAACCCTACTTTGATAAAATTATATGAAAACCGACAGCACTGTGTACAAGTTGTTCATCGCAGCATTATATAAATGAAATGGAAAATGGTGCCATCTCAAGTAGCCCACAGTAAAAAAGAAGGTAAGACAGAGATATGTCATTTAATATTCAAACCATTGGGAGTTTTATTAAACATGTAATCAGTACATGAAAAAAAACATGCTGGTTTGAATGAGAAATGTCCCCCCATAGGCTCATGCATTTAAATACTTGGTCTGTAGTTAGTGGCTATGGTGGTCTGAATGGTCCAAATAAGTTCATATATCTGAATACTTGGTCCCCAATTGGTGGAACTGTTTGAGAAACATGTTTGGCCTCATTAGAGGAAGTGTCTCACAAGGTGTTTGAAATCTCAAAGTCCACACTATTACTAATGTGGTGCTTCCTTCCTCCCTCCCTCTTCCTCCCTCTGCCATGTTCTCCCCCTCTGCTCTCTTGCTCAATGGCTTGCTTCCTCAATACTTGCTTGCGCACTAGCTCTCCCACTCTCCCTCTTCCTCCCTCCTTCATGGGGCTGTGGATCAAATGTAAGCTCTCAGCTACTGTTCCAGCACCATATCTCCCTGCCTGCTGCCATGCTCCCTACCATGATGGTCAGGGACACACCCTTTGAAACCATAAGCCCCAAAAAAACTCTTTCTTGTATAAGCTACCTTGGTCATGATGTCAGAATAGAAAAGTAACAGAAACAGTAGTGTTGTTTAGGGAGGTTATGGAACTGTCAGGAGGTAGAGACTTGGTGGAGGAAGTAGTCACTGGGGGTGGGCTTTGAGACTTTACAGCCTTGCCCTGCTTCCTGTGTGTGGGCGAAATGTGATCAGCCAACTTCCTGCTAATGAGGCCAATGCCATACCTTCCCTGCCATGATGGGCTCTGTGCTCCTGGAGCAATAAGCCAAAATAAAGCCTTTCTTCTCTATGTTGCTATGTGTCTTGCTATTGTGCCATAGTAACAGAAAAGTTACAAATACAAAAAATAGCCATCACAGTGAAAGGTTAGAAAGTCAAGTATAAAAGTGTATCAAATAATGAAATGCACCTATGCACAGAAAGAAAGAAAAAAGTCCTTGTGAGAAATTAAACAAAATTTAACATTAGTTTCACAGTGTTGGTGTTTTGGCTTCAGGGGGGTTTTGTTGTTGTTGGTGGTGGTGGTGGTTGTTTGGCTTTTTGCCTTGTGGTTTGGGAGTGTTTATAAATATCTACTACCAATATGTATCATTCTATGACAGAAAAATGTGAAAGGACATAGAAAACACAAAAGGATCTGTGTAGATGGGCATTTAGAAAGAAACACTCATGCACACTCACTGTCATATACTGTGAACTGCTTCCATATTGGCAGTGCATGCTAGAGATACAGGAACAAACCAGGGAGTCCAACATGTCATCATATCACAGGCCCTTCCTCCATCAAGGTAAGGTAAGAGCTCCTACTAACTGTCAAGCTGAGTTAATCATCTGATCTTCTCACAAGTTTGGGCAAGGGTGGGTTACTGTCCCAGCAGATTCTCCAGCCAGCCATGTGTACCCCAGGGCCTCACACCCACCTCCATCAGTGTCCCAGAGCCCACATTCCTCTCCATGAGTACAGCAGGGCCCTGTATCCCGTCCATGAATGTCCTAGGACCCCCTATATCCTTTTCCATTAGTGCTCTGAGGCCCTCCATCCCTCTCTAACAGTGCACCCTCTGGCTGGTGCATAGAGTGAAGCGGAAAACCAATTCTATCTCCTGGAGCAATATGGTGGGTCTAGTGTACTGCTGGGCTGAGATCTGCCCATGGGAAAACCACCCAGGAAGGACCCTGAGAGCCTTAACCTAGTGGCAATGGTGGAGTCACACTGTGGGCTTCTCTGTAGTCTAGGTGAGAGCTTAGGAGTAGAAAAAATCCAAAGTCTGGGACAGCCCAGAATTCTAAGCTGGACATCTGGACAGATGGGGTTTCCACAGACTGCAGGAAGAGAGACCTGATTAGGGTGAAGAAGAAGAAGAGTTCAAATACAAGCCAGGCACAGCGCTGCATGCATGGAATCCCAGCGCCTGGAAGACTGAGGCAGGAATATTTCTGCGTTCAGGGCTACTAAAGGGCTGTGTAGCAAATACCACCCAGAGCAATAAAGCAGGACCCCCTCATCAAAGTCATTTTTAAAGTACAATTCTAAACATACAAATAAAACCATACATAAAGCCCTCTAACTCACTAAGAAATAGCAAGGCCAACCTAAACAAATATTCAAAATATTACATAATTCTGTTTCCTGGCCAGAATGTAGTAAGCCAGATACTGAGATAAAAAGTCCCGGTACCTCATGATCCCATAATGGGGCCGTGTAACCATGGCAAAGAGCCACACAGAGTTTACTATCTTGCGACCTGTAATCGCCCTGAATACAGCTCATCAGCTTAAACTCGGCTTCCTTTGAAGACACTTTCCACAGTGTTAGCTGGTTAAGGTACAAAATGCTCATGATGTCACCACAGATCGAGCTCATGAATATTCAGCACTTAATAGTCAACAAACACCAACATGAGCACAGAGGCTTGTCAACAATCTAGAGCGGCACTGCGAACCTAAGACATGAAAAAGAAATTATCCCCGTAGTTCCATCCTGGGTATGTGAGTGATTCCGAATTCAGAGTTTAAAAAAAGTCAGGAACCACAACCCAACAACCACCGGCCACTGCTCCACGGCCCACCTCACAATTCTGCCATATGCCTTGCTTTGGGTGGCTATGCCAACCGGCCTTTTTACTGTATTGTGGCTGCTCACAGCAAGTGTCCCAGGGATGGTCGCTTCATGGAGCAGTTGGGCTCTTACCATCCACTGCCCAGCAGTGATGGAGAAAAGCTGGTTGCTGTCAGCCTGGATCGGATCCAGCACTGGATTGGCTACGGCCTATGGAGAAACTTCTGAGTCCTTCTGGCTTTCACTCTCTGCATCCGATGATGATCATCAGTGCTGAGAGACTATGGAGGAAGAGAGCTCGAGAAGTCCTCTTAGCGTCCCAGAAAGCAGAATCAGAGCCCAGAGAAACAGAAGCAAGCTGGCTTCAGCAAACACAGCTGTGCCCACAAGGTCAAGGGCCTGCAAAACTCTTGCATAGAATTTTGTGTAGAGTTTGAGGACCAATAAACGGGGAGTTTCCCCCACCTTAAAAAAAAAGTCAGAAACAAAGGTGATCAATTGGCATCACTTATAAGAAGAAAAAAAAAAAGAGAATACACCAAATGCCCAAATAAGGGGCAAGATAAGAAAATTACATTATATGCTTTCAGTGGGACAGAAGTTCACTGTTACAAGACAATAGTTATGCACCACTGTATACACGGGACTATTTATTCCCTTGGTGTTCCTCCCTCACAGCTACACAATGTAGTCCTGTGGCTACTGGCACCTTATGACACCTTGACTCTGGTCACCTGGCCATATAACTTCAGCTTGATACAAGGCCAGGCCATGTGACTTCAGCTGGATACAAGGTAAACAATATAAATGTCAGTAGCTTATACCAAGAACCTGGGTGCTTAATAGAAAAAATGAGTGGGCGTTTACAAAGCAGTGTTCACAGAGGTCATATGAAAATGAGAGCAAAAGTTATGATATCTGGGAATCAGTGCGTGGTCACTAACAAGACCCTCACATTCCCTTTCTAGTATATTACATGATTAAAACAGAAAGCAAACTGAACACTTGTGGCTCTCTGGAAAGACCACATTGAGTTACAGGGTCTGTACTTCTGCTTTTCTGGTGACAACGGAGCTTAAAGTACATATTTTTGAAACACCAGTGACTGGCTAGGACAAACTACGAGTGCATTCACACCCTGCATTCCAGAAGTCACTGTGCAAGGAACTAACACTAAAGAAAAACTTAATCAGGTGCTAGGATTAATTTTCATGTTTACACAGTCTCTCTTCAGAACTTTGCCTGCTGAAAGAGGGATGAAAGAGAAGGGGCTACACAGAGCAGGGTGGGTGTCAGGTGGGAAATCAGAACACCTGAGTAGAAAGTAGGGTAGCTGCTGGGTTTCAAGGCTCAGAGTCTGGGGTAAATTGAGCCGGGGGGTGGGTGAGGATCAGAAGTAATGGGCATTCTTGACAATAAAAAGCAAAGCTAAAGAAGTCTATCCTTAGAGGAAGAGCTTCTACCACCACTTCATTAGAACAGCATATTTCCTAACTTCATTCTAAAATGTATCCTTCCACCCACAAATAAGTGGACCCCTCCTCCTCATCGATGAAACTTCACTTTACAGTAAATGAAAGCCGTTCATTTCAGAAAACCACAACTGGTCATAATGCAAGACCAATTGACCATGGGATACTCAACCCTTGCAGATAAATCTACAAAACAGCTCCTGCACCTAAATCTCAAGGAACATCATGGAAGAGGGGGTGGAAAGATTGTGAAAGCCAGAGGATCAGGAAGTATGTTGTGAGGTTTTTGTCTCCTAGAAATGACAGGGAGGCCATGCCCACAATACCTCAATAAGTTGGCTGCCTGAACAAGACCTGAACAAAGATATATCAATAAACATGTTCACTAGGAAGAGGAAAATATCATGGGGTCCCACTTCTAGACAAAGAACCACAGACAAGTAATGACTGTCAAGAAAGGGAGAAATAGTCTCTTCCAGGTGTGAGCCTCCTAATTGGTTCTCCAAAGTGCTCAGCCTTGAAGTCATACAAACACAAAAAAATACTAAATAGACTCTGTTTGTGTGTGTGTATGTGTGAGTGTGTGTGTGTGTGTGTGTGTGTGTGTGTGTGTGTGTGTGAGCAATAATAAAGAAAAAGAAGCCATCAATTTGAGAGGAATTGAGTGGAATATGAGAGATGCTAGAGAGAGAAGACATAGGAGAGGACAGAGGAAGGAAAGGTAAGGAGTGAAGTAATGTATTTATATTTCAAATATAATTACATTTATATTTAATTTAAAAACAATCAACAAAAGAGACTCATCCTACCAGACTCTGAAACAAAGCCTAAAGATAAAGAAAATTGGTGGCCATATATTTTTCCACTAGAAAAAAACCCAACACTGATTATAGGAATGTGACCATCAAGGGACCTTATGACAGCAGAAGGTACAAGTCTGAAGTTAAAAGTTCATTGACTAGAGTGTTATAGAACCCATAAAACCATTCTAAGATGACAAACACCTGCTGAAACTTGTGGTGCCAGCTGTCCGGGTAACATCTACAACGCACCAGCTGCAGGAGCTGGCATGCAGAGAAATTCCTACAGCTGTGGAGAAACAAGGAACTATGGGAAGATGATGGCCTCGTAGACCAGCTCAGCACAGCAAGGCTACTAGGATCAGCAGAGTGGTGGGTATCTGCAGGGAAAACCAAACATAGTGGACAAAGGCCCAGGAAATTCCAGGAGAGATGTGGAAAGTTACAAAAATGAAAAACCTAGAGTGGAAAGATGTAAAATCTTAAAATTTTAAACTTTAATACATAGAAATCAGTCAAAATACAGGATCCACAAACTTGAAGACAGATCAGTAGAGATGTTTACAAAACTAAAGCCGAAAGCAGAGTAAGAAACTCTCTCTCTCTTTCTCTCTCTCTCTCTCTCTCACACACACTCACACTCACTCTCTCTCTCTCACACACACACACACACACACACACACTCACACTCACATACCCAGGATCTGATACACAACTCACATCTGCTACAAGGAGGACAAAGGAGATAAAAGTGACTGTGAAACACAATAGAAAAAATAGCAACCAAAAACTTTTTCAAATTTGATTTAAAACATCAATAACCTAAGAAAATCTCCAAACCATACATGGTAGGAAAAAAAAAAGGAGTGGAGGAATCATAGCTGTACACACCACAGACGAATGGATAAAAGCCAGTACTTATGACAATGCCCTGAAGCAGCTGGACGGAAAGATGCACTTTCCATAGAACAGGGTGGTTGGAAGAGCAGGGGCTTCCCTTCAGAAAGAGCAATGGAGTCTTTTTCTCATTTATTTTTGCTTTTTATGTGCATGGGTTGTTTTGTCTGCACGTGTGTCTGTACTCATGTGTGCCTGGTGCTCACAGAGGCCAGAAGAGGGCATTGGGTCCCCTGAAACTGGAGTTAACAGACAGATGTGAGCTGACACGTGGGTGCTGGGATTTGAACCTGGGTCCTCTGCAAGAGCACCCAGCATTCTTAAACACTGAGCCAGCCGTTTCTCCACCTCCAGTATGGGGTCATTAGAATATCTTTAAAGGGCTAAAAGAAATTTGTCAGCTTAGCATTCTGTATCCAATCAAAATACTTTTCTAAAACAAAACTGTGTTTGTCTGGAATGGCAGGATCACTGTACTCATGAGCTCACAGTGACTGTGGCTGAGCTGTACAGAATCAAGCCAGCAAAGACCCCAGCGTGGCTAGGGCTGGAGCCAATAAGACCCACACTACTGGGTCCCACTTGTTATGTGGATTCCAGACTGCCCTGCAGGTGCTTTACCAACTGATCCACTGCTCAGCCCAGAATATGAGGATTCTGATACACAAGAATTAAAAAAATTAAGGTTGCCAATTTCAGTTTGCAGGCTTTAGTTTGAGCCTGATAAGCATTAAAAAGTAGAGGGAAGGGAAAGGATGGCAGCTAGAGAGATGGCTCAGTAAATAATGGTACCGGCTTTTCTTCCAAAGGACCAGGTTTTTACTCCCAGCACCCACATGGTGACTCACAATCATATGTTACTCTAGTTCCATGGGATCCAACGCCCTCTTCTGGATTCCATGGGCACTGCATCCACATGGTAGACAAGCATGCATGCAGATAACCACTCCTATACATAAAGGGGTCTTTTTAATGAAAAACAAAAGAAGGAATCGATAGCACATAAGATACTCATGGGTTTTGGTGCAGACCATACTTTCCAGTCATTTCATAATAACTGAGACTCTCTCTGCTCTACAGACTTTAGCCATAAATTTACATCAGAGTCCAGCCTTATTGATTACAGATAGATGCCTCCAGAAGGGTGGAGAGGGAGGAGAGTCCCCTGTAGCAATCACTGAGAGGCAGAAGCCAAGAAATAAACCATTTTCTGAGAGTTTATGTCTTACTCAGTGGCCAGGAGAAAATAACAGCGAATTGCTGTTTCAGTTCTATCTTCACCCTTTCGTAGCACAGAAAGTAAAGGAGCTGGTGGAACAGTACTTGTGTGAGATTGACAGCCACAATAGGAGGTGTACTTCAGAAAGAATGGGGAAACAAAACAGCAAAGCAAATTTCTTTCAAATGCAAATCCACAGAGGACAAACTTAAGGCTAAGGCCAGAAAGGTGTGTTCTGAAAACCTCTTCTGATTCTACCGAAGACCGAGGAGTAATTATACTCCAGAGAGGACACTTAAGATATTAGATATGGGTCTGGAGAGATGGCTCAGAGGTTAAGAGCACTGGCTATTCTTCCAAAAGGTCCTGAGTTCAATTCCCAGCAACCACATGGTGGCTCACAACCATCTACATTGAGATCTGGTGCCCGGGCATATATGTAGACCAAATACTGTATACATAATAAATAAATAAACAAATAAATAAATAATGTTTTTTAAAAAAAGATATTAGATATGGCATGAAGCGACTTTTTGATTTTGCTTAAAAAGTGTGCTTTAAAATAATTGTATTCTTAATGGAATTTATAAATATCGTACACCACTAGAGTGATCAGCAGAGAGTTCAGTTTAATGAGATGAGCTGCCTACAAAAGCAAGCTCCCTTTCTAGCACTTCCCGCCACACCAGGGAGGTGGGTGACTAGGAGGCATGTAACACACCTGCAGATGTCTTCTTGCGAATACAAACATCAGATGCGGGCACCAAAAGAACTGCGTAAGTTAGTTGTGAGTGTGAGAGCAACCTGGACTATGTAGAAGTTGTTTTGCCTGGCATGGCCTCTAAGACCCTGCCTCAAAAGCAGAAGGAGGAGGGGTGGAGGGGGAAAAGGAGAAAGTGTGAACATTTCTGCACAGGTTCACCTTGGTTGCCAACTTGACCCTGTCTGGAACTAAGAGACAAGCCACGAGGCACACTTGTAAGGAATTTCCTTGACCTGGTTAACTGAAGTGGGGAAAACCCATCCTAAATGTGGTGGCACCTTTCTGGGGCAGCCCAGATAAAAGGAGGCCTCATAGAAAAGCATAGTTCTCTCTACTTGTTTTGCCCCCATCTTGCTAGCAAGGTTATCTGCCTTGCTGCTGCTGCTGCTGCTGCCACCACTGCCACTATGGTCCTTCCCTGGTTTCAGAACACAGCTTCTTTAGGCTTCCATTGTAGACTGAAGATGAACAGCTTTCCAGGAATCCTCCATATTTTCAACAACAGATCGGACTGCTGAGACACACAGCCTTGTGGGTGGAGTTCTCAGCCTCTCCAGTGTGCAAACGGCCCTTGCTGGACTAACTGCATTGTATAGGCGATCCTAATAACCTCATCCCCTCTTTAAGTGCACACACACACACACATACTTGCACTAATGGAGGCCAGAAGAGGATTTTGGATCCCTTAGAGGTAGAATTACAATTGTGTGTGGGATGGTGGCTTGTTACATGGGTACTGGGTCTGAACCCTGGTCCTCATGATTATGTAGCAAGTGCTCCTAACAGCTAAGCCATCTCTCCAGCCCCTCTTAGTCTATATTCATCAGTCAGTTTCTCTAGAGAACCCTGGCTAATCAATAATTAAAAAAAAAAGATGGGCACACATGATCCTCCTCCACTTATGTTGCATTTTTCTATCTTCTGGTCATTAGTTTCTTCCCTTCATCCTGCCCTGAAGTCTGCAGCAAGCCTGAAAGTCTATTGACAGTCCCCAGATTAAAACTGTGGTATTGCCTCTTCTATCATCAGAGCCAGCTGTGTGGGTGTGTAGCCTGCACAACCTCCACAGTTTGGCTTCCCACTCCACTGATGCTCTTACCTTTGAAATTATACTTGGAAAACATTACCATAGCACATGCTTAGGAGCAACCTGAGGGCTGCTATGGATTCCTGTGTGAATATGGGCAGGTACGGTATCTGAATTATGGAATTTTCACACACACACACACACACACACACACACACACACACACACACACACAC
>CAJQZJ010034048.1:1172877-1197642 GCA_907164525.1 Lophiomys imhausi
CACACACACACACACACACACACACACACACACACACACACACACACGTACATGCAGGTTTGACAAAACCCAGAGGGGATAAACAGGTGAGAGGGACTTGTCTGCACCTGGGTAATTGCCAAAAGGTGTCTTCTGATTTAAGCATAGGAAGAAACTCCAGTGTTAGCAGGCATGGAATGGCCAAGGAATCCTGTCACATCCTTTCTTGGGTCTGTCTTTGGGTCTGGATTTCACCTGTTCACTGGGAAAGTTAACCTGGATTAGAGCTCACAATCATGGCCCCATCTTCACTGGCACACCTCTGTGCAGCAAACAAGATCATGTTCTGAAGTAAGAAGGCTAGGGCTTAGCAAGCCTTCCTGGCAGGACCCAGTCAGCCTGTTACTCTGGCTATCCAGACTCATCTCTTTTGCCCTCAAGCACTTATGATGACAGTTCAGTGTCTAATTCTCCTCAAAGCCTACTCTATTGGCCCCTATTTCCCCCAGGATCTGACAAGGAATTTAGCAAAAGCAGAACTCCAGGATGCTGTGAACTTAGCTTGATAGACATCAGAGGAGCCCACCTAGAGAATGTCTCTTGTCCCTGGTTTCCCTGAACATAGCTTGGGCCTTTGCTAACAGGTATGATGGGGACCCTTACAGCAGTTTGAGGACAGAATCTCCAGCATGTGTCTCCTAGGAAGCGGAAATGAGAGCCCACCATCCTATGGCAGGGAGTGATGGCAGCTTAGAGGAGGCCAGAGCCACTGCCTCACCCGACACTTGCTGCTTGAACTCCTGACGTCAGCCAGGGAACACCCAATACATCCTTGCCTTACCCACATTCTCCAGAGGGAGATACTGAGGCTCAGGGACAGAACACAGGTGGTCCAAGTGGCTCTCAGCTAAAGCGTAGAAAAGCAAGATTTGAATCCAGGCTAAAACCTTCCGCAGAATGACTTTGTAGTCACAAAATTTAATATAAACTTTACACAACATGCTGCCTCCATACTATGGAAATATCCAATAAATCTGACTCATTTAACACTCATGGTTTATGAACAAAGAACCTCCCCCCCCCTTCGCTCCTCCATGTTACATGTGAGGAGGCTGTAGGTCAGAAAGGTAAAAGGTAGTGAGGGTTACCCAGTGAATAGATGTCAGGCCAGGACACCTGGCTCCAGGGTCTATGCTACACAGGAAGCATGCCCACGGGAAGGTTCCATGAAGGACTGGGCAACAGCTTTGGCATACCACAGATACACCAATACTCAAGGCCCATTGCCCATTTCTAAGCTGAGTCAGAAGGTAGATCATGGTATTAAAAAGAATTGATTAAAAAGCTCACAACACCAGTGTTGGGGAAAATGTGGGGGTCATCTCTCTTGAGAGACTGTTTTCATGTTAAAGTTACAGGCAAATGCCTAAACTGGTCAACTCTGATGTCCTCCACAGTGCCCACCCAGCACCCCATAGTCACCACCCTGCTCTGCTTGGTTTATTCACTTACAGATCTACTCAAAAGATGTCTACCAGTCACATCATCATTGAAGGCATACCCAAAGTTTACCAGCATTGGACTAGGAAGAGTCACCAGTTGGTAAAATGTTTGCCACACAAGCATGAGGACCTGAATTTGATCCCCAGACTATTTTTTTAACTCGGTTGTGGTGGTGTATACACCTTTGTTACATTTGTCATTCTAGAACAAGGGAGTCGGAGACAGGAGAGCCCTTGGGGCTTCCTGGAGAATGAGCCTAGCTTAGTCAGTGAACTCCAAGTTAAGTGAGAGATTCTGTCCAAAGTGGAGTGTGATTGAGGAAGACATCTATGGTAGTTTGAATAGCAATGGCCCCCATAGGATTGTAGACTTAAATGCTTGGTCGTTAGGGAATGGCACAATTTAAAAGGACTAGGGTGTGTAACCTTGATGGAGTAGGTGTAGCCTTGTTGGAAGAAATTTGTCGCTCAGGCTGGGTTTCAAAAGCCCAAGCCAAAGCTTCTCTGTCTTTCTACTGCCTGTGGATCTGGTTGTAGAATTCTCAGCTCCTTCTCCATCACCATGTCTACCTGCATGCTGCCATGTTCCCTGCCATGATGACAGTGGACTAAACCTCTGAAACTGTAAGCAAGCCCCAATTAAATGCTTTCATTTAGAAGAGTTGCCATGGTCCTGGTGTCTCTTCACAGCAGAACACTGACTAAGACAATATTCAGTGTTTACCTCTGACCTTCGTATGCATACACAACACACACACACACACACACACACACACACACACACACACACAGGGAGAGAGAGAGAGAGAGAGAAATGTACAGTGATTAAATAGGAAAGATTTTACTTCATTCAATTCAATCCTTTGCATCCATCTTGTTTTATCTTGCTTTCTATTTACAAAAGCTTCTGTTTGGTTACTTTTCTGTTACTTGATAAAATGCTATGATCAAAGGCAACTTATAAAATTAAGCGTTTAATCTTGCTTGTGGTAGAATACATGATGGCAGAGCAAAAGAACAGCTGATTGCCTGCATTTTGATCCACAACCACAAAGCGGAGAAAGAGCACACTGGGAATCACAGGAGTCTCTTGAAGCCTCAGAGCCCACTCCCAGTGACACCTCCTCCAACAGTGCCACACCTCCCAATCCTTCCCAAACATTTCCACCAACTGTGAACCAAGCACTCAAACATATGAGCCTATAAGGCCATTCTCATTCAAACCACCACAGTCCCCCTGCACTTATAATTGAAAGAGAAAGTTCCATTGCAGAATGCCCTATTAACGTAATATCCATCAACATGGGGGAAGGTGCCAAGGAATTCTACAGGGAGCTCTTGGCTGTGGCAAAATCACTTCTGTAGGTATAATGGAAATGTGGAGGGTTTTAAGAGAGAGATTCAGGAGGGAAGAGCATTCCAGGCATAGAGAAACATCTAGACACAGAAACAAGTAAGATGGTGACACAATTTTATCACCTGAGACAGTGTGGCTAATATCTGTACCCCAGGTCTGAATAAGCTATCAGGCTGTCTTGAGCTTTCATTCCAAATGTCAGAGACTGACTATGATGCTCATTAAATATAAGTTCCTTTCTCTGTCCCTAGATATCTCCTTTATTTTCTCCAAAACTTTTAATGACAAATATTAATTGTATAAAATAATGGCTTATTGGGACATTTCCAAACATGTAGATAACACATGTTGAGAGTGTTCACCCCTTGGTTAGTCTATTCCCTTCCCAGTTCCTTGGTCCCTTCCTGCTCTTCCTTCTACTTTCATGTCTTTGTTTCCTCTAGATACTACACTTGAAATCATGAGAAATTAGTGTAAGTCCAACTTACTTGACACTATGAATGAATGATATATCTCATTATTTTCCTGCGAATGCTATGACTTGTTCTTCTTTACAGCTTAATAATAATTTACTGTGTGTGCACAGCACACTTCCTCTTGGCATGCACTCACTGACAGGAGTCTGGGTTGATGTCATGCCTCGGCTGTTATAAGCAGGGCAGTGACAAACACGAGCAGGTGTCGCTGCTGTACGCTGACTTTGATTCCTTCAGGGAGATACCTAGGAGCTGGATCTGGGTCACGTGGCACTTCTATTTTTAGTTTTTTGAAGCTGCACACTGATTTCTATAGTGGCTAGACTAATTTACATTCCTCCCAACACTGGGTAAGGGTTCCTTACTTCCCTCATCCTGCAGCACTTGCTGTGTGTGTGTCTTTGGCAGGACTGGGGATGAATCCAAAGCTTGTGCATGGAATTTCTGTGTAGTGTTTATTTGCATTTCACTGGCAACTATTTAAAAAAAATGACCTTTACTTTTTCATGTACAAATTGTCAATTTGTACTTGGTTTGAAAAGTATCTGTTTAAGCTTATCTGCTCATCTGTTGATTGTTTTCCAGGATTTTTGGATGTTCAATTTTTAGTTCTTTTTTTTTTAATAGAACATTTTGTTCCATCAGTTTCACATCAACCCACCAAAGATACCTAATGCTATTGGCCACTTCCCAGCCAGAAGGAGTATTTTCCAATGGTTCGCAAGGCTTTGCTGAAACATTTTTCTTACTAGACTTAGTTCATTTTCATCCTGGTAACTAGCTCCTCTGTCTGGGCACCTTGGAGTTGTTCTTCCAGTAGCACATGCATGGACATAATCATGCCACAGTGCCTGTGTGGTTGTCACAGAACAGCCTTGGATGTCAGTCCTCCTTATTTGAGACTAGGTCCTTGTTGGTCACTGCTATACTACTTCAGCAGCCCTGCTGGCCTGCAAGCTTCTGGAAGTTCCCCCATCTTTGCCTTTCATCAAGAGCACTGAGTTTACCAGTCCTCCAGGTTTTACATGGTGCCGGGTCCTCACACTTACTCAGACAAGCGCTTTATCCATTGAAACATCTCTCAAACCCCTCTTCTAGTTTTCCAGTACCTGGTTCTGTTTTAACCATGTCCAGCTTCTTGTTTCTCATCTGTTTAGTATAATATCTACACTTCTATTTTAGAGATTCCATCAAAAACATCAAGAATTTTTGTGTGTTCACAAGCTCCTGTGTAGAGGCTCACACATGGCCAGTCCTACAAGGCTAATGCTGAACTTGAGTTCTTTATATTTTCTGGATATTAATCCTCGGTCCAATGAATAGCTGCAAAATTATTTGGCTTGAAATTTGCTTTTCCAGACATAACTCCTGCTTGCTTCCATATTCTGCTTACTCAGAACATCATTTTCCACGTTATCTCTATTTGTGAGTGAATTATGCATCTTGTCAGAAGCAAACAGTTGGATCTTGCTTTTTAAGTCAACCATCCTGTCTGTATCTTTTAATTTGGATAATTAAGGCCGTTTACACCCAGGGTCATGATTTTGTTGTTTTTCTGTCTGTTTTCTATTTCTCGTTTGATTATGTACAGTGTTACTAAGAATTATTTGCTCCTATGCTCTTGTTACTGTGTTTATCTCCCTCTTGTGTATATTGTAGAATTCCTTTAAACATCGTCTTTAAAGCTGGGTTAGTGACCCTTTAGCTCATGTTTATCCTACTAGGGCATTATTTCTCCTTCATTTCTAAAAGATAACTCTCTGGGTTTAGTAATGACTATGGGCAACTGTCTTTTTGGTCTTGGAACACATCATTCCGTGAGCCCCTGGCTGTTGAATTTCAGTTGAGAACTTTGATGCTGTTCTGACAGGTTTGCCTTTGGAAGGGACTTTATATTTTCTGCATCACAGCTTTCAATATTCTATCTTGTGCTGTTCTCTTGGAGTCTTATGATATGGTACAGAGATATTTTTTCTGGGCTCTTCCGTTTGGGATTCTAAATGTACTCTATACCTGAATGTCTGTATTTTTTTTTCTCAAGATTTGGGAAATTTTTCATTGTTATCACTCAATAGTTTTTTTTTTTGTATGCCTTTAATTTTTGCCTCAACATCTTTTTCTGCTCCCCAAATACATAAGTTTAGTCTTTTAATCCTGCCCCAGGGGCCTTGTGTGCTTTTTTTCATGGTTGTTGTTCTTGCTTCATTGCTTTCTAAATGTTGTAATTCATCAACTCTGTTTGCAAACTCTGGAAATTCTTCCCTCCTCTTGGTCTAGTCTGTTGGTAAGACTTTCCACTGTTTGGGTTTGTTTTTTGTTTTAATTATGAAGTGTTTTTGTTTCCTTTCTGCTGCTATGATCTCATCAAAAGCAGCTTAAGGAAAGCAGAGGTTTATTTCAGGTTACAGGTCACAGGGAGTCATTCTCGGAAACCATGGAAGGAACTAAGGCTTGACGCAGAAGCTGAAGAGCAATGCTGCTTTATAGCTCACTTTGTTCACACCTCACTATCTTTCTGCTGAAGCCCAGGACCACATGCCTAAGGAATGGTGCTGCTCACAGTGGGATGATCCCTCCTGTATCAATTAGCCATCAAGGCAATTCCTTACAGACATGCCTATGGGCTGACCTGATCTGGGCCAATTCTCAGCTGAGACTCCATTCTCAGATGATCATAGACTGTGTCACATTGTCACCTGAAGCTAACTGAGACATGGAGTCTCTTATTTTCACTGAGATTTTGATTTCCTTTTGTTTCTCTCTCAAAATCAATCTCCTTCCTCTCCAAAACTTCTCGTCACATCTTGTGCTACCTTCCTGAATGTGTTAAGATTTTTTTTTGTACTTTTTAAAAATTCATTGGTGTTTTGAGTCATTATTTTGAGTTCTTATCTGGTATTTCATCTCCTTCAGCATATTTGAGTTGGTTTCAGGAGAATCATAAACATTTGGAGATTCTACACTGCCTTACTTTTTAATGTCTTCTGCATTTCTATGTTAGACACGTATATCTGTTGAAATTGATATTTCTGAATTTTTATATGAGAGCCTTTTGGGGAAGCAGTCTTCTCTTGATGTTATCTCCAGAGTCAATGGATTGTTATAAAGTGCCAAATATATTTCCAAACTGAGTCAATGGTTTTCTCTGAGTCTCTCCATGCACAACATTAAGGCTCAGTACATCCTCCCTGCCCCACCTCTCTGAGAAGCTGTTCTCTGGCTGTTTCCATCATGAGGCCACAGTAAATCTAAAAAGTACTTCTTGCTTCTAATTGGCTGTCCTCATCCCTTCCACACTTTGTATTTTAAAAGCAGAAATTCTAGGCTTGGTTCCTTTCACCTGCTCTTCAAACCCTGGTAGACTGCTCTCTCCTTTATATTCAACCTCTGAAAGGTCACATGGCTTTTGCTTGCCTATTCTGACACACATTTCTGAACAGGTAAATGCAAAATGCAGTGACTTTTTAGGCTGGTGAGACCCCATGGGAGAGTCCCCATGGTAAGAGAGCCTGGAGGGGGAGCACCACATATTAATTTTCAAAATAACTAGAACTACATTTGTGGTGAACATGAAAAAAGAAAACTGGGCTAACTTCATGGGACAATTGCTGTGTGTCTGAATTGTCAGTTTGCAAAATCTAGACTCACCTGGGACATGGCCTCTGGGCATGCCTGTGGGGGGTTATACTGATTGCATTAATAGAGATAGGATGATCCATTATGGCACTGTTTCCTAAGCAGGGGACCTTGTGGACTTAGATTGGAGAGAGTGAGCTGAGCTCTTGTGAGCCAGCATGCATGCACTGCTGCCTTCTGATTGCAAATACAATGTGACCAGCTGCCTCATGCAGCTGCTGCTGCGACTGCCCTGCCATGGTACACGGTGACCTAGAATGGTCAGCTCAAATAAATCCTTTCTCCCTTAAGTTGTGTCTGAGCATCTTCTCACGGTAACTGGAGAAGAAACTAACACATCTGCCTTGTGCCAAAGATTGAGCAAGGAACCGTAAGTGTGGTTACTCAGTAAAGATGAACTGAGGGGTTAAACAGGTACTGGACCACCAAGGGCCTTGAACACCTATTACAATTCTAATCTTTACCTAATAGGCCAGTGAGGACCACTGAAGGGTATTAAGGCAGGAGCTGCCGTCAGCATAGTTGTGAATTAGCCATGCTGGCTGCTCTTGGTGAAAGCTATGCCCTACAGTACAAATGTCTGAGGGAGGGAGGTCCCCGGGGGGCCAAATGATGTGTGATGTTTGAACCAGAGTGGCGTTGTGCTGGCTAGTTTTATGTCAGCATGACACAGGCTAGAGTCATTTGGGAAGAGTGAACTGCAACTGAGAAAACACACACCCAATGGCCTGTGGGCAAATCTAGGAAGCACAAGCCCAGGCGTGGGGTTGCCCACAGTGAGCTGAGCCCTCCCCATAGCAGTCATCAATGAAGAAAATGCACTGCAGGCCATAAGGAAATTTCATTAAGTGCAACCACTTTAAAATGAAACCATCATGAAGGACTAGAAAAGGCCAGTGCAAGGTAGAGAAAATATGCACAACTCACAAACAACAAGAAAGCATGAAGAAAGATTGCAAAGAACCTCTGCAAATAAAAGTGCATACTTCCACCAGAAAAGAGTAAGAAATGGCCCTTTGCAGAAGCAGAAAAACAACTAGGAATTAAATTAATGAAGCAACCTCAGGCTCACTAATGAGAGAACACATTTGAAGCTGCAATTACACACAACTGCATGCTCATCCAACTGACAAAGTGAAAAGTCACAGCTAGCAAGGCCAAAAAAGGTGCACTTCCCCATGCAGCAGCCACTACCTATGCAGTTCAAGTTCACTGGATCTTGCTATGTAGACCAAGCTGCCCTCAAATTAGAAATCCTCCTGCCTCTAACTCCAAACTACTTGGGCTATACATATGGCTTAGTCACTACTCTATTGCTGTGAAGAGACCTATGACAAAGGCACTCTTATAAAAGAAATAATTTATATGGGGGCTTCCTTGTAGTTTCATAAGTTTAGTCCATTATCATCATTGTGGGGAAGCATGGCAGCACACAGGCAGATGTGGTGCTGAAGAAGTAGCTGAGAGTTTCCCATCCTGATCTGCAGGCAGCAGGAAGAGTCTGGGCCTGGTGTGGGCTTTTGAAACTCCAGTAACACAATTCCTCCACCAAGGGCAAACCTGCTAATCCTTCTAATCCTCTCAGATAGTGCAGCTCCCTGATGACTAAGTATTCAATATATGAGCCTATGGGGGGCTATTCTCATCAAACCACCACAAAGTATATGTCACCAAGCCTGGTAGCTGTCCCTTAACACATACAAGCACTTTAAATGTCTAGCTCACTTTAAGATGTGCCTTAGGCCAGGCATGGTGGCACACACCTTTAATTCCAGCACCTGGGAGGCAGAGGCAAGCAGATTTCTGTGAGTTTGAGGCCAGCCTGGTCTACAAAGCAAGTCCAGGACCGGTAGAGCTATTATAGAGAGAAAACCTGTTTTGACAAACCAAAAAAAAAAAGATGTGCCAATGGATAGTGCACACTTAATCACAAAAGCTTAGTGTCAATTGTCAGTGGTGGTAATTGAGTAGATTTGGTTAAACAGATTGATAAAGTCAGCAGCCCTGTGAAAGTAGAGAAAAACTGGTGAGACTAACAGAAGGTGGTAAACCATGTGAGGCTGGTACCTGTTGACTAAATCCTGTCTCTTCAGCATAGTGTTCATGTGGAGACTGGGAAGTGACTATGCTTGGCTTCCTGAAATATGAAGTGATACACCACTTGGGAAAGCACTTATTGGGACCTTAGGAAACTGCCCGTGTACCTCTTCTCCAGCCAGCCTAGAAGTTTTCCTGTAGTGCTCATCCTAGACTCATCCCTTGCTCATGTGCATCAAGAGGAGCATGCAAAATTATGAACAGCAGAGATGCTCATGATATCCAAAAACTAAAAACAGTTCAAATATCTTTAACTGGGGGGGGGGGGCAAGTGAATGATAGTCACATATAAAACATTATACGGTTAAAAAAGTGAACAGACTCCTGGTATCCACAGCCTCATGGGTGAACCTTGAATGAGAGCAGCAAGTCACAAAAGAATGCTTAAAACATGTGACCAATTTTATGATTTCAAAACACAGTGGAACCAAAACACTATTGTCTAGGGACAAGAATGTTTGGAGAGGGGAGGGAGAAATGTCCAGGGAGCATCAACAGAACTGGGCATGCTGTATTTCTCCTGTGCAGTGATGAGTTCAGGGGTGATTTAATTTTGTGTCCAAGAAAGAAATGTTACAGCTATCTGCTGTTTTGAAGAACCAACATATCATGGAGGCAATCACAAAAGTTCTTTTCACTAGGATGATGACACGACTCAAGATGCAGCAACTAGAGGAGTGCACCAGAGAGACTGGAAACATGGCAGGGAGAGGAAGAGAGGCTGTGGGTAGTGCTGCAGGTGTGAGGAAAGCTAGGATGGGAGAATCTCAGGGGGCATAGGTTTCTGTCTGCAAGCAGCTCTTCCATAATGACAAACACTGAGGAGGAGAGTGCTTTCAGTGACCTGGGTCATTTTGACCAATGTCCCAGGAGAAGCTATAATGACTACACACAATTTATCTTTGAGAAATCCATCTGGAAGAAACAGGATTCAGGTCAGATGTGCAAGAAAAACAAATCTAGTTCAGAGAAGGGCTGCTTCTCCTCAAGGAGTGTCTGTCAAATCTGAAAGCAAATTCCAAGAGACTGAGAAACCACCAGAGATGGATGTCCTCAGAAGCTATGGGAGAGGCCAATACTAAAAGTCAGAGCCTACAAATGGGGTGGCTTGCCCAACTCCCCAGGCATACCTCAGGGATGTCAAAGGCTATATTCTAGGAACAAAGGTAACAAGATTGCTCTCACAGTATTTCAACACCCCCACCCCATTCTCTGTGAGGGATGCTATGAAGGGAACACTCCCTGAACCCTAATATTATCTCTGTAATTTTCCAGGTAATTCAGAGAATTTTATGTGTAGTTACACACTATGTTGTATATCAATATAAGGTACTGTATGAAATGTATGGATCATACAAAAGGAGAGGCAAAATCAGGCAACAGGAAACAGAAGATCCACAGAGTTGTTCAAAAAATGAAATTACCAATTGATGTGCTGAAGAAACTGTAAGGCAAATTTAGATAACTGAAATCCATTGAAGAGATGGAGTAAGCAATTCCAGAGCTGGAAACTCAACAGTTAACATGAGAAACTTAATGGTTGCACTTAACAGCAAGACAGACTTGACGTGATTTCAGTGAACAGGCCAGAAGAAAATGTTCAGACTAAAACAAAGAGATGGCTCAAGCCACAAAATTATGGTCAGAGCTACACAGGGTCTCCATGGAAAGGCTAATGCCCCTGTACTCTTGATGTGATGATGTGGAGAGAGTCAACATCAGGAACAGTATTAGGAGGCAAAATAAGAATCCTTCAAAGCTAATGTGAAGATAGACTCAGGAAGCCCTCTGCAGAAGTGGAAACAACCAGAACATCACAGGTGAACACATTGTGTCTCACTCCTGAAAACAAACAATAATAATAATAATAATAAACCCTTACAAACAGACAGACAAGACAAACAAACTTAAATGGAACAAAAGCAGCACTAGCAGCCACCTCTAACTCAGAATGATGGAGGACAGAAGACAATGGAATCTACTGCAAACTGCTGAAGGAGAAAATGGCAATATGGAACTTGACAGCCACAAAATAATCATGCATATATACAGACATTTTAAGACAGATAGAAAGTGGAAAAACTTGTCACCAGTAGCCAGACACAATAGGAATGCCAAAGGAAATAATTCAGTCAAGAGAAAATAATTTTAGTGGAAATACTTAAGGGAAATGCAATATAAGGAATAAGAGTGGGGTGAACCAGGAAATAGAGTTCATGACCTAAAACTGTCTCAAGACTCTGAATGTGGAAATGGCTAAACAAAGAAATCAAACAAATACAAATTAAAGTCAATGGCTGATAAGCCAAAGATCAGCCAAAAAAAAAATAATTAAGAAAGAAGTGCAAACAGTTAAAACCAGAATTGAAAAAGGAGCCCTTACTACAGACACTACAGGCACTAGGTAGGTATCAGGTGGGTAGCAATAGTGTGTCAATAACTTGAAATTTACAATCATCACAAATCCTTTCAGGAAATAGCAGCATCCATCTACAGTTCTGTTAATGGAACCAGTAACATCATTAAAACGATACTGAAGGGATCCTGATCCAAGATGGTGCCAACCATAGAGCATTGCATCTGAGTAGCAGGTGAATGAGATTAGTCACTGTGGTGTGAATGTGAGGTCCCATAGCCAACTGTGAAACACACACAGTGGATGAATTCCCCCCCCCCCCCGAGAACACTGAGACTGGTCACCACGTGAAACAGCTCACTCAGTTCCCGGGAACACCCCCCTGAGACCAGCCAGCTTGGTCACCGGTCTGGAGAGGAGCGCCAGCTAGAGCAGATCTAGCCCATGAGCGGATTCAGCCCACAGCTCCAGCCACAGATCAGTGGCCCCGCCTGTCTGCCTGATATCCAGTGTGCACACGAACCTACACACCCAATAGCAAAAAACAGCCAGACCCCAAGAGCACAGGTAAGTAAGATTTCTTTTTCCGGAGTTTGCAACATAGTGGCACAGTGTGCACTGTAGCAGAGAGGCAGAGACCTAACCCAGTCACAGCAAAGCAATTAGGAGCCAAGACTGACTGCAAACAGAGCCTGTGACTGTGTGTTCTCCACAAACACTGGGTCAGGTCACTCACCCTAGCACCCAAGCATCTGAGGTAGTCATCAACAGGGACACTTAGGCCTGCACCCTTGTTAGGTGTAGCTCCCTGCCTGCACAGTCAGCCTAGCTCCTGAACCAGAATGACTGTGTCAGTGAGGGGAGAAAACAGGTTCAATCACAGCTCTACCTGCCTTTCTGAGGAGATCTGCCAGCTCTCAGGTCCTCAGAGGATTGTCCCCCCCACTCCAATCCCCTATAGACGGGTCCAATGGGTCATAACCAGTTGAGGAGAGCAGCAGCCACTCTCCTCTCCGAGAGCCAGTCTATTACAGGAACCTGCCCACCATCTGGAGGTGGACATCAGAATCTCAGGATCAGCCAACCCCCAGGCCAGGAGTTTTCCTGAGCACCAAGGTCAACTGACAAAAGAAACAAACAGACAACACCAGGGTCAATCAGATGACAAAAGGTCAGCAAAAGAACATGGTAAAAAAAATTTTTTAAAAACCCAAAGCAATATGATGTCTCCAGATCCTAGCAATAATGCTACAGACAACGCTGGACATCCTAACACAATTGAAACAAAGGAAAATGACCTTAATCCTATGCTTATATTAATAATAGAAGGCCTAAGGGAGGAAATCAAATACCTCAGAGAGCAACAACAAGGTAGTGCAAAGGAGGTGATGGAAATGAATAAAGTGCTTAAAGAAATGGAAGACCTGAAAAGGGAAGTTGAAGCAATGGAGAAAATCCAATCCGAGACATCCATAGAACTGGAAAACCTTAAGAAAAGAATAGGAACTACAGATACTAGCATCACCAACAGAATACCAGAGATATAAGAAAGAATCTCAGGCACAGAGGATAAAATTGAAGAAATTGATACATCTGTCAAAGAAAATGTCAAATCTAAAAAAGTCCTGACACAAAACCTTCAGGAAATCAAGGACACAATGAAAAGATGAAATCTCAGAATAATAAGAATAGAAGAAAGAGAAGAGTCCCACCTCCATGGACCAGAAAATATCTTCAACAAGATCATTGAAGAGAATTTCCCAAATCTAAACAAAGAGATGCTTATAACTGTACAAGAAGCTTACAGACCTCCAAATAGATTAGACCAGAAAAGAAAATCTTCCCGCCACATAATAATCAAAACACTAAATGTACAGAACAAAGAAAGAATATTAAAAGCTGCTAGGGAAAAGGGTCAAGTAACATATAATGACAAACCTAACAGAATCACACCTGACTTTTCTTCAGAGACTCTAAAAGCCAGAAGGGCCTGGACAGACATCTTGCAGACCCTAAAAAAAACCCACAAATGCCAGACTACTATTCCTTGCAAAACTGTCAATCAACATAGATGGAGAAAAAAAGATATTCCATGGCAAAGCTAAATTCAAACAATATCTATACACAAATCCATCTCTACAGAAAATGTTGGTAAGAAAACTCCAACCCAAAGAGGTTAACTACATACAAGAAAGCACAGGAAGCAAATAGCATGCCTACAGCAAAACCAAAAGAAGAGAAGCTCACTCACACACTATTTCCACCAACATCAAGATGGCAGGAAGTAACAATCACTGGTCATTAATATCTCTCAACATCAATGGACTCAATTCCCCAATAAAAAGACACAGGCTAGCAGAATAGATGCGAAAACAGAATCCCACATTCTGCTGCTTGCAAGAAACACACCGCAGCAAAAAGATAGGCATTATCTCCAAGTAAAGGGCTGGAAAAGGATATACCAAGCAAATGGACCCAAGAAAAAACCTGGAGTGGCAATTCTAATTGGACTTTCAACCAACATTAATCAAAAGAGATGGGGAAGGACACTACATACTCATCAAAGGAAAAATCCATCACGATGAAATCTCAATAATGAACATCTATGCCCCAAATGTAAGACCACCCACATTCATTAAAGAAACACTACTGAACCTCAAATCCCACATTGAACCTCACACATTAATAGTGGGAGACTTCAAAACACCACTCTCACCACTGGACAGATCAACAACGCAGAAACCAAACAGAGAAATAATGAACCTCACAGATGTCATGAATCAAATGGACCTAATTGATATCTACAGAATATTTCACCCCAAAACAAAAGAATACACTTTCTTCTCGGCAACTCATGGAACCTTCTCCAAAATCGACCATATAGTCGGTCACAAATCAAGCCTCAATAGATACAGGAAAATTGAAATTACCCCTTGTAACTTATCAGACCATCATGGAATAAAGCTAGACTTCAACAATAACAAAAACAACAGAGAGCCTTCAAAAACATGGAAACTGAACAACTCTCTCCTCAATGACCTCTGGGTCAGGGAAGAAATAAAAAAAGAAATTAAAGTCTTCTTAGAACTCAATGAAAATGAAGGCACAACATACCCAAACTTATGGCACACATTGAAAGTAGTGCTAAGAGGAAAGTTTATAGTACTAAGTGCCTTCAAAAAGAAACTGGAGAGTTCCCATACTAACCACCTAAAAGAACACCTGAAAGAGCTAGAACAAAAAGAAGCAAACACTCCCAAGAGGAGCAGACGAGAGGAAATTATCAAACTTTGGGCTGAAATCAACAACTTAGAAACAAAAAGAACAATACAAAGAATCGACAAAACCAAGAGTTGGTTCTTTGAGAAAATCAACAAAATAGACAAGCCCTTAGCCAAACTAATTAAAAGGCAAAGGAAAAATACCCAAATCAACAAAATCAGAAATGAAAAGGGGGAAATAACAACAGACATTGAGGAAATCCAAAGAATTGTTAGGTCCTACTTCAAAAACTTGTACTCCACAAAATTGGAAAATCTAAATGAAATGGACAATTTTCTTGATAGATTCCACCTTCCAAGGTTAAATCAAGAACAAGTAAACAAATTAAACAGTCCTATAACCCTTAAGGAAATGGAAGAAGTAATTAGAAGTCTTCCAACCAAAAAAAGCCCAGGCCCAGATGGTTTCAGCACAGAATTCTACCAGACATTCAAAGAAGAGCTAACACCAATATTCTTCAAACTCTTCTACAACATAGAAACAGAAGGAATACTGCCAAATACATTCTATGAGGCCACAGTCACCCTGATACTTAAACCTCACAAAGACCCAACGGAGAAAGAAAATTTCAGACCAATTTCCCTTATGAACATGGATGCAAAGATACTTCATAAAATACTTGCAAACCAGATGCAAGATCACATCAAAAGTATCATACACCATGATCAAGTAAGCTTCATCCCAGGGATGCAGGGGTGGTTTTCTGAGGACATTGAAATAGCTGAGAACAAAAGGACTGAACATCAAATGATTCTATTAACATTTTTAACCATTTTTCCATTCTTATTTAGGCCCCAAATAGGTTTCCTATGTCCCAAATAAGCAGGAAGTCATTTTAAGAGAGCGATGTCCCATCTCCAGAAGGTGGGGAGGGTGTTTTTCCCCTCTTTGGTGATTTGATGGGTTATACATAATCTTGTTATTTAGGGGAAGAGATTACAAGCTGTTAAATGATCTTGTTAAATAGGTTTTAGAGGTTAGACCCAGGGACTTCTCTCTTTTTCCTCTCTGTATCCTTCTTTATCTCCTATGTAGGAGTGAACAGACTTGAGAAAAAATGGGACATAGACATAATATAGGAAAGATCAAGAAAAAAGGACAGATTATTGAATATGCCCTTATACCTTTGTATATTGATACAAAATTAATATTATATTTGGCTAAATTGGTATTGATCTTTGTATATTGATCCAAAATTAAGATTGTATTGGGCTATATCGGTATTGATCTTTGTATACTAATACAAAATTAAGATTATATTTGGCCACATTGGTATTGACCCTTGTATATTGATGCAAAATTAAGATTGTATTGGGCTATATTGGTATTGATCTTTGTATATTGATACAAAATTAAGATTATATTTGGCCACAATTGGTAATGATCTTTGTATATTGTTACAAAATTAAGGTTAACGCTTTTTAAGGTATTGTACCTAAGTAATGCTTAAAAATGAAATGTGAAGTTTCAGCCTTTTGCTACCAACTGTCATAAATTTTTTAGGATAATTAAGAAATGCAAACTAATAGTCATTCAAGCTTGCCATTTTGTTAGGTACTATGACAGTCTATCACAGTTATTTTCTAAGCTAATCAGAAATCAAGTTGCTAAGAGACAAGCAACATTTGCTTATCTAAATATAAGAGATAGATAGGGGGTCTTCAAAAACCTCAAGCGATCTGCAGAATATGGCATTCAAAGATGTTTTCTTAAGATTTTTTTGATATTGAGACATGTCAGCTCCTGACAGCACCCCTATTCTTCTCCAAGTAGAAGATGAACATTGAAGAATTGGAGATGGTTGAATTAGTGGCAAGCCTATCTCTCGGCAAGAAAAACCACTTGCTTCAACTGTAGACAGAATGCTGTCCAAAAAGGACAAAACTTGGAAGCAGGTAAGTCAACAGCCTAACTCTGCCAAGACAGGGTAGGCAAGTCCTTCATAATTCCTGCTCTACAATCAATGTCTGTCAGAGAAACAGGGCCAAACGGCTGAAGATGATGCTGTAATGTATGGAGAGAAAATGGGAACTGTCCAGGCAGCCACTGGTATGTCATTTCTTAGTTTTGGAAGCTGCAGGCCCTGCACTTCCTGTATAACCAGATATATGTATCCCTCTCAGGTCTCTGAGGTGGTTGAAGAATAGATAGCTAGAGTCTCATAGTTAAATTTTGAGTTGTTTAGGTATCAAAAGGGTGTTCTGGATCTAAGAAGATGTTTTTAAAATTGTGATGCAAGTTAGTATGAAAGCTGAGTTGGATATAAAACTTTAAACTCATGGAGATGGTTAGATAGTAGAATGTTAAAGTCAGGTGCCAAATACATATGGACTGGACATTGGGAATGTATGCTAAGCCATATAACTCTCATAATTGTGGCCTCTTTATTTCTGTTGTTTTGTATTGTATTTATTGTTATAAGAAAAAGAACCATTTGTTGGACTGAAAGGGGGAGCTGTTGGGGGGAAAAGCGATATACCTTAAACTTAAAAAGAAAAAGGGAAGAGGATGGAGGGGTGAGGGGGAAGAGGGTGGGAGGGTGGGACTGGAGGGGGGAGTAGGGAGGAGATTGCGATTGAGATGTAACTTGAAGAAATAAAAATAAATAAAAAAACAATACTGAAGCCATCAAAAAGATACTGTTGGGTCTGTGCATCTGGGGACATGGCTCTTTGGTTAAGAACACCAGGTGTTCTTGCAGAGGACCTGGGTTTGGTTCCTAGCACCCACATGGAGACTCACAACCTGCTGTAAGTCCAGTTGCAGAGGTTCTGCTGCCCTCTTTGGGATTCCACATGTACTGCATGCACTCAGCCCACATAAATTCTTGCAAGCTAACACATTAATTAATTAATAGATAGGTTTTTAAAGATAGTCTTTCCACCTATTCTCTGGAGATGTTTTGGAATATTGCTCTTTCTAATAGCTGTTCAAGTGTGCCTATGGAGATACCAAGGCCTAGACCTGTTTTCTCAGAAAGACTCAATGGACATAGAACTATAAAACTTCCCTGATATTTAGATTCCCCTCCTGTCATTTTGGCGAGTTGTACTTTCACTGAGTAGTTTTCCTAATCTGTTTTGAATCATTTAGGGTCTGGCTGTAATATTTTCCCATGAAAAAGTTACAATCAAAATACTAGCAAATCAAAGCCAAGATAATGTCACACCCTAGTCAGTGGGAATCCTGGCTAGTTTTTTGTCAACTTTACACAAAGTAGAGTAATTTTGGAAAAGGGAACCTTGGTTGAAAAAAAAAAAAAACAAAAACACACCATAAGATTGTCCTTTGGGAAAATCTGTAGGGCATTTTCTTGGTTGATGATTGAGTAATGTGGGGGGGGGTGTTTTCCAGCCCATCAGGAGTATGCCGTGGGCCAGGTAGTCCTGGGGTGTTCAAGAAAGAAGACTGAGCAAGCCATGAGGAGCAAGCTAGTAAGCAGCACTCCTCCATGGCCTCCATTTCAGTTCCTGCCTCCAGATTCCTGCCTTGAGTTCCTGCTCAGACTTCCTTCAGTAATGGAGTGTATCCTGGGGATACACTTGATCCTTGAACCTCATTGGCTTAAAGTAGCAAGTCTCTGTGTCTGGTTCCTGGCTAGCTGGTAAAGGGTGTGGTCTCCAGTCCATTCTGTTCTCACGCTCTTCAAGCCAGGCAGAACAAAGCAAAGTTCTGCCTTTTGGATAATCCTGTTTTTGTTAAGCTGGCAAATGCTTACCTAATGGAAGATCCACATCAGTGCTGTTCATTTGGACCAAAGTCATTCATGTGGCACTCATAACTTCAAGGGGACCGGGAACTTTAAAGTTTTCCCATGCACAAATAGAAAAGGGATGCTTGAGAGACAGCTCACTGATTAAGAATGCTTGCTGCTCTTCCAGAATACCAGTACCCACATCCGGGAGCTCACTACCACCTGCCACTCCAGATCTAGGAGACCTGATACGCCCACTCACAGACACACATACATAGGTAATTAGAAATAAAATGAGTGTTTTGTTTTGCTTTACTTTGCTTTTTAAGAAGAAGAATGTGATGTTGATTCAAAGTGGTAACAGGTCCCTTTGGGAAGGTGGGCCATTTGCTTTAATGATTTCACTGGTGGAATATCTCTGTAAGATTAGCCAGAAAGCAAAATCTCCAATGAGTTAAGACACTCAGGAAGATCGGAGAGCCGTACTCAAAGCAGAAAGGCCTGGGGTTGGTGACAGTACTGACACCACATTTTCCTTGGCTGGAGCCAACTCTGCCTGAGAATGACCCCAGCTTCCCTTCCTGAGTAGTTTAAGTAGCTGACTCTCCTCTGCTGTCCTAAACTTTTCCTCACTACCATGGTGAACTAGTGCACCCTGTTGGGTGGGAGACCCCCCCAGGTCCCTTTGAGGAGCAGTTTCTCTATCTCCAGCTTGGAGTGCTCAGAACCTTGACTTTCAGTACCTGTGTAGTGCTCAGCGTATTGTTCTTTTCCAGCTCTCGCAGGAACATGGCAGGCTCCGAGCTAGCTGATGCCAATTAATCCTCCTCTAACACCACTCCTTTTCCTCTCGATGCATTTAAACCCTTTCCTCAATTCTAGGGAATCAAGCCTGCGTCCCTCCTCACACGATTCACTCCCTAGGGAAGAGCATTCTTCACTCTCTTCTTGGTGTCCCCTAAAGCAAGAATTGTGTCTTACCCAGCTACAGGAGGAGCCCGGTGCCGCTTTCAACAGAAGGAAATTTGACGTCTGGAGTCACTGCATGCAAGCAATGTTTTAACACAACAGACTGCCTGGTATGCACGCCTCAGTTTTTTGCGGTATGGGGCTGTCTCCTGGGCTCCCTGTACACCATGACTGGAAACAGCCGAGCTGCTTGCAGCATACCACCTATTCTGCACACTCAGTTATCTGCCTGTTTGTTCCAAGGTAGAAACCTGGGAACAGAAGCAGAAAGACCACTCCACCCTAAAGTCCACCAAACTTCACTTATAATAAAATTGTGATGTCTGTTGCTCACTCCTTAGTAGCTTTGGAACCCAGAGGCATACAGGAAACTGACCGATAAGTGACTGCCTTCAGCCTACACTCAGGCTTGGCTGCCCGATGTTTTTCAATGACCCTGTCCTGGGCCATGCAAATAAAGAAGCAGCTGTCACTCTTCAAAGAAGTCCCAGTCTCGTTTAGAAAGTGGGCCTGTGACACTCTTTGGATGCTGAATGCTCCCCAAAGGCTCATGCTCCCCGACGGAGTAGGAGTTCTTCCAGCTACTGGGGTCTTACCATCACTGGGGACAGTTCCACCTTGGCTTCTGTTGTTTGCTTTTTCCTATGTCACACGTTCCATGTTCTCTGATTCACTTCAGGTCTAAAACAGAGGGGCTCATTGGTCATGGGCAGAAACCTGCAGCTCTGTGAGCCAAAACTAAGTTTATCTTTTATAAGCCTATTACCTCAGATACTTTGCTATCATGGAGGAGAGTTGACTAACATGAGATTTAATAATTGAATAAGTTAGGTTACAGTATCCCAATCAGAGTTCCACCCTGGTAACAGAGCTGGAGAGGGTGGTTTAACTTTGCTTGGGGTTATTGGTGTCATCACTGAACACTATTTGGATTCACGGCAGCACCTACTTGCCTTGCTTCTGTTGATATTCTGATATTCCTTGGAATTTTTTTCCACATGCACCAGACTCTAAGTGCCTCAAGTAGATCTGACTCCACTCAGTGTCTGAGCAAGACCTGAATAATCTGGGCTGGCTTATTAGAGCCTCAGCTCTCCCTGCTTAGAGAATGGTCCAAGTCTTAATACGAACCAATCAGTGTTGACTATGCAGTAAGTATGAGAAATACACACTCTCTCCTCCATTTAGAGTCTTGAGGATGGAGGATTCCATGAGAAGAAAGCCTGTCCTAGCATAAAGCCTACAGAGTAAAGCAGAAGACATATGTAGGAAGGTTCCAGAGAACTACTTGAGAGGCCGCACTCAGATGTGGCTAAAGAGACATTCACCTGCCCAGAATGTATTAGCAACTCAAGTCTACTCCAGGTATTCTCTTAGGCTTTGGGACACTGAAATTCTCATGAAGTTCCAGTCTCAGCAGAACTCTAGCTCTTCACGAGTCCAACCTTCAATTTCCTCCTTACTGCACTTGCGATGCTGTAGAAAACTACAGTACTGTGCTTTGGATGCAAAACCTATCTCTCCAGAGGCTCGTGTGTCAAAGATCTGGTGACCATTCTGGGCCACCAAGGGGAGGTAGAACCATTTGGAGACAGGACCTGATAAAGGCGCAGCTGCACATGTGGCTACTCTGCTCCAAAATCCCTGTGACTCTCCAACCGGCCCTTGCTGTTCATTCAAACCAGTGGGATAAGTTCACTTATTGCAACATGCACCTCCGCCTTCAAGACTGACATCAATCAACCAATCAGTCGTGCTGAGGCTTAAGTGAGAAATGTCTCCCACGGTCTCGTGGTTTTGAGCACTTGGTCCCCAGCTCGTGACACCCTTTGGAAAGGTTGTGGAACCTTTTGGAGGTGGCACCTTGCTGGAGGAAGTGAGTCATGACATGGTGAGCTTTACGGTTTATAAACAAATCCTACTTCCTGTTCACTCTCTACTTCCTAACTGCTGATGCCATGAAGTCAGCAGCCTCCTGATCCAGATGCCATGCTTTTCCTCCCATGACATACTGTGTCCCATCAAACTGTGAACCAAAATAAGTCCTTCCTTCATTAAGTAGTGAACAACTACCATGTTCGCTAAGATATGTCCTCCTAATGTCCAACTGGCTTACCTAGTATATTTATTCACTTACCCCACAATCTGTCCTCCGTTCCTTGACCTTTCTCAAGCAGTGAGCAAGTGGACTTGGATTCAGATGTAGAAAGTAATGACATGGTGATGTGTCTTTGAAGGCATACTGTGACCCTAGCTTCTGCCTGTCTCTTTCAAGCTCCTACATGTCACTTCTCCAGCCACATGTCTTTGCCATGACCATAATGCTGTCCAGGCCAAGTGAAAAGACTCCAAACCCTCTGAAACTGTGAACTAAAACAGACCTGTCCTTATAAGTTCTCCATCTTAGGTATATTGCCACAGTGACAGAAAACCCAACATGGATGAGATAATAAGTAAACAATCATTGACACAGAATGGTAGGTGGCGATGTTTGGTAGAAAGAAAATGAAGTACGGAAGAGGGAGGTCCATGAAGCCTTTGTGAAGATCTGAAGGATGTGGGAGAGGGAAACATGGACCAAGGCCAATGTGGGCTGGGCTAACAGAGGACTGAGAGGCCAGAGGGCAGGTCCAAGTGAGCATGTACAAGGATTTTGCTTCCATCCCAATCTTTGTGTGACGTGCCTCTAGGACCAGAGAAAGGGAGCCAGAGGGGGACTGAACAGAGACATGGTGCGGTGCAGCACTCCTGCAGCAGGATGGCCCTGGCTGCTGCACCCAGGTGACATTGAAGAGGTGGGAGTCACAGTCAGGGGGCCATGCTGGTAATCTAAGGGCTAGCCAGGACCAGGGCTTGAAGCAGATGTAGAAGGGGCCAAGTGGCCCAACCAAGTTAGTTCCGGCAGAAGCTTTTCCTGTTGGTTTTATGCCATTTTACGTCAGATGTCACCACAGCAAACACACTGTTAGTTCACATGCCACTAAGCAAGAAGCACTGCTGATTCCTGGGTGGCAGTCGCTCTTCCTGGGACATGACTGTGCTCTTTCAGGATTCTTGCTGGTGGTGTCAGCATGACAGCTGTGATCACAACACAGTAAGCCCCGTGCCCATGAGAACGGAGAACAGTTAACAGCAAACTTCCTGCTGTGGTTTAGCATTTGAGCCCTTAAAATCGGGCATGTTCCAGAGTTAACCCCTCAGCCACTCGGGAGGCCATGCTTGTTCACTAACCCACATTATTCCCTGCATAAAACCCTTCACTAGCTGCAGAATTCCTGGAAGATCAACTCCACACACCCCACATGGCCCTGAGCCCTTTGAGGCTGGCCTGGCATTCAGGGGCCATTTATGGTACCTTACAGCTTCACCTTCCTCAGGTGTACTAGAGTCCCTGTCAGGTCCCCAAACAAATCATGCTTTCTCTTTACCAACTGCCTTTGTACATTCTGTGTCCCCTCCCCCCGGCCTTGGAATTATCCTTTCCCCAGAAAATTGCCGCCACTTCTGCAAGACTCAAAGGAGAGTGTTCTCCCAGGGTTAGGACCCTGTACCATGCTTCGACTCCTGCCGTGCAGCATGGAGTAGGTGTGGGAAAGATGCTCTGTAAATACATATGAAATACATGAACTGGCAGACTGCATTCCACATGTGCACAGGGAATATGTAGAAGTGGCTATAAAGTCACATGTGTTCATGTTCCACTGGACTGAAGAGTCCCAGCCTTGTACTTCAACCTGCACTAAAGCAGGTTGGCTCACCCAGGTTCAACAGGCTCTGGATGGGAACCAAGACAGAAAAACCAAATCATTGACTACAGTTAATGTTTAGAGCAAATAAAGCAAGAATAGAATCATTGCCACCAAGATGACAAATCCCCCTGTGAATAAAGGATGCAAGAAAGGAGTGCTTTTTCTGAAAAAATAAAATACATAGGCATTACATAGGGGAATGGTTTTACTGACCATTTTGTATTTGATATTTAGTATTTTTGTAAGGTGGTGTGATAAATGGCAACATCAAATAAGAATAATTATAAAAATAAAGAATAGTTATAGGCTAAATGTACAAGGAAATGTTATTAATTAGGAGAGTTATTTTCTTTAGAAGTCTATAATCTGCCACACAGTGAAATGTTAGTGCACAACTCTTTGGGGGTGTGATTAAGGTGAATTTAAATCTCATTGTGGCAGAGAAGAAACTAGATATGATTTTAGAGTGTTATTTGTTAATAAATGCTAATGTTCCACGTAGAGGCATGCTTCAAAGGAGTGAACTAATATCAGGATTATGTTAAGACTCTGCTGATGAAAACTGATGTATAAATGTAAAATTAAGCCTATTGAATGGTTTTTAAAAGACAGAGAGATGTTAAGAAAACTATCATGTGACCTTGACCCAGGCTATAGCCATGAACTCCTAAACGGAGGCAAAGCTGCATGGAAGTCCTAACTCCCTCTGGCACATATAGAGCTCCCACTGTCCCTGACCCGACACCATCTGGCTTCTACTAGTTCACTCCAGTCTGATGACCAAGAAGATTTGGGCTGCCAAGCAACCCCTGACGGTGGTGAACACTCCCTCCCTATCACCAAGAATGTTCATTCAGAGCCAACAGACTTGGGTTCCTACAAGGACCACCTGGTTGACCTGCCTCAGTGGGGTCTCACCCTTTTGAGAGGGCCACTCATAGCTTTGATGGTTCTAAGTGGCCAAACCTTACTCTGTGCAGGAGAGGGTGAGCTAAGAGTGCCCAGCCCCAGAGCCAACTTGGTAGAGTCTACCAGGTGCAGTCTGTGACTGGGACTCTCTTCTCCTGCAAAATAACAAGAAAAGTACCTGTTCCATTGTGATCTGCAAGGAAGGAGAATGTCCAGCACAGTGACTGGCACTAAAGAAGGCTCAGGATGTCTGAACTCAAATTTAGGGTACAATGGAGATAGACAGAGAGCAGTCAGTGTGTAATAATACAGTAGATTATTAATGTTCTATATGACACTTTCCACATGTGACTAATGATTGGGCTCCCGATACCCTGATTAGAAACCTTCACAGACATGAGAAACGAGGATTCAGAGGGATTGAGTCCCAGGACACACAATAATGAAAGTAAATGCTAAGAAATGTGCTTACACTTCTGCTCAGCCAAATACCAATATAGCAAGTTCTGCTGCCATCAGCTGCATGGACTCCCAAACCTAACATCTATACAAGGCAGACAGCCTACAACACTCCCCACCAGGAGCCTGGCCCCAAGCAGTCCTCTTTCCTCAGAGCCACTGACTTCAGTGACAAAAAGTTTCCTTTTGCTGTCCTGAGTAATGAAGAAGCCCTTTGCTTAAGACCAAATAAGAGGGGGTAGGCACTTTCTAGTTCTCTCTCTCTCTCTCTCTCTCTCTCTCTCTCTCTCTCTCTCTCTC
>CAJQZJ010034048.1:1199094-1226077 GCA_907164525.1 Lophiomys imhausi
AGGAGAGGAGAGGAGAGGAGAGGAGAGGAGAGGAGAGGAGAGGAGAGGAGAGGAGAGGAGAGAAGAGAAGAGAAGAAAGAGAAAGAAAAAGATATCTGTCCCGGGTCCTAGGGATTCCCCCACACTGTGAAGCTTTGGGTGACTGATTTAGGGGCCAGGTTCTCATCTGGGTCTGGGCTTCTGCAGCAGCGGGGAGTGCCTGTGTGTTGTGGTGCGGCCTCTCCAGAGGCTAGGATGCCTAAGGACCCCAGACTTGCACGGGCGACTACACGAACTCTCCGGGAGGCTGACATTACTTGGTAGCTCAGGCTGCTGGCACAGGCTTCCTGGGGACTGGACATCTCTTGCCACATCCTGCCACCTGCTGGGCGCTGGGAACCACTAGGTTGTTGGAAGGCAAAGGCTCTTTTCTAGATCTTCTTAACCCTTTCCCTCCCTCTGCCCTCCACCCCACCTCCTATTTGGCCAGCATAACAATTTCTCAGAAGCTGGGGTAGGGGGGGCAGTGTGTGTGTAGCCGGCCCAACCCTTAACTGCTTCTTGTCCAATTGGTCTTATTCTAAAAGGCTAGATATCTGGTGTTTTTGTGTACCAGTACTAGGGTTCTCGTCTGTGGAATGGGGTGATACCCATGTTGCTGTAAGGCTATCCGATAATACATTTAAAGAATGCCTGGGGGGGTAATTAATGACAGATAAGCACACCTGTTCTTTCTTGGGCCAATGAGTTTCAATGGTATGTCCAGGTTACGTCAGGCCTGGGCCATATGCAGGACTCAGGAGACACCTCAAGAGTCAAGAGAAGAAACTCAGACAGTGCCAACTCCTTTTTCCCCAGTCTACGGGATGAACTTGAATAGGTCATATAACCTCTTCTGGCCTCAGTTTTTCCATTTGTGTAATGGGGCTACCTAATAGCACATCTACCTCCCCAGGGCTCACAACAGGGAGTTGGTCTCGATCCCTGGAACACAGTAAGCATGGTGTAAGTGTGTGCTATGGCCTTGGCCCCTGAGTTGTTGTGTGCAGCTGCTGCCTCATAGTTCTTTCTCCTCTCCCTGACCTACTATGGATTTGAGGTGACTGTCAATTCTGAAAGAGGCCTCGAGAGATGGCCCTTGTGTCCTTTCATTTCTACTTCTCACACAGGAAGAGCTGGCCCTGGGCAGAGCCTCTTCCAAGGATGAAGGGCCCAAGGTGCAGACCTGAACCCCATGTGTGCCCAGAAGAAGAGCTGCATGCTCAGGCAAGAGAGGTGTGTGCTCTTAGAGGCTGCGGGATCCAGGCTGTTTGTTTTGAAGCATTATCACAGAATACTTGACTAATATGCATATGAAAGTAATAACCATGCCAACAAAGACTATCACTGTGACTTTTGCTGCTAGAAGGAATCCCAGGATCCTTGGGGATACTTGTCTGTCCCTTTGCAAAAGGCCAACAAGGCAGATAGTCCCTAATGGCTTTGAACATCTGCTCCCTCTCCTCTCAGTACTGTTCAAACAATATTTTCTAAATACTTATAATGGGTCAGGAACTAGAAACACAGTTGACTAAGTCAGGGTATGGTTTCATGTGGACGTGTGGGAGGCTTTGATGGTGATAGGAGTTGAAACTGGGCCTGTGAGGGCCAAGGAGAGACATCAAACCACACATGGCATCAGTAAGGGCTTCCTGGGAGAGAGGAGGCTTGAGCTTGGCCTAGAAGGGCAAAGAAAATCAGCAGACAGGGGAAGGTTGCCTGTGAAGTTCCCACGGACAAAGGAGAAAGGTTCCTTCTAGGGTGTTCAATAAGAATGGATGTCTTATCTGGCACTGTGTGCCAAGCTCCATGCCAAATCCTGATGGGATGCTCTGCTCAGCCCAGCAACCACCTTCCTCCTCCCCCTCTCACTTATACTCAGTGTGCTGGACTCTGGGTCTTAATTGCTTCCCATGAGCTGACCCCTCCAACCCTCAGGATGGCCCTGGCAGGCATGTGCTCTCATCACCCAGATGGAGGGAGACTGTGGTATGAGAAGGCTAAGCTGATATCAAAGGCTAAGAAAAAAAAAAGATTCAAATTCTGAAATTAAACATAATATATCAGATTTGCTGAAAGGACATGGCAGTGACCCAAAATGGAATAGTGGCTATTATGAGAGTTATAAATAAATTCAGCTTTTAAGATTTTACTTCTAAGTGTTTTCCTTATGTTAATAATTAGTGAAAACAATGGTATTTTCATTTTGAAAAGTCTTTCAAACATTGCCCCTGATTTCATAAGATGTGTGTCATGGTTTAATGCTATAGTTACTGTGGGACATAGGCAAGGTGGGAACAATTGTCCCCGATTTTGTTTTTTTGTTTTTTCAGATAAGGAAAAGGAGGCTCTTGGTGTCAAATGCCTGGTCCTTAATTCCATTAAAATCATGAAAATGTCCCCTGCAAACTTCATGGCTTGAAAGAACAGAAATCTCAGCACTTGGGAAGCAAAGGCAGGTGGATCTCTGTGAGTTCAAGCCCAGCCTGGTCTACAGAGTGAGTCTGAGGAAAACCAGTGCTACACAGAGAAACCCTGTCTCAAAAAACAAAACAAGAAGAAGAGGAGGAGGAAGAGGCAGAAGAAAAGGAAGAACAACAACAATAATAACATCAGTAACAGAAGTTTCTTTTTGCTCATTAGGGGACCAGGAGTCCAAAACCAAGATGCCCACCTCACTGGTCCCCTCTAAGCAACCTGAGGGAGGATCTATGCCATGCACCTTTCAGCAACTTCTGGCATCTTCTAGCCTCTTGTTCCTTATATTCTTCTCTTGGGTCTACAAGTCCCCACTCTCTGCTGCCTATGCCTAGCCCTCTCCTAGCTGCCTTCCATGTGGACTTCTCTTCAGTTTTACTGGAATAGGGCTTCCCCCATGAGCCAGGAGGCTGCTGTTCAACCCGGAAGTCTCCAGAAATGAAAAGGGAGCTAGCTGGTCCTTCTGCCTCTTCTGGTCTCAGAGATAGCTGACAGTGGGGTCCTCCAGAAACCTTATCCACAAGTCTTCTTGGTGGAAGGCACAATACTTCAACATCTGTGTGAATTGTTCTGAAGAAAGACCCTTCCTTTTCTACAACCTAAATGTGCTAGGTACCATCAATCTCCCAGGAGAGAAAGCCAGAACTTGACTCCAGCCGTGCCCCAGATGAAGCAGCCCCCTAGTTGGCCCTTTGTTCCTCAAAGCTGATGCAGCTTTATGTGGTCTAATTCTATGGAAAACTTAAAATTAAATAGGATCTATCACCATCTGCAACCCGAGCCTTTGGGGGCAGATCAAGCATGGGAGGTCTGGGAAGATGTGGTTTGAGAGTCCCTCTGTGAATTAGAGGAGAAATTAGGGGTGTGCTTTCCTATTATTCTGCAGCCCCAACAACAGACACGAAATAAGCCTGTTCCCTTTGTCTTACTTTGGCCGAATGCAGTCTAGTGAGCACATGAACCTGGATCTGCTGGCCACTCCTGCATTTGGGGCTCTCCATGCTTAGGACTGTAATGTTTAATTTTCTGTAACTTGATCTCACCATGCCGGCTAATGTTATTCCCTGGAGCGGGGTCTATTCTGCGCCAAACCATTATTAGTTTTTTAGAGTCCCTAGATCAGATCATCTTATCGCTTTTGTTAAGCCTATTTTATTTAAAACTTAAGTCTGGTTTGCCTAGAGTAAATTCTGTCTGCTGGCATTATAGTTGGAGTCACTCTGCTTGGCAGCATCATACTTTACAAAGAAAGAAAATGATAAGGCTGTGGCACGCTGAGATAAGGCAGGCCTTGCACGTGCAGCCCTGTGGTTGAAACTCATCTCCCTGGCATGGGAGGGGAGGGTTATCCCCAGTGATTAAAAACTCAGCATTTCTAAATACAATTTTACTGCACATCCTGGAGTGTGTAGTGTGTGTGTGTGTGTGTGTGTGTGTGTGTGTGTGTGTGTGCGTGTTCAGTCAACATAAGGGTTTATAAATCACTCCTACTGTGGGCGTCTGCATTTCTTGGCATTGCAAGACACCCCTGGAGGTATTTTTATAGTTTGGAACTTAGTAACTCTGCAATATCTGAACTGCACATTCTTAGATTAAAACGATTTGCAGCGTAGCTCCATGGTGCCCTCAAGTTATGTGCTTGTGGAAGACTACAGCTGCAGTGTGAACGGGGCTGGGCAGGAAGAGTTTCCCAGCTGCCAAAGGCAATACCCAATGTTTCCTCTGTATTCCTGTCTGGTTTATAAGGATTCTTTGAGGCTTTAGAGCGTCATGAACATGGGGAAATGTGTGCACATCTGTGTGTGAGTGTGCACATGTGCATAGCTAAGTCAGTCGCCTAGGTCAAGTTGTCATTTATAAAATAGGGAAACTTTTTCTTGATGTTTGAGCTTGGGAAATGATTCCTCAAAGCATGTTGCTTTCACATGATCTCAATGATGGTATGTCGCTACTATTCCCTCCCCCATCGCTCCATCATCTTGATCCCTCCCCATCTCCTCTTCAGAAGGGGCTATTTCTGAAGTTCTTTCATCTGACTAAGAAACTTCTTCCAAAAGAGATGTAGTTGCCATAGCTCCCTCCGTGGGTATCCTATCGTGTAGCTATGGAATCCTAGTTACTAGTGAGAGAAGGGGCTGGAGTGGTCAGCATGACCACACAGGCTTTCATCTGCTCTAGGTTATCTTGGAGTAGATTGCCCTTGAGATTGTCCTGGAAATCTGTCAGCACCATAAAAACATAGACCGTGGTGAGTTTCTGCCCTTTGCCTGCCTGAGTCCCACAAAACTGTCACCAGCCATTCACTTCCCCCAAGGAACCACTTACCCCTGTCAAAATCACCTGCTCCCCTTTTCATGCTCCCCTCTGGAGAAGGGAGTATAAATTTCTGAAGCTCCCTGGGTTACAGACTAATTATTCTCCTGTACTTCCTTGTTGTATCAAGTTCTCCTTAAGAAAATACCTAATAGAAGGAACTCATGGCAGGATGGGTTTATTTGGCTTCATGGTTTGAGAGGGTACCATCCATCCTGCTGGGGAAGACATAGCATGGCAGAGTTGCACCTGGTTCTTCTTGGGTCTCCATAGGCCAGAAACCAGAGAGCTCAAGCCAGAAGCAGGGCCCTATAATCCCTAAGCTCCATCCCCTAGTGCCCTACACCTATTATGTAGGTCCCCATATCCAAAAGACTTCATAACCTCCAAAAACAGCATCATAGTCAGGGGACCAAGTGTTCAAACGTATGAGCCTGTAGGGAGGTCTTTTCATATTAAATTCATAACATCAGACTGGAAAGATGGCTCAGGCAACAGAAAGCCTTCCTCACAAGTCTGAGAACCTGAGTTTGGATCTCCAGAACCCACACATAAAAGCCAACTGTATTGGTGCATGCCTGGAGTCCCAGCAATGGTGAGGTGGGAGGCAGAGGCAGGTGGATCCTGGAAGCTTAATGGCCAGCTAGTCTAGCCTACTGGAGCTCCAAACCAATAAGAAACCCTAAGAGACAGAAGGCACCTGAAACCTGACATCCGTGTCGTCCTCTGATCCCCACACTCACACCATGCATAGGCACATCTACACCCACACACAGAAATTCAGAGACAGCAAAACTGCATCATGGGGCTTAGACATACATCTGTAAATGCCCATATCTATTCCTGTCTGTCTATTGTCCCTTTTGAGGCTGATCCTCATCTTCAGCATCAGCACACAACTACCTCAGTGCATAACAGAGAGCTTTGGAGACAATCACCCAATCGCCAAGGGCTAAGCAACCATGAATGTAAGCTGACTTGGTGGCTGCCCTAGTTTGTGCTCTGCAGCTGTGATAAACACCAAGACCAAAAACAACTTACGAAGGAAAGGGTTTATTTCACCTTACATCATGAAGGGAAGTCAGGATAGGAACTCAAGATAAGAATCAGAGACTGTGGAGGTACACTGATTACTGGTTTGCTTCCCATGGTCTTCTCAGTTTTCTCTCTTATACAACCCAGGACTACCTGCCACAGTGAGATGGGCCCTCCGCATCAGTCATTAAGAAAACCCCCCACAGGTTTTCCTAAATGTCTGATGGAGGTAATTTCTTTTCCTCTGTGGGGAGAGGGGGGGAAGAATGGGGATTTGGAGACAGGGTTTGTCTGTGTAGCTCTGGCTATCCAGGAACTTTCTCTGTAGACCAGGCTGGCCTCGAACTCAGAGATCTGCCTGTCTCTGCATCCTGAGTGCTGAGATTAAAGGTGTACACCACCCCCAATCAGCAGGAGGCATTTTCTTAATTGAGGCTTCCTCTTCCCAGATGGCCCTCGCTTGTGTCAAGGCAACAAAAACTAATCATCACACTAGCATTAGAAATATTTCAGTTGCAGCCAATCCTGAAGACCTGAGTTGGATTCTTGAGACTCACATGGTGGAAGGAGAGAACCGATTCATGCATGTCATCCATAACCTAGTCACACTCAACAGGGTGTTCCTCCACACAGGCTAGCTGGCAAGGCCAAAGGACTGAGGGCAGTGGAGGTGTGCTGCTGCCGCCTATTGAATAGAGATCTCCCCACCAGAGAGGTCTTATCCCCACACGTTACAACCAAGAGGGCAGATGCTGTGACAGAAACTCTGTCTAGCAGCCATATTGCACACCCCCTGGATGTCAGGAACTGTTCAGAGTGCTGGGTCTTCACTGGGGAACGGGTCAGATGTGGTCCCTGGGTGCACTCAATGGCTTTCGGGTTGCTTCAGCATCCTTGATTATATTTTCTTCATGCCAGCCTTTATCTTAATAATGGCCATAGGAATGGCCCTTTTTACAAGTGAGAAAGTCATGCTTTGAACACAAACATGAAGATCCACCATGTATGTGTGTGCATGTATGTTGCATGTGCATGCATATGCATGTGTGTGTAGGTCAGAGATCTACAGAAGATCCACCCTTTGTGTGTGTGTGGGTATCTGTTACATGTGCACGTGTGTGTAGGTCAGAGGACCACCCTGGAGGTCATTCCTCCTCCGTTCCACCTCTCTTGGGTTTTTTACATTTGTTTTTGTTTTTTTAGTTGTGTTTGAGGAAGTGTATTACATATCATAGTGCATGTGTGGAGATCAGAGGCCAACATGTAAGGTTCTGAGGACGGAATTCAAGTCATCAGGCATGGAGAGAAGTTCCTTTACTAACTGAGCCACCTCACTACACACACATTTTTTGGTTTGGGGGATGTTGCTTGCTTCTTTGTTTTTGAGGCAGGGTCTCTTGCTAGGCTGGGGTTTTCTAATTAGGCCAAGCTGGCTGACCAGCAAGTCTGGCTGGAGGGATCCACCTGTCTCTACTTCCCCAGTATTAGGGTAGCACATGTGTGCCCTCAGTGCCTGGGTTTTTTTTTTTTTTTCAAATGGATTCTGGGGATTTAACATGAGTCCTCATGCTTGCATGGCAAACATATTTGTCAACTGAGCCATCTCCCCAGCCCAGGGCCTTACATCTTCCATGCAGTGAATTAAGCTCAATTCATAAAACACACCTTTGTAACACTCATGCTAAGTACCCAGGGCCTGGGAGAGTTTCCACACACTTGGGTCTCCCCAGTGAGGGAGAACAGTCTGGGGACTCCCACAGCATGAGGAGTCTGAGCTTTGTGTCCATACCACCTCAGTCTCTTGCCAGGAGTCAGAAGCAGGCAGAATAATGCTGACCTGACCTATGACCTCTTCTGACTCAGGGTTGTGGTATGGCCTGGGGATTTTACATCCATCAGAGCGATTGTAAAGAGAAAGTGCTGGGAGTAGAAGTCCTCTGTACAATGATTTTTTTTAACCCTTCCTGACTCCTTTACTTATGCCAACAGCAAACCCCACCTCCAGAACTGTGCCTTCCTCGGAGGGAAGAAAGGAACCATTCAAATAAGATGTTTATAAAACCTGGAGGTCACACTTAGCACAGCTCACCATGCCAACAACCTGGAGGGGCCGTGCCAGCTTCTGCAGTGGTCTTTGCCCAGTGTTTTTGTCAAAGATTTAAATTTCTCTCTATGCTTCCTGCCCTGGGTGTGTGCTGGCTATGGGGCTTCCTGGAGGGCCAGAGGCCAAAACACTCTAAGTGCTTCCCAAGGGAGAGAGCCTGGTTTCTCAAAAGAGGCAGCATACAGGGGCTGGAAGAGAAGGGGCTCCAGGGCTCTGGGCCAGGAGAGGAGGCTGTGGGGACGGTTGGTGGATGTACTTGGGCTGCAGCTTCAGACCCCATACGGCCTTCTGCTTCAGGAAGGATAGCACAAAAGGCACCATTCATTCATTCTTTCTTCCTGCTGAGCCCCTTATCCTGTGCTAGCATGCCAAGGTCCTGACCTTAAACCCCTCAGGGCCTAGTGCGTATGCTTGTGTTTGGTGGTTGGAACTGAGTTTATGGAGCTAGCATTACATAAATACAACAGAGAAACCCAGTGCTCACCATACACCAGGCACTGACCAGAGGAATTTGGCCATATGGAGTAGTTAGTCCTCTCAAAAGTTCATTTGCATGATCTCATGATCAATGGTAAGGACATGTCAGAGGCATGGTTACTACCCTGATCTAATTGCTGCTCAGTGTGAGATAGGCATGTGCCCGCGCACAGGCCTTGTACTCAGAAATGCGCACAATCTGTGTGGGCAAACCATAAATCAAGGAAGTTTTTCCAACTTCTCTCTAGGCCTACGTGGGCACCAGTGCTGTTGCCATCTTACGAGAAAACACCAAAAAGTCGCACCTTTAGAAAGAGGCAGAGTGGGCAGAGCAGTAAGGCCAGTTTGTGGCTCAAGGGTTGAGTTTAACTCTTTAAGTCAAGCTGAACCTCTAAAATGTTAAAAATAGCACAGCCATTGCTAGGAGCTAGGGAGCAGCAGGCTGGGGGTGAGATGAGGTTCATGTGTCATGGGAGCAGATTTTGAGTCAGGGAAGATGCAAAGGCTCTCGAGATGGTGGCAGTGATGGCCACATAGAGCTGCAATGTCCTCACTGTCCTGGATAGTAAAGGTGGAAGCATGCTTTGTTTTGTGTTATGTGCATTTTACTGAAGTACTGGAGGAAAGAGCACATCCCTAAGCACCCATCACATTGTGCATGCTTATACATGCTTGTACATGCTTGTACATGCTTATAATGCTTGTACACGCTTACATGCTTGTACATGCTTGTACATGCTTATACATGCTTGTACATGCTTATAATGCTTGTACATGCTTATACATGCTTGGACTTGCTTGGGTCTCTTTTGTTTCAAAAGGAGTCATTAAAGATAAATATTCCAAGAGCTGGAGAGATGGCTCATTGGTTAAGGGCACTGGCTGCTCTTCCAGAATACCAATGTTTGATTCCCAGGATCCACATGGTGGTTCACAACCACCTTTAACTCCAGTTTCAATGATCTGACACCCTCTTCTGGCTTCTGCAGGCAAAATGCATTCAGTCAAAACACCCATACACATAAAACAAAAATTCTAAGATTTTTTAAAAAGATAGATGCTCCCGAGTAGGGTCTGGGCCTCAAGCTCCAGCTGGGAGGATGCCATCTATGGCACAGACACCCAGACTATCTGCTCACCCTGTCAGAGCTTTCCAGGTATTGAGAGGAATGTGTTGGTGAATCATCCAGCTTCCCATAGACAAAGCAAAATGAAGAGGGATCAAACCTCCGAACACTCTAACATGAGGTAGGATTGCCACCCTTGCAAGTATCCTAGATGCTCTAAAGACACTGAACAGGGAGACTGACTTTGGGGGTGTCCTTGGCTGTGCACAACATGAGAAACACACTTCAATCCTCACACACAACTTAGGGAGTCAGTCAGAGATAAATCACCTACTAGAAGTTTCAGGTCTGCTAGGTGTGGCATGGACACAGCTCATTGTATCTGTGGGCTCCACACATCCCAACCATGGGATAAAGAACCCAGTAATCTGATGATGGAGCCTTTAAGAGCAATAGAGCCTCATTTAGAATAGAGAATGAACCCAAAATTGCCACAGTAAATAAAGCCTAAGGGTAAGAAAGCTCAAAAGTAGGCTCGGGACTTAGCCAGGGTTACACTGTGCAGTGAACAGTTTTACACACTAGCTTCCCTGTGCCATGGTGCTCAGATGCCCTCGGGCTTCTAAGAAGGTACTTTTTAAAGAAGAGTAGTATTTGAATCACAGATTTTAAGTAAAGCAGAATGCTTGCCACAAAGTAAGCCAGCTCTAGTCAGTTAATTCAAAGCCCAGATAAAGACTGAGGCCAGTGTGTCAGCTCTACTCCCGACCGCCAGACTGTCCCCCACCTACACACCCACCAGCCCGCCTGCCCCATAGACTTAGGATGTGCCATGATTCCACAAGAGCATGAGCCAATTCCTTCAAATCAGCCATTCTCAATACATGGTGTAGTGGTTTGGGTATGAATGGCTCCCACAGGCTCATGTATTTGAATGCATAGTCATTATGGAGTATAGACACTTGAGAGGGATTAGGAGATAGAGTTTCACTGGAGTAGGTATGGCCTTGTTGGAGGAAGTGTGTCCCTGGGACTGAGCTTTGCTGTTTCTAAAGTTCAAGCTAGGCCCAGTGTTTCTCTCTTCCTGTTGCCTGCAGATCAGGATGTAGAACTCTCAGCTCCTTCTCCAGCTCCATGTCCACTTGCATGCTACTAAGCTCCCCACAATGTGGATAATGGACGAACCCTCTGAAACTGTAAGCCAGCCCAGTTAAATTCGTTCCTTTATAGGAGTTGCTATGGTAATGGTGTCTCTTCACAGCAATAGATAAGTGACTAAGACATATGGGTAGGCAGATATGCAGATGATAGATAGGTAGAGATATAGATGATAGATAGATAGATAGATAGATAGATAGATAGATGATAGATAGGAAGATAGACAATAGATAAATAGATTTTAAAGGCAGATAGTAAATGGATAAGTAGATAGATGATAGATAGGAAGATGGTAGATGATAAAAATGATAGTCATGGTAAGATGTAAATGACATATAATAGACAGGCAAATGATAGACAGTAGAGATAGAGATCTATAATACATACATCAAACATACATGTGCATCTCCACTACATGCATATCTAGATATTAATGTATACACAGAGCACACACAGGCTCCAAAAGCTTCTGAAGGGAAAAAAACCCATCACCTCCTGAAACATCATTGCATAGGATAGCCTGCAGGGCTGTGTGTACCTTTAGTGGCTTAAGGAGAGGCGTGAAGATACATATCTGCTGGCCAGTACCCACAGGGAGTCTTCAGAGAGGGTGACCAACAATCCAGCGGCTTCCTGATGGTTTTACCTTCACAGTGTCTGCATGTGTTTGATGTAGTAGACCCCTGCACTTGGGTAAGCCTATTGATAACAAGGCCCATAGTCTCATGGGGACAAGAGTGAGGTCATTGCTGGTGTCTGCATCATCCTAGCCCATGGTGTTTCACAGAGCTAAGACAGCTTCTGTCTCATCCTCTCCATAGAAACAGCACAGTGAGAAATGTCAGAGTGGTACTCCTCTGGTGGTCACTGCACGTTAGAGCCTGAGCCTAAGTTTGGGATCGTTTGGAGTTCTTTCTTCCAAAAGACGATGTTTCCAAAGTCCCTGCCCACAGCAGAGCCCAGTGTTTGTCTTTATTGCCTCATTTGGGACTGAGTGGGTCAACTTTCCACTTGGCTTTGCCAAGAGCCACATAGCCATAACTCCAAAACATGCCCCACAAACACAGGGATGCTGTCGTCAATAGGAGCCCTGCAAACTGCCTTCTGGCTTACTGCCCTGCCCGTTCCACCCCAGGATCAACTGACTGTCTCCATTAGGATGGGGCCACCTACCAATCACTGGTTTCTGACGAGACCCAGAAGTGGATTTTTGCTTTGGAGGTTGCCTCCAGTGCTGGCTTTGACACAGTGTGCCATCTCTTGCCCTGGACCCCTCCATCACTGGCCGTGACGAGGTAAGACAATGGAGAAGCACTGATGTTGATATGGCCATTTCAATCTTGGCTGCCTTCCTAGTGGCCATGGGACGAGAGCACAGAGAACATGTGGGGTGGCTGTTCTGTGTTTCAGCCAAGTTTCATAGGGTCAAAGCAAATAGTGACTTCCTGTTTCTTATGGTCTTCCCAGGACTTTCCCATAACCCCTTGGGGCTGAGAAAAGAACATTTCCTTGGCCACCAGCATGGTTTGTTAGAACATGCCTCTCTGAACAGACAAGAGGAAAGCCGAACGTTCTTCCTCCAGAATGGCTAAAAAGGACCCAAGTGCTGAAAATCCAAGGTCACAGACAGAGAGCACATATTATCATCACCCATTTGCTGTAGCTGCAATAAAACACTCAAATCTAGGTAGTTTCCAAACAATACAATCTTATTTGGTTCACAGTTATAGAGGCCAAGAAATCCAAGACACTGGCATCTATTGTAATGGGATCTTCCATGGTGGAAGCAGAGAACCCTTGAACAGGTTATAAAGGGCGGTAGACAGGGAACTCTAATAAACCTGTACAAGATAAATACCCTCCTCCCCAGGGAAGGAGACATAGCTTAGTCCTTCAGGCTCCACAAAGGCTGTCCCTTCTTCTGTCTCCATCTTCCCTGGTGGTCTGGGGCACTTGTTCAGTTCTGGGGGAGTAGGGAAGGTTCCCTGTCTGTTCATATGAAGTTTTATAAAGTTGCTCATGTGAGGTCCCTATGCATCTGGCTAAGTGCCCTGTACCCTGATTCCTTCTCTACCACTGGATCGTGATTCCCAGGGCTCCAACATCAACCAGGTCTTCTCCAGAATCAGTGTCCACCAGGAGACCAGCCTGCCACTCATTTGATCCATAAACAGGACATGTGAATTCTTGATGCCAGTCCTAGAAGCCACCTTGGGGCTTCATCTGAATCATAAAAGAAGCTCTGCTCACAGCTCCACATGGTATCCTGGAGGAACAGGTTCAGGCTTCTGATGATACATTTCTCTCAGTTCAAACACATGGAGGACTGTGCTTCCCAGCAATGTGACTTCAAAATGCTGCTGGGAACTTGTCTGGAGCCTGAGTTTGGTTCTTCCTGTGTCCTGGACATGAGGTCAGTGTTGTTCAAACCCCAAAGTCTGGTGCATTTAACACAGACCTGCAGTCCCTGGCCAGGTTCTGCATTTTCCAGGAGCCATGCAGACCTTGCACCAGGAAGGCCAGAGTGTGCAGCTCTACCTGCAGAGGAAAGACACTGTTCAGCAGACAGACAGACAGACAGACAGACAGACAGACAGACAGACACACACACACACACACACACACACACACACACACACACTTCTGCCCACTGAGTGCTAATTGCCCCAGATTCAAGATTAACTCTCCGAAAGATTCACCAGGAAACAGATAAACAAAATGGGGTGGACTGGCAGGGATGGTAGACATTGCCTAGGGTGAAGCCACCTATTTACAGACAGGGAACAGGTGCCAAGTCTGGGGAGGAATTCTCCCACAAACATGGATCCAGGTGTTCATCCCTGCGACTACCTCAGTCCTGCCTGCCTCTGGGATACTATGCTCTGTTTCTGTCACTGAGGTCATCAATGGGCTGCTCAGTCAGGCTGGTGGAAGCAGGAGGCTTTGGTGCCAGTAAGTCCAGACATGGGTCTGGAACCCTGGCAATACTACCCAGTGTCATACTCTCCAGAGACCCTGTTTTCTTGTCTGGGGAATAGAGTGACCTGCACATTGTGCTGCTTTACCGTGAAGCATGGTACTGCAATTGCAGTTACCCTGATGGGTGTTGGTATCAAAGGAACTCGTAAGGTCCTGTGATTACTACTCTCACTTTTTGGGACTGTTTCCTGTGGCAAAGTCAGGCTTTAGCAGAGGCCATAGCATTGGCTTGAGAGTCTTGGTGACTCCTGATGTGGCAATGTGCTTGGCCCATTTGGTGTCCTGACTATTCCTCACTGAGGCCTGAGATGGGGACACTTGTCATCCCATTGCATTCATTTAGACAGTGAAGAAGATTTAAGAAATTGGCCCAAGGCTGTGGCCAGAAGGGAGATGGAACTGTTCTGTACCTGAGCATCTTACTGTGGTCCTTTGCCCTTCTGAGCTCTCTCAGTCTTAAAAAGATACAGGCTTTTCCTTCTCTTCCCTCTGTGGCCCATAGTGGGGACTCAGTGATGGTCACACAACCAAGCCGAGAGCCAGAGGTGCAGAGGAAGACTCTCCTCCACAGCCAGAGCTGTATCTGACAGTCTCCAACCTGCTCAATGGCTACTCTATGGACAAAAGTATCCAGTCTGCCTGGCCCCAGTCCTACACATTGTCCTGCCCAGCAGATTGGACAGATTATGGGAACCCTAGTTCTCATCTATTCTGCTCCAGGAGATCAGCCAGTCTTATAAAACAGTACTCATTCTGACATTGGGCAACACTGCCCCTTCCTGGTCTCTGATCCAATCTCCCACTCTTCCATCTCTCCCTCCTTCCCCTCTGACCCTCTGAACTCCTCCTTCTGCTGTGAGAGAAATTTCTGGTAGAAAGTGAATGCCTGCTTCCCTTCTAGGTACCTCCAGACCTCCAACCCTGCAAATCCCCCTCCTTATTACAGCTTCCTTCTGAAAGAATCCAGTGTCCCAGACCCTATGGGCGTGTCACATCCTTGGTCCCACCCTCCTTGGATTCCTGAGCCTGGCTGGGGGCCCACAGGAAAAAGGTGGGGAGCTTCAGCCCTGGATATCCCCCCAGCAAGTGTTTAAAGGGGCAGCTGGCCCAGCTCTAGGCAGCAGGCACAATGGCTCCCAGGGTACTGCCTCTGCTGCTGCCGCCGCTGCTGACATTGGTCTGCTGTATGGCAGTACAGTCTGCGCCCCCCACCTGCTACTCCAGGATGCTGACCCTGAGTCATGAAATCATGGCAGGCTTCCAGAGCCTGCAGGCTTCCAAGCCTGAGGTAAGTTCCTCACTTGCCTCTCTTGCCTTGGGAAGATAGATAGATAGATAGATAGACAGACAGACAGACAGACAGATAGATAGATAGATAGATAGATAGATAGAAGATAAAAATTTAAAAACAGCTCCCTGCAGAGACTAGGAGTTTATAGTTACACAGAACTAATGAATTAAGCTTCTTTAGTTCTGTCATTAGCTCAACGACCAACAATGTGTGTCAAGAGGGTGACACACTCCTTATCTGCTGAGGAACTGAGGAACAATTACTCAGCCCCGTCTCAGCTTCTCTGCAAAGAAGGGGGACAACCACAACTCCCTGGATGCAATGGGGCTGCAAGGATTGATCACAGAGACACAGGACAAGTGCTAAGGCTGTTATGCTAGCCCTACCCTCAGAGGAAGACCCCGGGAACTCAGGGGAGACCCTCAGGGAGTGCTGCAAGGGAGAGTTTAGGTCCTCTGCCTGCTTGTCTCTCATAGACGCAAAACACTAAGAGCCTGGGTAAACTTCAAAAGTGTCACTTGCTTGCACATGCTTCAAACAGACCCCAACATTCCTCAGGTACTGGGGCTCACATTATCTTTTGCATTTTCTTTTCGAAAGTTAAATTGCATGCATTACCGTCTTGTGATAAGCATATGATAGACTGTAGAACAGCAGGAAAATGCACAAAGGACCAAGAAAACAAAAAGGATTTGTGATCCTGCCACCTAGAGGCAATTGCTGCTGTAACAATAGGAGGGCAGGATTCGCTCTTTCTGTGTAAGTGGTACCGGGCAGTGGTACACGGTGATGGCGGCGGTGGTGGCAGTGGTAGTAAAATATGGGTTACATAATGGTGTTGAAAGCTGCTTATTAACACCACCATCCAATAAGCTTACGCTCTTTTGTGGGACACTTATTTAGACATTTGTACCCTAACCACGTGACATAAAACAGACCTTAGGGGCTTCTGGTGCTAGAAGGTAAGAGCAGAGGCTCAGAGCCACAGAGTGGGACGAAGTCCGAGACGAAACACTCAGTCTTCTAATTCACAGCCGAGGAACTGAGTCACAGAGAAAGAAGACAGCAGCCCAGGTCACACAGGGGTTCATAGAGGGGAAGACACTAGATGTGCAGGCCTTGGGTCCGGCACACATACACACACACACACACACACACACACACACACACACACACACACGCACACGCACACGCACATGCACACACACATGCACACGCACACGCACACACACACAAACACCTCTTTATAGTGATGTGTTATATCTTACATACTTTTCTGTGTCTGTGTTGCAGCTTAAAGCTTTTACATAAATAAATATATTAAAATATATTATGTGTGTAATCATACAGCTAGCTGTTGGAAACCAGCTTGCATATATGAATACATTATATCTACAGTAGTATATGTAGAACTATATAATGTCCTCCATATGTTTGTGCATGCCTGTACACATGTGTTTGTGTAAAACAGTGTCCTAATTCAGAGTATTACAAAGGCTGTGCTTTGAATCTGGGAGAACAAGTGTCATGACATGCTGTGGGTGTCATGGCATCAGAAAAAAAAAAAAAAAAAAAAAAAACAAGTTCTGGGGCCATTGTCTGGTGGTGACTGGCAGGGAGCAGACTGTGACTAAGCTGTCCCTATGGATGTCCTATCCACTTGCTTCCTTCCTGCAGAATTCATGTGTGAGGTACTTGCCCCGTCTCTACCTGGATATCCATGTAAGAGGGTGTTGCCTGATGGGTAGGGTGGAATGGGTTGGAGTGGGGTGGGGTGGGGTAGGGTGAGGTGGGGTGGGGTGAGGTAGGATGGGGTGGAATGGGGTAGGTGTGAACTAGCTCTGCTGCTTGCCTGAGGAGGGACAGCCAGGGTTGGGGTCTTATACTATGTTGAAGGATTCAAGAACTCAGTTCCTGCCCCTCTGGCTCCTGCTTCTTCTCCTAAAGCCCTCTCTTGTTCCCACTCTCAGAATTACTGTGTGCTGGCCAAGCTGCGGGAATTCACGGCCTCCCCTCAGTGCTGGAAAATGGCTGAAGTGGACACTCTGAAGGACAGAGTGCGCAAGTTGTACACCATCATGAACTCCTTCTGCAGGCAGGTGCGTGAGGCACTCAAGAGCCCTTTTCTGCTCTGAGCATCGCAGGGAGGAGGGCTGGAAGGAGGGCTGGGAGAGGGACTTCCCGTCCAAGTAGCTTTTCTATAATAGTCACCCTTGTTAAGTCAGCAGGACTCAGAATGGGTCCCCTCACCTCCCACAGCTACACATGAAAGTCACTCCTAGGCCACTCAATAAACGTTCAAGGCACAGTGAAAGAGCCAGAGGTAGCCAGAGGACACTTTCAGAAGGAAGGGGGTCTAGGTGTATGAGAGTGTCATCAGAAGGGCTAGTAGTGGGGAGGAAGGGAACAGAAAACTAGCACTGTGGTCCCATAGCCACAGCCCCAGATAATGCTTAGCTGTGTCCTCTTTTTCTCCTTCCCTGTGGGAGCACTCCTTCACACATCACAAGTGAGCTAAGGACTTAAATGGCCATCTGGTAGCATCAGGATTGTAATAGTTACATCATTACAGAGTGGCCACTGTATAATCTCTCTCCCTGAGATACCTAGCAAGGTAGTTAAGTGTACACTTGTGAATTCCAAGTTCCCTAAAAAAAAAAAGAAAAGAAAATACTGGTGCATCTGTGTGTATGAAAGAGAGAGAGAGAGAGAGAGAAAGAGAGAGAGAGAGAGAGAGACAGAGAGAGAGAGAGACAGAGAGACAGAAAGATAGATAGAGAGAGAGAATATGAATGTATGGTGTATTGGTGTATACATACAAGTGAAGCCAGTGGGTGGACATCAAGTGTCTTGCTTGGTCACTCCCTGCCTGTTTCCTTGAGCTCAGTTGTCAGACAGTAAGTCCCAAATACCCTCTTGTCTTTTCTCCCCACAGAACTGGTATTACATATGCACAGCCATGTACAGCCTCTTACATGGGTCCTGGGGATTTGAACTCAGGTCTTCATGCTTGTGCAGAAAATGATTTTACCTACTGAGCTAACTCTTCAGTCTCCCCCTTGTGTGTATGTGTGTGTGTGGGGGGGGGGAAAATTATGTGGTGGAGGCACATGTGTGTACACATGAAGGCACCTGCCTGGGCTTCCCCTCCAGAATCCTTAGCTTGCTGATACTTTCTCCTATGCCAGTCCCACTTCATTCCTGAATTCCCTTGGTTTGTTGTGAAGAAGGGAAGATGAAATTAGCAAAGTACCTTCTGGCGTATGGTGTGCACTGGTCGAAGTGGCTGGGAAGTGGGAGCTGGTGCTATTCTGTAGTGGCTGCAGCCATTCAGCCTACCCACCACTCAGTCATATGTCCATCTGGTCAACCAGAGTCTGAGTAAATTCCAATGAGAATGTGAAGAAAGAAAACATTAGCTCTCCTCAAGCACAGGGGTGTATTTCTATATGCCAGGTGTGCTCAAGCAATCTTGGAAGGTGACAGGAGCCCTAGCACTGCCTGTGGGCTCCAAAGTCACCTGTAGCAGCACATCTTCTCACTGCTTGCTGCTCTTTTCCAGGACTTGGTGTTCCTCTCAGACGACTGCGATGCTCTAGAATACCCAATCCCCAAGACCACAGGTGTTCCAGACTGGCAAAGCTAAGACAGCAGATTGGCCAGAAGAATGACTCAGAAGCCTAAAGCTGGGCTATCTGTCCAAAGCAGAGCCACAGTACCCCAGGCCCCCCTGTAGGGCAGCCACTAGACCTGCCACATATGTCTCTACCTTCTGGAACAACAGTTAGGATCCTACTGCTGAGCTCCTAGGTGTCTCATTGGAGATAAGAGGCACAAACAGGAAAGTGCATACTGACTTCTCTTTGGGGAGTAAGCAGCTTGGGAATGACAAAACCTTGCTCCTTTCTGATTGCTTAAGTGAAATAGTGGGACCATTTTTCTTTCTGGTCTCTGCTTATACCCAAACAGGCTTCAACTTTATGCTTCCTTCCTCCACAGGCTTTCCTTCCTTTCTCTCATTTTAAAGCATTTTTACTGCTTTTGCGATGTTTTTACAAGACTTTTATGTAGTGTAAATGAGCTACCCTTTCACTGAAGGGTGAGGAAAACCAAATAAACATTTATTGAGAGAAGCAGAGGTGCTGCTGTGTCAACCCATGGTGGCCTCAGAGGGTTTGTTTACCCACTCTTCCTCCAAGCACCTGATATTCCCACGATGCATTTGTTGATTCCTCTTCATCAAGCCCATGTGTGAGTCTATTTCACCCCACTTGTATAAAAAATTAGCTGTGCCTAAAAGGTTGAGAGATGCTCCAACTTCTGCTGGGGACATAGTGTCCTTTTGGATGTAACCACTGGGAGCAATTGCATTGTGCCCTCCAGAGGACAGTACCCTGTCACAAGTGCCCCAGTCTTAAGACTCAGGTCTTACACATCTAGGATGAACATTGAAGGAGACTTGTGTAGGTTATGTGACTTGATTTACTCAAGGTTTCAGTATCAGGAAATTTCCAACAGCAGGAAATTCTCAAATTCAAGGTTTCAGTGGCATTTGAGTGGGGTGCTTGGGTGAAGCCAAGCCAGGTGATCCTAAAGCCCATGTTCTTCCCACATTGGTCCCCACAGGTAAAACACACTGACTTCATTAACTTAGGAACCCAACAGTAGGCTCTTGGCAAAGCTTCTGGGTCCTGGGTGTCAGTATTCCCATGTGTGACTTGTGTTGTGTCAGGATCTGAGCTGCACAGGCTGAGCTATTTTTGTGACCTCGGACACCCTGGCCCTCAGATGATTCTGAAGACTGCCTGGGTGACAGTCATTTTTCCAGTGTCATAGGGCTACTGTGACAAGATGACAGAAAGGTGGCTTTCATCAGAGAAATGTGTGGTCTGGTGGTGCAAGAGGCCATGCTCTGGGCTGAGAGGCCAGCAGAGGATGTGTTCTCCAAACTTCAACACAGAATTCTCCCTTGCCTTCTACAGCTATGGGTGGCCACAGTGACTCTTAGACAAGTCACCTCAGTGTCCCCTCAATGCATGGGTACTCTAGCCATGGCTGTCTCTGTCCTGTGTCTCTCTCTTCTTTCAGGGAGGGACACTAATTGCTGAACTGGTGGCCACCTTCACCCACTATGGCCTCAGGTAGGCACACTGCCACTTCCCTGCACCCCTAGCCCTTGATATCATCTTAATTTGGTAGCCTTTGCTCAGAACCTATGTCCAAATAAGGTCGCATCCACAGTTGCAAGAGGTGTACACACGAGGAAGATAATGTGTGTAGTGTATACACAAAAGAAAATCATGCCAAAGAATGGCTTTTTGTGACTTCACCTCAGCCACTGACATAAGGAGGTGTAGCCCCAACCTTACTGAATCTTCCCCATGACATTGCTGGAGTAGGGAGTATATTATCAAAAATTATGTCCAGTAGCAGTAAATTCTCAAATTCAAGTTTAAGTGGCATCAAATTCTCCTAACAGGTTGTAGAGAAGGGGTCCCAGACACACAGGCAGCCGAGTGCCTGAGCCTTGGTCATGTGGCTCTGAGAATCACAATAGCAAAAGCACACCACTGAGGTCGGGCCTGACTTAAGCATCTTAGATATCTGTGTGTCCGTTATTCCTCTATGGTTCACACGTGCTTGTCATGAACTTGACAGGAACTGAAATTAAAAATGAAGGGCTTCTTGTCATAGGTAGCCAAAGACATGGTCTACAAACTCAGAGACTGCAGAGGAAGGGGGTATAGGAGTTCAAGGATACAGAGGAGTTGACGCCTCCGCCTGTTCCTCCCCACCTTGATGTTAACTAATGGGATATACCGAATATTCACACCATCCAGACTGCGTCCAACATTCATTTTTCTCTCAGGATTCTCTCTACTGTTAACTCTATTTGTCCTAAGTAAGGATATGCCAATCAAACCTCTCCCATGTCTTCCTCATCAGAAGGATTGTCCCTGCAATGGAATCGTTGCCTGTTAGAACTAATGTTGTACTTTTACAAGTGATTTAATCACCCAGTTAAGCCAGCAAAGGAAGTGAGTGAAGAAGATATGCAGAAAGAGCCTCAACTTAGTTCTGGCGCTGGGTGACTGTGCTGGTGGCCAATTTCCCCATCTTCTTTCCATCTGTAAGACAAGGTTGATAATAATACAAATTTCACAGGTTCATTTGAGGGAAATATGATTCAATACAGTGACATTACACAGGACCTACCTCACATAGACATCTAGCCATTTGACATCAGAAGCCAGCACTGTAAGGGACAAGCATTCAGGCCCACTTGCAATATGTAGTATTCTTGCAGCCAGAGAACCCATGCATTCCCCTTTCCCAGGATAATAACTACCATTTCAGACAAACCTTTTCCTGACCTCAGCCCTGGACAACAGCTTCCAAGCCTGTATCGTAACATCTTTCCCTTCCCAGTAAGCCATGCTAAAGTGGATATTTCTCATCCTTCTCATGTCCTCCAGTGGTTGCCTGAGACCCACCTGATCCTGGCCACAAACTCCACCATCATTCATATCTAGCACTCATCCCTCGGGCCTTTCATCCCAGCCTTTCCCAGGTGTAGCTCATCTTTCCAGGCTTCTGTGACTAGCGTATGCTGGACTTCTCCCTACCCTATGTCACCATCTTAGAAGTCTGTGGGGGTCTCCCTTAGTCCAAGTATAACCTGTGCTCTGAAACTTACACTCGGCAATCAACTCTCATGATGATGAGCACGCAATTTAACTCTTGTGTGCTCATCATCATGGTCAATAGACTGGGCCCCGTTGCCACTTCCTCATCATTATCCTTCATACATACACCTTTTCTACAGTGTTTACACATGAACCAAGAAGGGAAGAACCCATTTCAACTCCTCTCTTTATCACAAAACCTTCCAGAACATCATAAAATCCTACACTGGGGGCAAGATGGGGAGCTGACTCCACCAGTTAAGGGCTTGGTCCTCAAGCATGATTACTTGAGTTGAGACTCTCTGTGAACAGGACCAATTAATTAACATTTAGAATGCTTAATACTACCTCATCAGTTTCCTCCTTTTGTCTAATAAAAAGGCTAAATTTTTAACTCATATAGTAAAAACAATAAGAACAAATATGGTTTTTCTTGATTAAGAAAACCATATATAAAAGTTATGCACAATGTTTAGCCTATTTTTCTTCAAGAAAAATCATCTATCTATTTTGGTGTGTCTAAAGTTCTGAACCTAAATAATTTCTATCATATCCTAAATTTATAAACCTAGATTTCATTTAGACTGAAATATCTTTTTAAATCCTAAACAACTCAAGTTCAATTGAAATTTTATAACTATTATGCCTTCAACCCCATCAAAGACATAAAAAGGGATAAAGTTATTATTTGAGTGAGAAGGAAGCATAGGAGAGCAGCTTCCAAAAAGAAATATGACAGTTTGTTGCCTAGACACTCCCAAATATGTCTTGATATCATTGAAGCATCATCTTCAGCCTTCTGGCCAAGCATTTTTCATAGACTAAATTGTGTAGCAGGAAATAAGAAGGATTTTTGCATTCTGTCTCTGCAGAATCAGGACATCGACTTACCTGAATTTATGCTCTGGTCCGTCTTTGGACTGTATATAGTCTGTTGAGAGAGCAGGGGCATTTTTGCCCAATCGGAATTATCCCCCATGGGAGATTTCTTTTTGAGGAATTATCTCCCGATGGGAGATTTCTTTTTGAGGAATTATCTCCCAATGAGAGATTTCTTTTTGATGCTCATTGTCTTCTTCCAAGTCAAATGGGAGCTATCAGGATCTGTCTTATGTCAAACAATTCTTAAAATAATAAAAACATCTTTAAATGCCATTTTCTGCGTGCCTCTGAGGGTTTTGCAGACATCTGCTATTTTATTTATAAATCTGTCTATCTTCTATCTATCTATGAACAAACAAACTGCATATTTTAACCATTTAATATCTGTTTAACCTATTAAATCTATTTTGTGATAAATTAAGACTAGTATTTGACATGACCAGAAGCTCAACTGGCCAATCAACTTGTATTATCCAGACTCCTAAATAGATTTCAATAGCAACCCATAAAAGGATCAGAAGTAAACCTGTACTTTTAAATGATTTGTATAGGTACAATACCTTATATAAGTTGAAATATACATAATATGTGTCTAAATATAAAATTCTATACCAATGAATCAAAATTTAACCTTATTTTTGTATCAATATACAAAATTCTATACCAATGTATTGAAAGATAACCTTATTTGAGAATAACAAGAGTTTTGAGTTTCAAAGCAGATTCAACAATCTATCCTTATATCTTATCATTTCTATATTATATACATATATTCCCCCTCTTTTTCTTTTCAAGTCTTTTCCCCCTATATAAGAGAGAAGGAAGGATAGAGAAAAGAAAAAGAAATAGAAAAGTCCTTGAATCTAATCTCCTATATCTTGCTTAACAAGACCATTTAACAATTTGTAACAATTCCCCCTAAACAACATCTATCATCCACCCCACTTTTGGGAATGGGACGTTGCTCTCTTAAAATTGCTTCCTGCTGAATTGGGACACAGAAAAGCTGTTTGGGGGCCCAAATAAAATGGAAAAAATGGTTGATCAATTTAATAGTAACAATTGTTTTCCAGTCTCTATGTGCTCAGTAATTTTAATATCCTGAGCAGTTTGTAGTCTGAAGTTGGACTTTGGGTGTTAGGAAAATTCAGAGCTTTATTGAAGTCCTATCTGAAACAGTCTTTGAGGCTGAGCCATCTCAGCAAGCTGTTTGAAGTTGTTCTTGATGCAGATTTTTGAGGAAACAACTATTGAGGCAGTCTATGAGGGTGGATTATTTGGGTTACTTGTCTTGTCTTCTTTGGACTCTGGTCCCATTGTTCTGAAAATATATAATTTCTCACAAGTAACATATAGCTCTGCACTTACCAAAATGCCTTGGATGTGCAGGATGCACAAATCAATTATGAATATTTTCTGTTCTTTGAACAGAAGAAAGACATTTGTAAGTCTCCATTCATGCCATATAAAAACATGGCATGTAATAGTATTACATATATATGCTATATATAACCTATTTTAAATTGAAAATACAGCATAAGACTGTATGGAGTTTAAGTATTCTCCTCTACAGTTGACATAAATTTATTAATTGATTAAAACAGGTTTATTCTGTGTTGTTCTGGCTTTTTGTAGATTAGGTTGGCCTCAAACCAATCTGTCTCTGTCTTTGTCTCCCATGTTTTGGGAACAAAGGTATGCATTTATATATTTCTTCTTTCCTTTTCTCCTTTCTTTGGAGATTTAATTTCTGTGTGGATATATCTATCCTTATTGAGGCAGGGTTTCTCTTTGTGGTTTGGGCTGTCTTGATTTGTTCTGTAGAGCTCTGTAGGTTAGATTGGCCTCAAACACACAGGGAACCTGTTTTTTCCTTGTCTCCCAAGTTTTAGGATCAAGATATGAATTTAAATAATTGAATTACCCTTATTAAACAATAACATTAATTAAACCATTTTGTATTAGTTTGAGTTTCAATTCTCCCATGGAAACTAAGGAGATTGGTGTAAAATAGCATGATGTGCTATTTTATGTTAGCTTTTCTTAACTGTTGGCTGTGGGAGACATGCAGTTTGCATGTTCTTCCCAAGCTTAACTCTGGGTCCTTACATTGATTAACAGAATCTCTCTCTCTCTCTCTCTCTCTCTCTCTCTCTCTCCTTTTTCCCCCTGAGACAGGATTTCTCTGTGTATCCTTGTCCTGGACTTACTTTGTGTACCAGGCTAGCCTTGAACTCACAGAGATTAGCCTGCTTCTGCCTCCAAAGTTCTGGGATTAAAGGCTTGCGCCACCACACCCAGCTGTAGGGAGTTAGAATAATTAAATTAGATTTAGAAAATATATAGGGGTTTCTGATACAGTCTCTTAATTCGGTGCATGAAGATCAACTTGGCTGTGAGTGATTAGCTTATCAGCTTGTGGAAAAACAAGGTTAAATTCAGGAAAAACAGGAAAGACTTAATGGACTGAAAAACAAGGTTGAAGTCAGGAAAACAGGAATGATTTAATGGACTTAAAGAAACAAAGTATCTGGCCTGACATTGTTTTCAGCTGCTAAGTGGGCAGAGCCTAAATTAAGCTGAAACAGAGTTCCTCCTATTTAAGGACAGTGCATGGAGCCCAAAAGAAGAAAAGGCCCCTGATGCTAGAGAGCTCCCAGAGTCCTGCTGAAAAAAGTGCTGGCCATCATTTGATGGCCAGATCTCCCTGAGGCAGAAAGAAGCTGGTGAGCAAAGAAAGCCTGAGCAAGACACCAAAAGGCCAAGGACTAAACCCTGTGGCTGAGCTTTTGCCTAGAGGGGTTTGATCTGTCTGAACAGTGACCTAAAGGAAACTGTGCCTGGCTTTAGGGACTCTGAGGTAGAGTGGCAGAGTTGCTGATGCGAAGGGGCTCGGGTCTCCCAGAGAGAAGAAAGCATTAAGCCTGATTTAAGGTGAGACTGCAATAACCAACTTACCCTGACGAACCTACATCTGAGATATTCCAGAAAAAGGACTGCTAAGTGTGTTAAAGAATCTACAACAAAGACTGTGTTCCTGATGACTGAGGACCTTCCCCAGAGACTGTATCCTTCTAAAAGGTTAGGAAAATAATTATCAATAGGATTAGTGATTAGGTTAAAGGGATTGTAGAAATTAGGATTAATAGTTTTAAGAAATTGTGGTATTTGTTATAAGTGAATATAGTAATAAATAAATAAGTGTTAAATAATAATTAAAAACTTCGGTTACACCCAGCAATTAACAGATCTTTTAGGGGCAAAATGCCTCTTGAAACCGGTTCTCCTGTGGGAGCCCCACACCTAAGGAGACTGGCTTGTGACTCCTTTCTCTTTATGTAAATTTAAGATTATGTGTATTTATCCATTAGATCAGTAAGGGCATTATTAACCTTAACATCAAGGGGAAAAATGTGTCATTTTTGAATTGTAGACTGTCTTTATTAAGCAGCCTTATCTTATCAGCAGGGTTCCTGCCCTGCCTTCATTGTTTAAACAAGGCTGGTCTTGAATCCAGAGATCTGCCTGTTTCTTCCTCTAGTGTGATGGGATTAAGGGATTAAGGGTGTCTGCCAGTACCACCCTGCTCAAAGAGTTCATTTAAATCCCAGATATTAGTAACTCTGTAACCCAGAGAGCAACTTTGAACTATAGTGACAATTCAAAATCTGCCCAAAATCTTCAAAAATCTCTTATGTTTTAGCAATGTCAAACCAGAAGAATATCCTTTCTACTTCCTGATATATGAAAATCAAAGACATCTAATCAAAAATCATCCAAAGAAACAACATTTCATAAGCCTTGGCATGTCTAACCATGCCATCCCATGCTGCAATTAAAGTTTTGTTCATTATTCTTTGAAATCTAGTTTTGACTGTATTTCATTGGTGGACCCTTCCCAGAAAGCTCTGACAAGCACCTCATAGCTAGGGCACTCTTAGCTCCAGCTGCCATCAATTTTGTATTATCTCTCGGGAAGGGCCTCCTTCCTTCCCCCATTATCATTGTTGGCAATTTAGCATTCCATCTGTAATGCTAAGAATTCCATTCTTTCCTTTAAATCTATCCTAGTCTGAACTTTCTCAAAAAAGATACACAGAACCACAATTGTCAGGGTAAAAATCATTTGCATGCTAAGAGGAACAAACTCAATTGGAATACAAATGTATTGAGGCATTATGAATTCCTCCATTTTTAATCTAGGCTGTTAATTCTGCTCTCAAGCTCTGTTTAGAAGGCTTCTGGTTTTTTAGTATGTAAGGAGAGCTAAACCTTAGCTCTCCGGCTTTGCTGCAAGGCAACAGCTTTTGTTAAGGTAGCCGCACCTATGAAATGCATTTGGGCTTTGTTCCCTACTCTTTGGCTAGGAAACCGGCTTTCACCTGGTCCTTCTCACACTGTAAGCATGGATTCTAAATGCCATACTTGGGTGCCATATGTAAAATAATAATAATAATAATAATAATAATAATAATAATAATAATAATAATAATAA
>CAJQZJ010034048.1:1226087-1251942 GCA_907164525.1 Lophiomys imhausi
AATAATAATAATAATAATAATAATAATAATAATAATAATAATAATAAAATTACATTGGGTGCCATTTGTACAAAAAATAGCTCTAAATTATTTACTAGTATTTATATTATGGTTAATTGGTTCGGCCCAGCTATTATAAATGAGCACACAGAGACCCAGGATGGATTTTACAAGCCTTGGTCTGAACTGTGCAATCCTAGCCACCTAAGCTAGCTCTTAATTCTATTACCCAAATATGACCTCATATATACATACGTCCCCTTGGACTGCCATTCTCCACACCATGCTGATGTTCCTGGCCATGTGGAATGAGGTTCTTTTTTTCTAACCCAAGGCATGTGTCCTCCTTCTTCCTGCTCCTGGCTGGAATGCATTAATCCTTGGTCTAAAGTGCAGGCTTCCTGTTCTAATCTCAGGAAGTCCCACCTTTCTCTGTCTTTGCCCAATCTCAGGCCTCAGCATTTATTTAACCAATCAGAGTCAATTAAGTAACAAACAGCAAACAGGACCAATAAATTAACATTTAGAATACTTAATACTACCCCATCAAAAAAAAATACTACCCCATCATCCACATGCATGCACACACATGTCATCAACATGCATGCTCACACACGCATGAGCACACATTGTGAGGACATTCATCCCACAGTGCTCAGAGCTCTTCCAGAAAACATGGCTATGTGGACCATCACCAGAAGCCAAACCCTGAGCAGATCCCTATCTCCCTTCCCAGGTATTGCCAAGCATTTCATCATCCCTGCAGGCCTCTTGGAAGTACTTGGCTCATCACAGCAGGCACTTCATACCCAGGGGCAATTTAAACCTGATGAGTATTTGACAAAAATCCCATGGCTTATGCTAAGTCTGGACAAAAATGCTGAGCATATGAAAACACAGCCCTGTTTGCAGGAAAGATCAGGTTTACAGAATGGCAGATCAAGAGCTCTCGGGACAGAGAGAGGGACTATCCTGACATTGATCAACTCTTAGAGCAAAGGGGAAAAAATAGAACAGAGTTCAGGCATGAGAAAAGGGCTGTATCAGCAGCAATAACTTAGCTTTATCCCCTCCATGGTGCAGCGGCCCAGGAATTATTGGGTACTACAGACACAGTTCTGGAATGTTTGTAATTGAGCTCCTGAAATGCAGCCCTAGTTATTTTTCGAGAACATTCTGGCTGTGGAGCAAGTCAAGGGAATGTGCTCTGGGGAAGTACTGTTTTGGCTCTCTCATTTCTGCTGCAGCTGTACACCCCCAAGATAGGTCAGGACAACCCAAAAACAGATGACAGGGTCAGGTGGTGCCATCATGATAGCAATGGGCCCCATCTCAATGGCCTGGGCAGTTGCACAGAGGTGATGATGTGTTTTGTCAACTTGACACAAACTAGAATCACCTGGGAAGAGAGTCTCAATGACAGATTGTCTAAATCAGGATGGCCTGTGGGGATGACTGTTAGGGAAAGGCCGTCAGGCTGTCTTGGTTCTTTGAATTGGTGTGGAAAGGCCCAGCCTGCATGTAGGTGGCACCACACCCTGGTTTCAGGCCCTAGATTTTGTGCTCATGGAACAAGCTATGCATGCATGCATTCACTTCCCTTCTCTTGGACGTGATTGGGCCGGCTCCTTCAAGTTCCTGCCTTGACTTCCCATAAGGATAGGCTGAAACTGGAATTGTGAGTCAAATGAACCATCTCCTCTGCTAAGTTGCAGTTGGTCAGGGCGTTCTGTCACAGAAGCAGAAATGGCATTAGGACAACAAAGGTCCAGAGTCTGGAGTCAACCCACTCAGGCAGAGGAGGGGCTGAGGTAGCAGCTTACGTCACTCACACATGCGCAGGTCCGTCTGCACGCCTGATGACCACATTTGCACATGTAAAGAACCCCATCTTAGCAAGGCTCTTACAGTTTTTCAGTTTTAGTTAGGTTTTCTGTTGCTGTGATAAATACAGTGATCAAGACAACTTAGGGAGGACAGGGTATATTTCATTTTACATTTCTACATCACAGTCCATCATCAAAGGAGGTCAGGGCAGGAATTTGAGGCAGGAACTGAATCAGAAGCCACGGAGGAGTGCTGCTTACTGGCCTGCTCCTCATTGCATGTTCACCTGCTTTCTTATAGCACCTAGGATCACCTGCTCAAGGGTGGCACTGCCCATAATGAGCTGGACTCTTCCGTATAAATCATCATTTGATAAAATCCCTTACAAACTTGCCTGCAGGCAATCTGATAGAGGCATTTCTCAATTAAGAGTTCCTCTTCCCAGGATGCTCTTAGTTCTGATGTGACTTGAAGAGCCAGGGTGAGTTGATGGGAGGGGTTCCCTTTTCTAAGGGAAGGGGATAGGGAAAGGGGGAGAAGGTGGGAACACATGGAGAGAGGGGAGGGACTACTATAGGGATGTAAAATGAATAAATGAATAAATAAAACAATTTTTAAAAAGAGTTTCTCTTCCCAAATAGCTCAAAATTGTGTCAAGTTGCCATAAAATTAACCAACACAACTGATACTTAGTGTAAGGGTGACAAAAAAAAACCCCACAGAGTGAGACAGATCCCAGGAACATTCTACAGAAATGTGGCGAACTGCTGTGAGCACATTACAAGCAGGTCCAGAGGGAGAACAGCAAACAGCATGAGTGATGCCTAGATGTGAACCATGCATGAAGAGAACTGGAGTTTCCTCTCTACCTCACATGACACACCAAAGGAGACTGGAGGTGAGAGCACGCAAGAGATTATTTCCCATGGTTAGACCGCATGATGGAATGTCTTTGACCATCAGGGTCAGCATATTGCTTGCCTGGCTTTGTTCTGTGTATAAAGAAGTTCCCAAAAAGGCATCCACTAATAAAAAACACTTCTAATAGTTGGCAAATATCAGTAAACACAGGTGCCAGCAAGATGACTCTGCAGGTAAATGCACCTGCCACACATGCCAGACAATCTGAGTTCAATTCCTGGATGCCACATAAAAAGTGGAAGTAGAGGGGAGATCCAAGATGGCGCCGACCATAGAGCAGTGCATCTGAGTAGTAGGTGAATGAGATTAGTCACTGTGGAGTGAATGTGAGGTCCCCTAGCCTACAGTGAAACACAGACGGTGTCTGAATTCCCACAGCGAACATTGAGACCGGTCACCAGGTAAAACAGCCCACACAGTTCCCAGGAACACCACCCTGAGATCAGCCAGCTCCGTCACCTGTCTGGAGAGGAGCTCTGGCTAGAGATCTAGCCCAGGAGCGGATCCAGCCCACGGCTCCAGCCACAGACCAGCGGCTCTGCCTGTCTGATATCCAGCCTGCACTCGGACCTGTACACCCAAGAGGGAAAAACAGCCACACGACAAGAGCAAAGGTAAGTGAGATTATTTTTTTCCGGAGTTTTCAACATGGCGGCACAGTGTGCACTGTAGCAGAGAGGCAGAGACCTAACCCAGTCACAGCAAAGCAATTAGGAGCCAAGACTGCCTGCAAACAGAGCCCATGACAGTGTGTTCTCCACAAATACTGGGGCGGGTGGGTCACTCACCCTAGCACCCAAGCATCTGAGGCAGTCAGCAACAGGCGCACTGAGGCCGGCATCTGTTGTGGGTGGAGCTCCCTGCCTGCATAGTCAGCCTAGCTGGGGAGCCAGAATGACTGGGTCAGTGAGAGGAGAACACAGACCCAACCACAGCTCTACCTGCCTTTCTGAGGAGACCTGTCAGCTCCCAGGTCCTCAGAGGCTAGCCCTCTCCCCACTCCAATCCCCTCTATATTGGTCCAATTGGGTCACAAGCAGTTGAGGAGAGCAGCAGCCACCCTACTCTCCGAGAGCCAGTCAGTCTATTACAGGAACCTGCCCGCCATCTGGAAGTAAACACCAGGATCTCAGGATCAGCCAACCCCCAGGGCAGGGAGTTTTACTGAGCACCAAGGTCAGGTAACAAAAGAAACAAACAGATAACACCTGGGTCTATCTGATGACAAAAGGTCAGCACAAGAACATGGTAAAAAAAAAAACCAAAACAATAGGATGTCTCCAGATCTTAGCAATAATGCGACAGACAACTCTGGACAGCTGAACACAATTGAAGTAAAGGAAAATGACCATAATCCTACACTTATATTAATAATAGAAGGCCTAAGGGAGGAAATCAAATACCTCAGAGAGCAACAACAAAGTACTGCAAAGGAGGTGATGGAAATGAATAAAGCGCATAAAGGAATGGAAGACCTGAAAAGGGAAGTTGAAGCAATGAAGAAAATCCAATCCGAGACATCCATAGAACTGGAAAACCTTAAGAAAAGAATCGGAACTACAGACACTAGCATCACCAACAGAATACAAGAGATGGAAGAAAGAATTTCAGGCTCAGAGGATAAAATTGAAGAAATTGATACATCTGCCAAAGAAAATGTCAAATCTAAAAAAGTCCTGACACAAAACCTTCAGGAAATCAAGGACACAATGAAAAGATGAAATCCCAGAATAATAGGAATAGAAGAAAGACAAGAGTCCCACCTCCATGGACCAGAAAATATCTTCAACAAAATCATTGAAGAGAATTTCCCAAATCTAAAAAAAAAGAGATGCCTATAACTGTACAAGAAGATTACAGAACCCCAAATAGATTAGACCGGAAAAGAAAATCTTCCCGCCACATAATAATCAAAACACTAAATGTACAGAACAAAGAAAGAATTTTAAAAGCTTCTAGGGAAAAGGGTCAAATAACATATAATGGCAAACCTATCAGAATCACACCTGACTTTTCTTCAGATACTCTAAAAGCCAGAAGGGCCTGGACAGACGTCTTACAGACCCTAAAAAACCACAAATGCCAGGCCAGACTACTATTCCCTGCAAAATTGTCAATCAACATAGATGGAGAAAACAAGATATTCCATGACAAAGCTAAATTCAAACAATATCTATACACAAATCCAGCTCTACAGAAGATGTTGGAAGGAAAACTTCAACCCAAAGAGGTTAACTACACACAATAAAGCACAGGAAGCAAATAGCATGCCTGCAGCAAAACCAAAAGAAAAGAAGCTCACTCACACACTATTTCCACCAACATCAAGATGGCAGGAAGTAACAATCACTGGTCATTAATATCTCTCAACATCAATGGACTCAATTCCCCAATAAAAAGGCACAGGCTAGCAGAATGGATGCGAAAACAGAATCCCACATTCTGCTGCTTACAGGAAACACACTTCAGCAAAAAAGATAGGCATTATCTCCAAGTAAAGGGCTGGAAAAAGATATACCAAGCAAATGGACCCAAGAAAGGAGCTGGAGTAGCAATTCTAGTATGCAACAAATTGGACTTTCAACCAACATTAATCAAAAGAGATGGGGAAGGACACTACATACTCATCAAAGGAAAAATCCACCAAGATATAATTTCAATACTAAACATCTATGCCCCAAATGAAAGACCACCCACATTCATTAAAGAAACACTACTGAAGCTCAAATCCCACATTGAATTTCACACATTAATAGTGGTAGACTTCAACACACCACTCTCACCACTGGACAGATCAACAACGCAGAAACCAAACAGAGAAATAATGAACCTCACAGATGTCATGAATCAAATGGACCTAATTGATATCTACAGAACATTTCACCCCAAAACAAAAGAATACACTTTCTTCTCGGCACCTCACGGAACCTTCTCCAAAATCAACCATATAGTCAGTCACAAAGCAAGCTTCAATAGATACAGGAAAATTGAAATCACTCCTTGTAACTTATCAGACCATCATGGAATAAAGCTAGGCTTCAACAATAACCAAAACAACAGAGTGCTTGCAAAAACTTGGAAACCGAACAACTCTCTCCTCAATGACCTCTGGGTCAGGGAAGAAATAAAAAAAGAAATTAAAGTCTTCTTAGAACTCAATGAAAATGAAGGCACAACATATCCAAACTTATGGGACACATTGAAAGCAGTGCTAAGAGGAAAGCTTATAGCTCTAAGTGCCTTCAAAAAGAAACTGGAGAATTCCTATACTAGCCACCTAAAAGAACACCTGAAAGAGCTAGAACAAAAAGAAGAAAACACTCCCAAGAGGAGCAGATGAGAGGAAATTATCAAACTCAGGGCTGAAATCAACAACTTAGAAACAAAAAGAACAATACAAAGAATCGACAAAACCAAGAGCTGGTTCTTTGAGAAAATCAACAAAATAGACAAGCCCTTAGCTAAACTAACTAAAAGGCAGAGGTAAAATACCCAAATCAACAAAATCAGAAATGAAAAGGGGGAAATAACAACAGACACTGAGGAAATCCAAAGAATCGTTAGGTCCTACTTCAAAAACTTGTACTCCACAAAATTGGAAAATCTAAATGAAATGGACAATTTTCTTGATAGATTCCACCTACCAAGGTTAAATCAAGAACAGGTAAACAAATTAAACAGTCCTATAACCCTTAAGGAAATAGAAGAAGTCATTAGAAGTCTTCCAAACAAAAAAAGCCTAGGCCCAGATGGTTTCAGCACAGAATTCTACCGGACATTCAAAAAAAGAGCTAACACCAATATTCTTCAAACTCTTCCACAACATAGAAACATAAGGAATACTGCCAAACACATTCTATGAGGCCATAGTTACCCTGATATCTAAACCTCACAAAGACCCAACGGAGAAAGAAAATTTCAGACCAATTTCCCTTATGAACATGGATGCAAAGATACTTAATAAAATACTTGCAAACCGGATCCAAGATCACATCAAAAGTATCATACACCATGATCAAGTAGGCTTCGTCCCAGGGATGCAAGGGTGGTTCAACATTAGAAAATCCATCAATGTAATCCACCACATAAATAAGCTGAAAGAAAAGAACCATATGATCATCTTATTGGATGCTGAAAAAGCTTTTGACAAAATACAGCACCCTTTCATGATAAAAGTCTTAGAGAGATCAGGCATACAAGGACCATATTTAAACATAATAAAGGCAATTTACAAGCCAATAGCCAACATCAAACTAAATGGAGAGAAACTTAAAGCATTTCCTCTAAAATCAGGGACAAGGCAAGGCTGCCCACTCTCTCCATTTCTCTTCAACATAGTACTTGAAGTTTTAGCTAGAGCAATAAGACAACTAAAAGAGATCAAGGGGATACAAATTGGAAAGGAAGAAGTCAAAGTATCCCTATTTGCAGATGATATGATAGTATACATCAGTGACCCCAAAAATTCCATCAGAGAACTTCTACAGCTGATAAACTCCTTCAGCAAGGTGGCCGGATACAAAATCAATTCAAAAAAATCAGTAGCCCTTCTTTACACAAAAGATAAATGGGCTGAGAAAGAAATAAGGGAATCAACACCCTTCACAATAGCCACAAATAATATAAAATACCTGAGGGTAACTCTAACCAAGCAAGTGAAAGACCTGTACGATAAGAACTTCAAGTCCCTGAAGAAAGAAATTGAAGAAGATATCAGGAGATGGAAAGATCTCCCTTGTTCATGGATAGGTAGGATCAACATAATAAAAATGGCAATCTTACCAAAAGCATTATACAGATTCAATGCGATTCCTATCCAAATACCAACTCAATTTTTTACAGATCTGGAAAAAAAATTCTCAACTTCATATGGAATAACAAAAGACCCAGAATAGCTAAATCAATGATGTACAATAAGAGAACATCTGGAGGTATCACCATCCTGGATTTCAAGCTGTACTACAGGGCAATAGTAATAAAAACAGCATGGTACTGGTACAGAAACAGACCAGTTGACCAATGGAATCGAATTGAAGACCCAGAAATAAACCCACACATCTATGGTCACTTAATTTTTGATAAAGAAGCCAAAAACATACAATGGAAAAAGGAAAGCATCTTCAATAAATGGTGCTGGTCTAACTGGATGTCAACATGTAGAAGAATGCAAATAGATCCATACTTATCACCCTGCACAAAACTTAAGTCTAAGTGGATCAAGGACCTCAACATAAATCCAGACACACTAACATTAATAGAAGAGAAAGTGGGGAAAAGCCTTGAAATCATTGGCACTGGTAGCAACTTCCTACTTAGTGCCAATAGCCTAGGCACTAAAACAAACAATCAATAAATGGGACCTTATAAAATTGAAAAGCTTCTGTAAGGCAAAGGACACTGTCCTTAGAACAAAACAGCAGCCTACAGAGTGGGAAAGGATCTTCACCAACCCAACATCTGACAGAGGGCTAATATCCAAAATATATAAAGAACTGAAGAAATTAAACACCAAAAAATCAAATAACCCCATCAATAAATGGGGTTCAGAGCTAAACCGAGAATTGACAGAAGAGGAATCTCTAAAGGCTGAGAGGCATTTGAGGAAATGTTCAACATCTTTGGTTATCAGGGAAATGCAACTTAAAACAACTCTGAGATTCCATCTCACACCTGTCAGAATGGCTAAGATCAAAAACTCAAATGATAGCACATGCTGGCGAGGATGTGGAGAAAGGGGAACACTCCCCCATTGCTGGTGGGACTGCAAACTTGTGCAACCACTTTGGAAATCAATCTGGAGATATCTTAGAAAATTGGGAATAAATCTACCTCAAGACCCAGCCATACCCCTCTTGGGCATATATCCAAAAGATTTGAAATGAAACCACAAGGACATAGCCTCAACAATGTTCATAGCAGCTTTATTTGTAATAGCCAGAAACTGGAAACAACCCAGATGTCCTTCAACTAAAGAATGGGTAAAAAAACCTGTGGTATATTTACACAATGGAATACTACACAGCTATCAGAAATGAGGAAATCATGCAATTCGAAACCAAATGGATGGAACTAGAAAAGCTCATCCTAAGTGAGCTGACACAGTCCCAGAAAGATAAACATGGTATGTATTCCCTTACAAATGGATATTAACCATACATCAGAGGATAACTATCCTACAACCCACACACCCAAATAGATAGGAACCTAGCATATCTATCCTAGGAAAAATTCTACCCACCAGTGAGTCATGGAATCTGCTGCAGGTTAGTGGAACCCCACACCCTAGATGGTGTGCCTTATCAAGCTCCAGTATGAGTGGAAGCTCTTGGGCCTCACATGACGCAAGATCTAAGGGAGTCTGATATGTGAGGGCCCACCTCATCTGAGGAGAAGGAGAGTACCAAGTAGAGGAAAAAGGAGGGAGGGAGGGAGGGAAGGAGAGAGGGAGGGAAGGAGAGAGGAAGGGAGGGGCCAAGAGGGGAGGAGGGAGGAAACTATGTTCTAGAAGTAAATAATACTATTTTAAGAAAAGAGTTAATAAGCTTAAAAATATAATAAAAATACAATATAAAATTTTCAAACTATAATTTACCAAAGGTATAATTGCCTTACTGGCATGAAAGGAAAATGGCCTTAATTTCAGATTAGAATGTTAGACTGCAGGTGGCTACAGAGATTACACAAACTTGATAGCAGCTTAAAAGTTTTTTGTTTGTTTGTTTGTTTGTTTTTTGTAGAGGTATAGGCTATTTCCATGGTTTGGCATTAAAAAGCAGGTAACAGGTTTAAAACACTGTAAATAAATTAAGGTGACAGCTGTTCAACCTGGTTTTACAAACCTCCAAGAGTTGAAAAAACTTAGAGCTAAGGTAAAATAATGCATGGTGTTAGCCCATGCCTTTACCTCCAGTAGAGACAGGAGGACCTCTATAGAGTTAGTTGTCTTATAAATTCTAGAGTTACAAGAAACAGGGTGGTGATGGTGCACACCCTTAATCCCATCATTGGGGAAAAATACACCCTTAATCCCAACACACTAGAGACAGAAACAGGCAGATCTCAGAGCTCAAGGCCACCTGATACAAAACAAGCTCTAAACAGAGAAAAACTTTGATCCAGGGGTGGAGGAGCACATCTTTAATCCCATCAGTTGGGAACCACATGTCTTTGATCCCAAAACTTAGAATGCAGAGACAGGCACATAGGATTTGGAAAGATTTAAGTTTAAAAGCTACTTACAAAAGGCAGGCTGCAATTCAAACAAATTGTCCTTTGAGATCTCAAAATATATACACTAAAGGTTTGTTTAGCTCCAAAATATCAAAATAATTTCTTCTTTAATCCGGATTGAAAGGTAATACTTTATATATTGTCAAAAAACCAAATTTGCTCCAGGAAAAATATTACCTGACCCCCCCCCAAAAAAATGTAATTGTCCCAGAGTTAGGATTAGGGCAGGGTCTATTCTTATCTTTCCAGGAGATTTAAAGCATCCATTCAAGGAATCCAGGGACAACTGGACAACGGAAACCTCAGCAGAAAACAGATCAGACACCAAAGAGGACGAGTGACCCAGATGATCCAGCCTTACAGACTTCTTCAATAGCAGTTTCCTCAAAAGTCTACAACCACAACAACTCAAAATCGCTAAGATCGTTCAGCTCCACAGACTACTCCAGCCAGATCTTCAGTAAAGCTCTGAAGATCAGCTTCTGTCTATGAACTTCTTAGGACATCTAAATAGCTGAGCACAAAAGGACTGAACATCAAATGATTCTATTAACATTTTTAACCATTTTTCCATTCTTATTTGGGCCCCAAACAGGTTTACTACGTCCCAAATCAGCAGGAAGTCATTTTAAGAGAACAACGTCCCATCCTCAGAAGGTGGGGAGGGTGTTCCCCCCACTTTGGTTATTTGATAGATAATAGAAAATTTTGTTATTTAGGGGAAGAGACTACAAGCTGTTAAATGGTCTTGTTAAGTGGGTTTTGGAGGTTAGACCCAGGGACTTCTCTCTTTTTCTTTTCTGTATCCTTCTTTCTCTCCTATATAGGAGTGAACAGACTTGAGAAAAGTGGGACATCGACATAGTATAAGAAAGATCAAGAAAAAAGGACAGATTATTGAATATGGCCTTATACCTTTGTATACTGATATAAAATTAATATTATATTTGGCTAAGTTGGTATTGATCATTGTATATTAATGCAAAATTAAGATTGTATAGGGCTACATTGGTATTGATCTTTGTATATTGATACAAAATTAAGATTATATTTGGCCACAACGATATTGACCCTTGTATATTGATGTAAAATTAAGATTGTATTGGGCTACATCGGTATTGATCTTTGTATATTGATACAAAATTAAGATTATATTTGGCCACATTGGTATTGATCTTTGTATATTGATACAAAATTAAGGGTAACACTTCTTAAAGGTATTGTTCGTAGTAATACTTAAAAATGAAATGTCAAGTTTTGACCTCTCGCTACCAACCGACATAAACTGTTTAGGATAATTAAGAAACAGAAACTAATAGTCATGAAAACGTGTCATTTTGTTAGTTACTATGACAGTCTATCACAGTTATTTTCTAAGCTACTCAGAAACCAAGTTTCTAAGAGACAAGCAATATTTGCTTATCTAAATATAAGAGATAGATAGGGCATCTTCAAAAACCTCAAGAGATCTGCAGAATATGGCATTCAAAGATGTTTTCTTAACTTAAGAGTTTTTGATATCGAGACATGCCAGCTCCTGACAGCACCCCCTATTCTACTCCAAGTAGAAGATGAGCATCAAAGAATCTCCAGTGGGAGATGATTGAATTGGTGGTAAGCCTTTCTCTTGGAAAGAAAAACCCCTTGCTTCAACTTTAGACAGACTTCTGTCCAAAAAGGACAAAACTTGGAAGCAGATAATTCGACAGCCTAGCTCTGCCAAGACAGGGTAGGTAAGTCCTTCATAATTCCTGCTCTACAATCAATGTCTGTCAGAGAAACGGGGCAAACGGAACACACACAGCTCTCAAGGGACTGTTAAAAGTCCCAGGGCAAGGCTCTCCCCCCATCTCTCTCAGACACGGAAGCCACTAAATCCGGGACACGGGAACTCCCATTTGGAGAGGCGCTGGTAAGATCGACTCTAATACACAGCAGGCAGAATCAGATTCCACAAGGGAATCACTCACCAGCCTACTAGGCTCCCCACACCTCAGGCAGACCTTATAGCTATTTAGGAAATTTTGCGGACTAGTTGAAGTCTTAGCAAGGCAGAAACAGGGCGCACAGTGGGAGGTCTGCAGCTGAGGATCCAAGCAGGAAGCCAGCACAGGGGAGTGGGGAAGAAGCGCCGAGCCCGCGGCAGCAGAGGAGCCTGGGTGGGAAGTCAGCACAGGGAGGTGGGGCAGAGGCACCCCGGCCCACAGGCGGAGGAGCCCAGTGGGAAGCTGGCACAGGGAGGGCGGGGCATAGGCGCCCACAGGGAAGGAGACGGGAAGCCAGCACAGGGGGGTGGGGCAGAGGGGCCCACGCCCCGCGGCGGAGGAGCCTACTGGGAAACCCGCACAGTGAAGTGGCAGGGCTGGGAGCGCACAGAGGTACACAGAGGCACAGCTAGCAGTGGAGACGCACAGAGGCCGAGGGCTCCAAAACGTGGAAGCCAGAAACCAGGGGACCATAGCTGTATTCTGGAAAACCCAGACATATTAGGCGTGGAGCCAGACCCTGTCAGTCTCCGTGATGACAACCAGAGTCCACAGAATCCGTGCCTGGGCAAATAGGTCCATACCATCAGAACCACTACAGGCTGATCACTCAGTGTGCAACACAGAAAAGTCTAACCTGGGAGCAGTGAAACAATCCTGGGCCATTTTTCATTACCTGGGAATAGGCTGTACCAGCTCACAGTGCTTCAGGCTATTAGAAACACAGTGACCCTGAGATCCCCCTGTAAGCAACGACAGATAACCAAGCAATTCGATTGCTACACCAAAGCATCCCCTGTGGATCCAAGCCCAGAAGACAACGAGAGCAGACAGCTAAACACATCCATATGGCCAAAGGTCCAAGAAAAAAAAAAATCAAGGAAATATGACTCCAACAACGCAAAACTATCCTAGCTCATCCAATTCAGATGACATCACAACAGCAGAAACACATGAAAACGATGACAATTCTGTATTATGGAAAGTGATAGAGTCCCTTCAAGAAGAACTTAAATCTATGAAGGAATTCAAAGAAGCCACAATTTTACAATTCAAAACTACGAATAGCACCATTAAAGAGCTCCAAGCCAAGGTGACTCAGCTTGAACAGGAAAAGGACAAAGCAATGAAAGATTTCCAGACAAAAACAAGCAAACTGGAGAAGGAAATGTACAAAACGAACAATACCATTCAAGACATGAAAATAGAAATAGAAACAATAAAGAAAACACAGTCAGAGTTAAAAGAGGAAGTGGAGAATCAAGGAAAGAGAACAGGAACTACGGATGTGAGTATCAAAAATAAGATGCAAGAGATGGAAGACAGGATCTCAGGCATGGAAGATTCAATGGAAGAAATCAGTACAACATCCAAAGAAAATGACGAGGCTAAAAAATCTCTCACCCACAACATCCAAGAAATCAAGGACTCAATGAAAAGACGGAACCTAAGAATTATAGGCATAGAGAAAAGAGAAGACTCCCGACTCCAAGGTCCAGGAAATATCTTCAACAAAATCATAGAAGAAAACTTTCCAAACCTGAAAAAAGAGATGCCAATAAAAATCCAAGAGGCTTACAGAACACAGGACAGAGTAGATCAGAAAAGAAACTCCTCTTGCCACATAATAATTGAAACACCAAATGTACAGAACAAACAAAGAATATTAAAATCTGTAAGAGAAAAAGGTCGAGTCACATACAATGGCAGACCCATCAGAATTACACCTGACTTCTCCTCAGAAACTTTAAAAGCTAGAAGGGCCTGGACAGATATCCTACAAGTCCTGAGAGAACATAGGTGCCCAGCCAGACTACTATACCCAGCAAAACTCTTTATCAACATAGATGGAGAAAACAAGATATTCCATGACAAAATCAAATTTAAACAATATCTACCCACAAACCCAGACCTACAGAAAATCCTAGAAGGAAAACTACAACCCAGAGAAGAAAACTACACCCAAGAAAACAAAGGGAATAGAAAACCCCACAGCAACTAAACCAAAAGTGGCACAGGACGATCACCTATACCAAACTAATGGGAAATAAAAACCCCAGGTCACTAACATCCATCAACATCAATGGACTCAACTCCCCAGTAAAAAGACACAGGTTTACAGATTGGATCTGCAAGCAAGACCCATCTTTTTGCTGCATGCAAGAAACACATTTCACTATCAAAGACAGACACTACCTCAGAGTAAAGGGCTGGGAAAAGGTTTTCCAAGCAAATAGACCCAGGAAGCAAGCTGGAGTAGCCATCCTAATATCAAACAAAACAGACTTCCAACTGAAGTAAATGAAAAAAGACAGAGAAGGGCATTATATACTCATTAAAGTGAATATTCATCAACAGGACATCTCAATATTGAACATCTATGCCCCAAATACAAAGGCACCTACATTTGTAAAAGAAATGCTTCTAAAACTTAAATCACACGTCGATCACAACACATTAGTAGTGGGAGACTTCAACACCCCACTCACAACAATGCACAGATCATCAAGACTGAGGCCAAACAGAGAAATATTGAGTCTAACAGAGATCATGAACCAAATGGACATAACAGATATCTACAGAATGTTTCACCCAAACACAAAGGAATACACCTTCTACTCAGCACCTCACGGAACCTTCTCCAAAATCGACCACATAGTCGGACACAAAGACAGTCTCAACAGATACAAGAAAATTGAAATAACCCCCTGTATTGTATCAGACCACCATGGAATAAAGCTGGACTTCAACAGCAAAAGAATCAACAGAAAGCCTACACACACACATGGAAATTGAACAGCTCCTTTCTGGATGACTACTGGGTCAGGGAAGAAATAAAGAAGGAAATCAAAGACTTCTAAAAATCCAACTACAATGAAGGCACAACATACCCAAACCTATGGGTTACAATGAAAGCTGTGCTATGAGGAAAGTTCATAGCACTAAGTGCCTTCAAAAAAGAAAATTGTGACAGCTCATATTAGTGAATTAACACCTAAGCTGGGTGAATTGGAAAAAAAAGAAGCAAACACTCCCAAGAGGAGCAGAAGGCAGGAAATCATCAAACTTAGGGCTGAAATCAACAACTTAGAAACAAAAAGAACTATACAAAGAATCAATGAAACCAAGAGTTGGTTCTTCGAGATAATCAACAAAATAGACAGACCCCTAGCCAAATTAACTAAAAGGCAAAGGAAAAGAACCCAAATCAACAAAATCAGAAATGAAAAGGGAGAAATAACAACAGACATTGAGGAGATCCAGAAAATATTTGGGTCCTACTTTAAAAATCTATATTCCACCAAATTTGAAAACCTAAGTGAAGGGGACAATTTCCTTGATAGATTCCACCTACCAAAACTAAACCAAGATCAGATTAACAAATTAAACAGCCCAATAACCCCTAAGGAAATAGAAACAGTCATTAAAAATCTCCCAACCAAAAAAAAGCCCAGGGCCAGATGGCTTTAGCACGGAATTCTACCGGACCTTCAAAGAGGAGCTAACACCAATACTTTTCAAACTCTTCCACCACATAGAATCAGAAAGATCACTGCCAAACTCATTCGATGAGGCCACTGTCATTCTGATTCCTAAACCACACAAAGACCCAACAAAGAAAGAGAACTTCAGACCAATATCCCTCATGAACATAGATGCAAAAATACTTAATAAAATACTAGCAAAACGAATTCAAGAACACATGAAAAGTATCATACATCATGATCAAGTAGGCTTTATCCCAGGAATACAGGGATGGTTCAACATATGAAAGTCTATCAATGTAATTCACCATATAAACAAGATGAAAGAAAAAAACCACATGATAATCTCGCTAGATGCAGAAAAAGCATTTGACAAAATCCAACACCCCTTCATGCTAAAAGTTCTGGAGAGAACGGGCATACAAGGACCATACCTAGAAATAATAAAGGCAATATACAGCAAGCCAGTGGCCAACATCAAATTAAATGGAGAGAAGCTTGAAGCATTTCCTCTAAACTCAGGGACAAGACAAGGATGTCCACTTTCACCATATCTCTTCAATATAGTACTTGAAGTTCTTGCTAGATCAATAAGACAACTAAAGGAGATCAAAGGGATAAATATTGGAAACGAAGAAGTCAAATTATCCCTATTTGCAGATGATATGATAGTATACATAAGCGACCCCAAAAATTCCACCAGAGAACTCTTACAGCTGATAAACACCTTCAGCAAGGTGGCTGGATACAAAATTAGCTCAAAAAGATCAGAAGCCCTTCTATATACAACAAACAAATGTACTGAGAAAGAAATAAGGGAAACAACCCCCTTCACAATAGCCACAAACAATATAAAATACCTGGGGGTAACTCGAACCAAACAAGTAAAGGACCTATACAACAAGAACTTTAAGCCCTTGAAGAAAGAAATGGAAGAGGCCCTTAGAAGATGGAAAGGCTTCCCATGCTCATGGATAGGTAGGATCAACATAATAAAAATGGATATCCTACCAAAAGCAATATATAGATTCAATGCAATTCCTATCAAAATACCAACACAATTCTTATAGACCTGGAAAGAGCTATTCTCAATTTCATATGGAACAACAAAAAGCCCAGAATAGCTAAATCAATCCTGTACAATAAAAAAGCATCTGGAGGTATCACCATCCCAGATTTCAAGCTGTACTACAGAGTAATAATAGTAAAAACAGCATGGTATTGGTATAGAAACAGACCAGTAGATCAATGGAATTGAATTGAAGACCCAAAAATGGACCCACACACCTATGACTAACTCATCTTTAACAAAGAAGCCAAAACCGCACAATGGAAGATGGACAGCATCTTCAACAAATGGTGCTGGTCCAACTGGATGTCCACTTGCAAAAGAATGAAATTAGACCCATACTTATCACCTTGTACAAAACTTAAATCCAAGTGGATCAAAGACCTTAACATAAGGCTGGTCACACTTAATCTACTAGAAGAAAAAGTAGGAGAAACCCTCGAACTCATTGGCACAGGTGACAACTTCCTGAACAGAACACCAACAGCTTAGGACCTGAGATCAACAATCAATAAATGGGACCTCATGAAACTGAAAAGCTTCTGTAAGGCAAAAGACACTGTCATTCGAACAAAACGGCAACCAACAGACTGGGAGAAAATCTTCACCAACCCCACATCTGATAGAGGGCTATTATCCAAAATCTACAAAGAACTCAAGAAACTAAATGCCAAGAAACCAAATAATCCAATAAAAAATGGGAGACGGAGCTAAATAGAGAATTCACAAAGGAGGAATCCCTAATGGCCGAGAGACACCTGAAGAAATGCTCAACATCCTTAATCATCAGAGAAATGCAACTCAAGACGACTCTGAGATTCCATCTCACACCTGTCAGAATGGCTAAGATAAAGAGCTCAAATGACAGCACATGTTGGCGAGGGTGTGGAGAAAGGGGAACCCTACTCCATTGCTGGTGGGAGTGCAGGCTTGTGCAACCACTATGGAGGTCAGTATGGCGATATCTTAGAAATCTTGGAATAACTTTGCCTTAGGACCCAGCCATACCACTTCTGTGTATACACCTAAAGGACACCTCACGGAGTCATAGGGAAGTCTCCTCATCTATGTTCATAGCAGCCTTATTTGTAATAGCTAGAAATTGGAAACAACCCAGATGTCCCTCAACTGAAGAATGGATTAAAAAACTGTGGTACATCTATACAATGGAATACTACTCAGCTATCAGAAACAATGAAATTATGCAATTTGCAACCAAATGGATGGAACTAGAGAAGCTCATCCTGAGTGAGCTAACCCAGACTCAGAAGGATGCACATGGCATCTATTCACTTATAGTAGGATTTTAGCTATATAGTATAGGATATCTGTACTACAACCAACACACCAAAAGGAACATGGACATAGACTCTTTTTTCTTTTTCCTTTTTTTGCTGTTGTTCTTTGTTTTTGTGGGTTTGTGTGTTTGTTGGTCTTTTTTTAGTTAGCAAGGAGACACCTTTCACTGGCAGTACTGCCTCGTAGGCCCCCGGTGTATGAAGAGGCTCTTGGCCCTCATATGACTCCTGAACTGTGGCGAGGGACTGTTAAGTAGGGACACTCCACCCCAGAGGAACAAGAGGGAAGGGTTAGGGGGTAGAGGATGGGAGGGTGGGGCTGGGAAGTGGGGAAAGAGGACAATATGATAGAGATGTAACCTGAAGCAACAAACAAACAAATTGATTAATTTTTTAAAAAGCAGGTAACAATTTTAAAACACTGTAAATAAAATAAAGGTTACAGCCATTCAACCTGGTTTTATAAACCTCCAAGAGTAGAAAAAACTGAGAGCTAAGGTAAAATACATGAAAAGTGTGGTGTTAGCCCATGCCTTTAACTTCAGGAGAGATGGGAGGAGCACTATAGAGTTAGTGGTCTTATAAATTCTAGAGTTACATGGAACAGGGTGGTGAGGGTGCACACCCTTAATCCCATCATTCAAGAAGAATACACCCTTAATCCCAACACACTAGAGACAGAAACAGGCAGATCTCAGAGCTCAAGGTCAGCCTGATACAAAACAAACTCTAAATAGAGAAAAACTTCGATCCAGGAGTGGTGGAACACATCTTTAATCCCTTCAGATGGGAACCACAGGTCTTTGATTCCAATAATTAGAATGCAGAGACAGACACATAGGATTTGGAAGGACTTAAGTTTAAAAGCTACTTACAAAAAGGCTACTCAATATAAACAAATTGTCCTTTGAGATCTCAAAATATATACACTAAGGCTTGTTTAGCTCCAAAATAACAAAATAATTTCTTCTTTAATCCAGATTGAAAGGTAGTACTTTATATATTGTCAAAAAACCAAATTTGCTTCAGGAGAAATATTACCTGACCCCCCTTCCCCCCAAAAAGGGTAATTGTCCCAGAGTTAGGATTAGGGCAGGGCTCTGTTCTTATCTTTCCAGGAGATTTAAAGCATCCATTAAAGGGACCCAGGGACAACTGGACAACGGAAACCTCAACAGAAAACAGAATCAGACACCAAAGAAGACACGTGGCCCAGATGATTCAGCCTTGCAGACTCCCTCAATAGCTGTTTCCATCAAAAGTCTACAACCACAACAACTCAAAATCGCTAAGATCGTTCAGCTCCACACACTGCCCAAGCCAGAACTTCAGTAAAGCCTGGAAGATCAGCTTCTGCCTACAAACTTTTTAGGACATCTAAACAGCTGAGCACAAAAAGACTGAACATAAAAGGATTGTACTAACATTTTTAACCATTTTTCCATTCTGGTTCGGGCCCCAAACAGGTTTACTACGACCCAAATCAGCAGGAAGTCATTTTAAGAGAGCAACGTCCCATGCCCAGAGGGTAGGGAGGGTGTTCCCCCCCCCCCCCGCTTTTGGTTATTTGAAGGATAACAGAAAACTTTGTTATTTAGGGGAAGAGACTACAAGCTGTTAAATGGTCTTGTTAAATGGGTTTTGGAGGTTAGACCCAGGGATTTCCTTCTTTTCCTTTTCTGTATCCTTCTTTCTCTCCTATGTAGGAGTGCACAGACTTGAGAAAAATGGGACATAGACATAGTATGGGAAGGACCAAAAAGAAGGGACAGGTTAGCCGGGCGGTGGTGGCGCACGCCTTTAATCCCAGCACTTGGGAGGCAGAGGCAGGCGGATCTTTGTGAGTTCGAGGCCAGCCTGGTCTACAAAGCGAGTCCAGGACAGCCAGAGATATTCAGAGAAACCCTGTCTCGAAAAACCAAAAAAAAAAAAAAAAAGAATTCTCCTAAATTTGGGCTGGAGAGATGGCTCAGAGGTTAAGAGCACTGACTGCTCTTCCAGAGATCCTGAGTTCAATTCCCAGAAACCACATGGTGGCTCATGACCATCTACAATGAGATCTGGTGCCCTCTTCTGGCCTGCAGGCATACAAACACTGTGTACATCATAAATAAATAAAATCTTTTTTAAAAAAAAAAAAAAAAAAGAAGGGACAGGTTATTGAATATGCCCTTATACCTTTGTATATTGATACAAAATTAGTATTATATTTGGCTAAAGTGGTGTTGACCATTGTATATTGTGCAAAATTAAGATTGTATTGGACTACATCGGTATTGATCTTTGTATATTGATATACAAGATTATATTAAGATTATAGTTGGCCACAATGGTATTGACCCTTGTATATTGACGTAATATTAAGATTGTATTGGGCTACATAGGCATTGATCTTTGTATATTGATACAAAATTAAGAGTATATTTGGCCACATTGGAATAGATCTTTGTATATTGATACAAAATTAAAGGTAATGCTTCCTAATGGTATTGTACCTAGAGATACTTAAAAATGAAATGTGAAGCTCTGGCCTCTTGATACCAACCGTCTTAAACCATTTAGGATAGTTAAGAAATACAAACTCCTAGTCATGCAAGTGTGTCACTTTGTTAGCTACTATGACAGTCTATCACAGATATTCTCTAAGCTACTCAGTAATCTAGTTGTTAAGAGACAAGCAACATTTGCTTATATAAATACAAGAGATAGATAGGGCATCTTCAAAAATCCCAAGAAATCTGCAGAATATGGCATTCGAAAATGTTGTCTTAAATTAAGATTTTTTTTTATAGAGAGACATATCAGCTCCTGACAGCACCCCCTATTCTACTCGAAGTAGAAGATGAGCATTGAAGAATCTCCAGTGTGAGATGGTTGAATTAGTGGCAAGCCTATCTCTTGGCATGAAAAAACCCCTTGCTTCAACTGCAGACAGACTGCTGTCCAAAAAGGACAAAACTTGGTAGCAGGGAAGTCGACAGCCTAGCTCTGCCAAGACAGGGTAGGTAAGTCCTTCATAATCCCTGCTCTACAATCAATGTCTGTCAGAGAAACAGGACCAAAAGGCTGAAGATTGATGCTGTAATGTATGGAGAGAAAACAGGAACTGTCCAGGCAGCCACTGATATGTCATTTCTTAGTTTTGGATCATGCAGCCCCTGCACTTCCTACATAATCAGATATATTTATCCCTCTCAGGTCTCTGAGGTGGTTGAAGAATAGACAGCTAGAGTCTCATAGTTAAATTTTGAGTTGTTTAGGAATCAAGAGGGTGTTCTGGATCTAAGAAGATGTTTTTAATAGTGATGCAAGTTAGTATGAAAGCTGAGTCAGATATAGAACTTTAAACTCATGGAGATGGTTAGATGGTAGAATGTTAAAGTCAGGGGCCAAATATGTATGAATTGGACATTGGGAATGTATGCTGGGCCATTTAACTCTCATAAATGTGGCGTATTTATTTCTGTTGTTTTGTATAGTATTTACTGTTATAAGAGAAGGAACCATTTGTTGGACTGAAAGGGGAAGTTGTTGGGGGGAAGAGGGTGGAATGGTGGGACAGGAAGGGGGAGTAGGGAAGGGATTGTGACTGAGATGTAACTTGAAGAAATAAAAAAATAAAGTATAAAAAAAAGAAAACAAGCAAAAATAATAAATACAAGAATAGTTGCATTTCATTCATTCTTTCTAGTAAACAGATAGAGGCATTTGCAAGCAATGTGCTAAAAATTTATGTCCATCAAACAGAAAACTATGTCTCAAGATACTATTGGTTGGTGCTGAGAACCATGGGAACTCTGTTGAGTCCTCCTTACACATGAAGCTGGAACAGCCTTATTGTGTGTTTAAAGGCTGAATAAGAAGGTGGTGAATATTGTTAGTAAGTGAGTCACGCCAATCAACATATGCATTGTATCACATAGCAGCAATGGCCTGTGGAGAGAGCATTTAAACCTGCAGTTTTCAAGCTGGCCATGCATGGTGACTAAGTGGAGTCCCCATGCTGGTCATAAGTCCTTTGAACTTATTCCTTTTACCTAAGTGAGTTTTAAATAAATATTACATTTTCTTGTTTATTTAGTGCGTGTGTGTATACATGCAAATACATGTGTCAAGGTATACCCGTGAAGGTCAAAAACAGCCTAGGTGAACCGGTCCCTTCCTTCTCCTGTGTGAGCCCCAGGGATTGAACTTGGGTTGTCAGGCTTGGGGGCAAGCACCTTCATCCTGGTGGGAACAAGTAAATGAAACTTTGTGTCCTTTAACCAATGCCTGTCTTAGTTAGGGCTACTGTGGGTTGTGATGAAACACCATGACCAAAAGCAACTGGGGAAGGAAGAGGTTTTTTTTCCCTCATAGTTCCATATAACAGCTCATTATCAAAAGCAGTGAGGGCTGGAACTCACACGGGGCAGGAACCTGGAGGCAGGAGCTGATGCAGAGGCCATGGAGGGTGCTGCTTACTGGCTGGCTCTTCGTGGCTTTCTCAGCCTGTTTTTTTTTTGTTGTTGTTGTTTTGTTTTGTTTTGGTTTGGTTTGTTGTTGTTGTTTTGTTTTTACAGGACCGGGGACCACCAGCCCAGGGATATCACCACCCACAACATGGTGGGCATCACCATTAATCACTAATTAAGAAAATGCCCTACAGTCTTGCCTACAGCCTGATCTTATGGAGGCGTTTTCTCATGGGGTTCTCTCCACTCCAATGACCCTAGCTTGTGCCAAGTTGACATAAAACTAGCCAGTGCACCTCCTAAGCCACGCTTGCCTCCTCCTCTCCCCCTCAGGAACACTTCTCCCCTGCTCAGCACCAGATGAGAGCTCAGAAAGGGAACCATGGGCCCAGATCTTGGAGCAATGTGCTTAAGTGAAACACTCTCCTTTGGATTACAAAAGTGAGGAGACAATGAAGGTATCATTTTGCAAAATCATTCCAGTGTTGTAACTCCCACAAGGATGGCAGAATATCACCATGAAGGCAATTATGGAGCAAAGAAAATTAATTTAGATGCAGTTTCAGAGTTGGAAAACCTATTTGCAGCCACAGAAAGCTCCACACAAAACCCATTCCAAAGCAAAGTACTACTTAGGGTCAGGAGCCATGATGGCAGGTGCCTCTGACTCCTACTATTATGAGTCCAGTGGGCCAGATGATTCTCCCTACCACGGGCCCTTCCAGTGTCACCAGATGGCTCTCTCCATCTCTCTTATCTGAGTCACAGGCCTCCTGGCTCTGCTGATAAGCCCTCCTCCTGGCTCAGGCTCTCTGGGCTACAGCCTTACTTTGAGGGGAAGCCCAAGTATGTAAAGCTACCATGGCTTCAGGAAGGGCTGAAGTCTGGCCTCAGTAGAATGGACCCATACCCCCTTGCTTATCTCTGATTACAGATGCCCCAGAAAAAAGTGGCTGCTCCAAGCATGGACAAAACTAAGGGGCACAATGTGCTTCAAAAGAAGGGTCAGCCTGTCCCTCCCTGCTGAGCCTCAGACCTGGGGCTCACTGCTGCTTTGCTGCTTTGTTCTGTGGCTTTATTGTTGCTGTTGCTATTATAATTATTATTTATAACTATTGGGTACAGATGATAATGCTTACCCATACTGTCTCCAGTGTTCCGGTGTAACAAAAGGGGAACCAGGGACAAGGCTGACTGCTGCCAACTTACAGTTGACAAAGTAGGCAAAGCCTCAGCCATCTGGCCGGAATGGGTGTTGAGGTTCCCTAAGGCTCTTCAGGTTGTTGCCCTGTGATTCCCAGACTCCTCGGGTGCCTGCATGTTTCAGCTTCCACTTTGCAAGGTTTGGGAGTGAAATGCTTCATGCTCCCCTTCCTAGGCCAGATTAGGGGCTGGGATGGGAAGATGGTAGGACTGAGGACACTAGGTAGGAAGCCATAGGTAATGTCATGGCTGTCTATGAAGCTTTTTGTACAAGTGTGTTGGTTTTGACCTTGAAGTCAGTTACTCTAATAGTTTGAGGGGGAAACACATAACATGTGTGTATGGCATATAGTGCACACAGGGGTGGGGAGAAAGCCAGCAAGAAGGTGTATATGGGCCTTTTGAAGACCCAGGAAGGCCTGCTGGCAAGGTAAGCAAGAGAGACAGACATGTGACTAGAAATAGGGGAAAAAGTCAGGGAAAAGGTGCAGGAAGAGTTCCTGGAAGGGAGAGGCTCAGAAACTAGAGCTGCCAGACATGGAACACAGACAGTCAGGGAGAGTGTGAGGACAATGGGAGGGATGGCCAGCAGCCAGGTGGCACTATGGACTACCCTAAGGCAGCAGGGCTTCTGCAGGGTATGTGGCCTCAAATCCTAACTCTGCCTCTTCTAAGCACCTTGCGTTAGTCTCCCCATTGGTAAACAGGGTTTATAATAATTCCAACAGAACAGAATGGCTTGAGGCACAGCCCAGTGCACATAGACATCCTGGGAATCAGCACTCAGCCTTAACCAAGAGTCAGCATGTTAGCACCTGCCACCCTGGGGTACACTGAGGCAGTGGAGCAGGGCATACAGCTGAGCCTGGGTATAGTCTTCCAGCAAAGCCTCCCACAAAGAATCAGGGAAATGGGGACAGCTCGAAGGTTCAAAGCCCAGACCTGGAAGTGTCGACCAGCAACAGGAAAAGGCCCATCTTCTGAAGCAGCCCCCAGCTGTGAGCTGGAGACCTTGAAAAATGCAATTAATTATGAACAGATTCACATGTGCAAACAGGCTTCTTAACTAGCAAGGATCTGCACAGGGGCTTTCCCAGCAGCCTCCAGTTACCTTTCTATGGGACAAAAGATACTGCAAGGTCAAGTTGCTGTGGTGTGGAGAGGTTTAAAAAAAACAAAACAAAACAAAACAAAAAAACCCTAGCTCATGAATGTTCCCAATTACTTAAGTCATTTTAACACGGTTTGTCATTGGTAACAATTGCACCCTGTCTGTGGGTAAAACAGAGTAGGACCCAGCCAGCACTGCTCCTGGGCTGTGAACCACGTCTTGCCCCCTTCCCAGCAGTTCACAGACCCTCTAACTTGCCACCAACCTGATACCCCCTACAAGACACCTTACCCCAGACCTCACATCCTCCTGGTGTCCCTGCCATGATGGGTGCTCATATCCCAATGCCATGGGATAGCTCAGCTGGGAGAAGGCTGGGCTAGCTCCGTCACCAAGTTCCATGCAACCTTGGCAAGTCCCTTGTTCCTTCTGGGCTGCACTCTCGCAGATAAAATATGGAGGGCAGCAAGTTCTGGTGCTGCGGGTCCTCCTTTGTTTGGGTAGAGGTCAGGGAAGGTGGAAAGAGGTTCTTAGGCCTGCCCTTGTGTGCCCTGTACCACCAGCCTGGCTGGGTACAGCGGTGGAGGAAAGCACTAACCTCAGCAAGGAAAAGCGCTGCTGCCCTCTAGCGGCCACAGCCAGAATGACCCCAGGCTAGGCTCACTCTGTAGTAACCCCATTGAAAGGTCTTGCTGACACCCTACAACGTGCTTTGAGGCCCAAGGTACACTGCGCGGGCACAGCACCTTCCCAACCCTCCTGCAGAGGGGACATATGGGGGGCACAGAGGTATCACACACAGCCCTTCCAAAGCCCAGCCACGCATCCAAGAGCCTGCAAGGCCAGGTGCCACCTTCCAGACCTGCATACACCACCTATCTCCCCAGCCCCCTGCTCCGTGACTCTGGGACACACCAGCCTTCTCCAAGGACATCTGATCCCAGAGAGGAGACACTAGCCTCCCGGCCTTCTTCCACTTTGCCAGCCTTCCATGTGCACACGCAGTGCTCACGGCAGCCCCACATCTCCCCTCACCCCTTCAGAGGCGTTCTAGCTTATTTTCTACTGTTCATCTCCTCTGAGGACTCTGCTGCGAAGACAGTTCCTAAGTGCAGAGATGTGTGTGGAATCTCCTGCTGTGTCCCCAGCATCTGCTGTAGTACACACTGGGTGCTCTGTAAATATTTTTCAAGCAGGTAAATGTATACGGGAAACAGGATGTGTGTGTGTGTGTGTGTGTGTGTGTGTGTGTGTGTGTGTGTGTGTGTGTGT
>CAJQZJ010034048.1:1251952-1268252 GCA_907164525.1 Lophiomys imhausi
TGTGTGTGTGTGTGTGTGTGTGTGTGTGTGTGTGTGTGTGTGTGTGTATTATAAGCATGAGCTAGCCATGTGGGGCAGTGACAGCTTCAAGCCATGTTTGAGTAACTAAGAGAGAAGTGTGCCACCTGCTGTGGGTGTGAGAGTCATCTTGGGGGACTCTCAAAGGAAGTGACAAAGAAATTGGGTTTGAAAGAACCCAAAGACACACATGGCTCTATCACATCCCAAGTAGCCCAACTCAGATCTCTGCCCCTGGCATCTCAGGCTCCACATTCTGTGTTTTTTTTTTTTGTTTTGTTTGTTTTTTTTTTTAAGTGGGGTTATTTTCACATCACTGCACAAAGGATACAGTGCAAGGGACAATGACTGTGGGGCTCCTTCCATTTACACAAAGGACAGCTGTCCTTGCCAAAGCTGGTAGAGCCCTTGTTAATCATCCTGCAACACCCAGGGAAGACCCAGCCACTTGCTTCTATCCCTATTTCCCACCCCAACCCCTACTCCTCCACACACATTTCTTTATCCCAGACTGGGGATTGGTAGTGATCTCTGAGGTTCTCCTGACTCCAGGGAAGGTCAGTACCCACCCATGTCATAAAGACGACTCATAGGGTTGCCTGCTAGGGCTCCCAGAGCTCAAGCCCACGACCTTGCCTCATCATACCAGGATAGGACAGAACAGCCAGTCTAGACTCCACATGGGATCCTGTCCAGTGCTGTCTTCTCAGCACTAATGACATTTGGGGCCAGTTAGCTTTTGTGGTGGGCTGGACTGCACGATAGAATACTCACAGCATCGCTAGATTTTGCATAACAGATGCCAGTAGCAGTCTGGCTTGCCACTCACTCAGGCAACCTAGACTATGCCCAGAAATTGCCACGTACCCCCCCCCCCCCAATTAAGCAGCTCTCAGTCAGAGTCTCTAGCATTGCCTTTACTCCCAAATATTCTTGTGAAGTCCCAGGGCAGGGAAGATGTTGGAACAAGAACAAGTGGGCACAGGTCATGGCTGGGCCCTACAAAGGATGCTGACACCTCACCATGACACTTGCTGGTACCCAGACACATAGACTGTGTCCTGACTCCCTTTGAACTCAGCCTTCTTCTTTCACGGCAGAAGAAATGGTGGCCCAGAGAACCCAAACAACCAGCTTGAAATCATGGAGCACTTGACTCATCCTGAGTCCCACACCCAGCCTACATTCAAACCAGTCTCAGATGCAGAGGCTAACATTTGGTAGAGACCCAAAGTAGCCTTTGGACAGGAACCAAAGGCAAGAGGCAGCCTTGTTTTCAAGGCTTTTTTTTTTTTTTTTTTTTTCAGTGAGAATGTGCAAACCATGGTGCTGTGAAAACACTGGCTGGAGCCAGTGCAGTGGCGTGAGCAGGCAGGGTCACCATGTAAGCAGTTCATAAAAGGAAGAGCCCCAAATCGTTAGTTATGATTGTAAAGGTCATTTCCCCCTTATAAAAAGGAGCAATTTTCATTTACAGAGACCTGGGGCAGTTTTCCGTCTAATTTGAGGTTTTACGATGTCTGTGAGTCCATGCCACCTTAAGAGGCCCTAGGAGCCACAGACATTTGATTTCCACATTTTCAAGGTTATTGGTTCATCGGGAGCAAAGAGAAACCACAAGTTCATTTTTCTGGGTCCCAGTCAGATAGGAACCAGTGGCCAAGTGCTGTGAGCCACTCACATCCCCTGGTGGAGTCCTAAAAACAGGCTGCAATGTCCAAGGTGAGGTCCCTGTCCCGCTGGAGGGAACTGAGGATCAGCACATGCCCCCTAGTATACACAGCCACATCACCCCAGTGACCTGCCCTGCCCAGCATGGCCACCAGCTCCCTTCTCTGGGGTCTGGTACATGTTTCCAATGTCAGATTCACAGAAGTCCACAGGCTGTAGGGACCAACAGCCTGCCTTACAAACAGGAGAGGTGGGCTTAGAGGAGCTGGCCACTAGCTAGTAGCCACCCAGGCTGATCCACTGGAATCTGGCGACTCTGTCTACCCAAGGGCAGAGAGCTTCCACTACCACCACCCTACTTGGTCCTCCCCACTGGCCTGCCAACACCTAGCCTATTTTTATTTCTTGGACTCCAGTGTCAAGAGTAGCATTGGGCCCCACCTGACAGTCTGTCCCCTGGTGTAGGTCTCAAAGAAGACACCCTAAATGGACTCCAACATTCAACTCATCATACAGAGCCTCTATTTTTCTTGCTGTGAAATGGACACAATGCCCTCTCTCTCACTAGGAGTTTGTGAGGCCTTGTGAGGTAACATCACCATCTTAGAGGATGTGGCCCTCCCGTGATGGCATCTCAACTACAAGGGGGCTGGTCTCTTCCTGCTCAGATGGTAAGAAGAAGAAAGCTTCACAGGAGTTGAAAACAGTGTGTTAATTAGGGGAAGATGCTGGGGGAGGCAGATGCAGGGCCAACCCAGAGAAGACCAATCAGAGTAAACATGGCTGGCCTTGGTGAGCACCTACTGTGAGCCAGGCCCCAAGCCGTGCATTTGATGTGCATAGAGCCATTGGGTCTACACACCGGGAGTGTGGAGATTGGTGTGCCAAGCTTATCTATGCAGAAACAGTGACACATGCACATCCTGTACCCTAGAAGAAACCACGGCAGAGCGCTCAGCCCAGGCTAGGGAGTAAGAGGACAAACATTCTGGCTCGCAACCTCTGTACAGTCCTGTTTACACTCGGGGCTCTTCAGCCAACATCATCTCTGTGTGTCAGAAGATAGTAAACATGACTTCTGTTTTTTAACTTGGCACGTGTTAGAGAACTAGACAGTGAGGCTGATGAGCCCCGGGAGCGTTCCGATTGCTGCTGCCTGCTCCTTGGCCATAGCTGCTGTTTCCAGACAGTCAGCCAGCTCCTGCTGCCCATGCCATGTGGGAAGTCCCGTCTGAAATCAATGATGTTCCTGGACGACCGTCCACACCAATTCCTACCCTTTAATGGTGTCTTTAAGGCTCGGGCCAGCTCACTGAACACAGTGGTTTCTAACCCTTCCGCTATTATGACACTCTGCTTGCTTTGGATGCTTTGTGATCATTTAAAATGTATGTATGTATGGGTGGGTACATGCACATGTGAGTGCAGGCACCAGGGAGACAAAAAACAGAGATGGACCCCCTGGGGCTGGGCTTACAGGTAGTTGCGAGCCACCTAGTCTGGACGCTGTGAACTGAACTTGAGTCCTCAGAACTGCAATTAGCGCTCCTCGCTGCTAAGCCATCTCTCCAGCCTCACTTTGTGATGATTTTGAAGACTGTGTTGGGTACCCTCTTCGCTAATATGTCAGGGTATCCTTTGCAAGAATCCTTTATGTTCAGGCAGAGTGGTAGGCAGCCCAAAAGAGTCTCAACTTCCAAGGATTCAGAGCCATCGCTCCCCTTACACAGAGCAGCACAGGGTACTGTCACCTGATTCCCTCCAGATCACTGCTTGGTGCACAGCTGTGAAGCACACAGTCTTGAGAAAGAGGAAGAAGTATGGCCTCCCTCAAGCATTAGCCACTGGGGGCTGGGCTAGATGAACACAGGCTAGGGCAGGGGGTATCACCCTCAGGGTCTGGTGACCACACCTGTCACCCCAGATATTTAGGAGACCGAGGCTGGAGGATAACAAGTTCAAGGCTGAATCAGCCTGAACAACTCCAAGAGACCGTGTCTCAAAGTTAAAGAGGGATGGGGATCCAGCTCAGCTGTAGAGCACTTGCCTACATTGTGAATAAGTAATATTAAATGAACAAATAGGCTGGAGAGGTAGCTCAGCAACTAAGAGTACTTGTTGCTCTTCCGTAGGACCCAAGTTCAAGTCCCAGCACCATACTGAACAGTAACTCAAGCTCCAGGGAATCCAACACCTTCTTGTGGTCTCTGTGGGTAGCTGCAAACTTGATACACAGACCCCCCCACACACACACAAATAATAAATAACTGACACTTCCTTCCTGCACTGTGTAAAGATGAAGCTCCATCATGACACATCCTGAGACGTCTTTCCACAGCCCCTTCGGGTGGATGACCCCTGCCTCCCAGATAATTTCTCTAAATGGCAGCAATCTGTGTTCCCTCCCTTACCTGGCCTGGAAAGTTACTGTTGGACTACAGCACATGACTACACATGGAAGCTGGCAGAGTCAGGTAAACAGAGTGAAGACTGACAGAGGCAGAAGGAGGAGACAGGCTCATAATGCCAAGGCTGTAAATCCCTACCATGCCTCCCAAGGCACCAGCTGGCTTGGAGAATCACCCATATAGTAAATACAAACAATAAAGCTCTCATTTGTCCAGGTCTTTGAGGCGCACATGGAATCTAGGCTAACCGCTCCACGCTCCACGCTCTTTAAACCTGTCTGTGAGGTTTGCAGGGATTTCCCCAGCTCTGTGGTCCTCAGTGCTTGTTCCCTCCGTGTTCTTACTCCCAGTTCGTTATCATCTTTCCCAGTGAACCAGCCCCCCTTATGAGAATCCCCCCATCCTCATCTTTGCTCAGGGAAAACTCAAAATAAGACCTAGACAAGCCAGGAGTCATTGCTATCACGAGCGTGCTGGGAGGTGTCCCACGCTTATACTCAACCCCCACCACCGCTGTTCACTTAGCTCGCTTCAGGCCATCATCAACATGGCTCATTTCTACCTTGTAGGACAGGAGATCCAAGCAAAGACATGAGGTGACCTGGAGGTGGGAAAGTGAGGAATTGGCAGAGCCTCGGTTCTAACCCTGCATGGTGTGTGATTCCACACCTCTGCCCGTGCTCCCCTCCCCTCTGTGAGTGTCTGGACCTCCATGTTGGCATGCTTTGTGGCCTTGGCAGGGGTGTCTCCTAGAACTGTTAGCTTCAGTCAGTTCCGGGAGGCTGGTCCCCTCCCCAGTGTCCCTTCTGAGCTGTTTATTCATATATCTCCAATACTATGTCTGCTCCACTGATAAAGTCTGGAGCCAGAGGTCTGCCAGTCCACTATTCCTGCTGATAGATGGCCAAAGCTGGGAAGATGGAATGAGCTTCATACTGGGCTCAGTAGCCCCGGGGGCCTATTAGCCTTCCAACTCCCCCATGGAATGGCTGGGTGCTTTCCTGCAGCGGGCAGTCTCGAGATGTGCACAAATTGTGCATGGTTCAAAGTTTATGGCCACGCAAAGGTTCACAAGTACTATTTTATATGTCTGTTCTGCACACCTTTAGCATCATTGAGGCTGAAATGAATTCCTCAGGAGAATCAGGCTGCTCATGACCGGAGCCAAGAATTTCCTGCAGAGGAGTTAACTCTACCTCTGGCAGCCATGGAGCACAATGACAAAGGCCTTGCAGAGCGTCTCACTCAGCCAGGGGCATCCAAGGGAGTTGTATTCCTGGGCCCCTGAGGGATAATTTTCCCTTCTCCAGAAAACTGGGTGTGGAGTATGGGCTTGGAGTCAACTGATCACAGATGTCAATGGATCCTGGCATTTTTCTGAAGTCCCACTGGACCATCTGAGAGATGAGGCTTCTAAGCCCCAAATAGGCCAGCTAATATCCCTGTCATAAAATGCCAGACCCAGAGGGCTTCCCTGTCCAGATACTAGAGGACTGCCAACAAAGTGGTTCTTTGAACTGGGGTCCCTGTCTCCGCCTCAGGTTGTGCCAGTCCTGTTGTACAAAGAACATTCCATTGCTCTTTCCTCATAAGAGTCTCCAAAGTCAGATAAGTAAGCTAGACAATGAGGACGGCCCTGAGAGGCATCACAATAGCAGCAACTACTCTGGATGGAGCAGTGACTCTTTACCAGAGTCCGGTAACCCTCCACACCCATGGAGTCACGGCTTTGTCAACAGGGCCAACTTAAGAACAAGATGACTACAAGCGATGACATTCCGTAGTATCAAGCATGGTTCAGCCACCCTCCTCATGAAAGACCCACAGTCTAGAGCTGTGTTCATCAGTGTGGCCTTGCTAAGGCTGCTCCATCTGCTTGATGTTCCTCTGAAGATGCCTATAGCCCAGTTCTTTTGAGCCTGCCTGGAAATCTCAGATTAACTGTGTGGTCCATGCAAACTTCTGCATTCCCTCAGACTCCTGCCCATCAATATGGGGAGGGATTATATCTCTTTGTTGTCTAAGATGAACATCTGTGATACTGACCACAACGCAAGCTGACTAACACAACATATGAGGCCATCTGGTCTGGGACGGGTAGGGGTGAGAACAAGAGGTGGGACAGAGATCTGAAGGATGAAGTCAAGTCAGGCAGAGTGGGGAGAAAGCTTTAGAGGCAGAGAATGCAGCATGCCCCAAGCACCACATGACAGAGAAAGACCCACATTAGGTCAGAATGTGTGTGTGTGTGTGTGTGCGTGTGTGTGTGTGTGTGTGTGTGCATTACACAAGGGAGTATGTGTGCACATGGGTACCCATGTGCACACCTTTTGTCTGCGTTTTCTTTCTCAATGGACCTCAGGTGCAGAAGACTGAAAAAGATCACATCCTCACTTCACACTTCCTCCCCTTGTGGCTGAAAAAGTTCTTTCATCGTCCTCTTCCTATTGTGTCCTGGACTCTGCTTCCTACTCCACCACACGCAACCCCCTAGGCTTTTAATGTGAATCTTGCTGTAAAGGGGTGCTGCTGTAGGTATGCAGATCTTTATGGTATTTTGTCATAAGTCTAGCCACATATCTCATTTCCCTCCATTTTCTTCTTCGCTTCCCTCTCCCTCCTTTTCTTCTCACCTTCATGTGTGGAGCCTTAAGACCCACCATGTGGTTATACAGCAACTGGTCATATCACTTGCTTCTTTTTAAAACAAGGGACTCACTCTGTATCTATCCCAGGCCAGCTCCCAACTTGTGGCAATTCTCCTGCCTCAGCTTTTCAAATGTGCTGAGATTATAAGTAGTATGAGCCGCTGTGAACCTAACTGGTTGGATGACTTCTCATGACTACTTTATATTCCATGACATAACATCTCTCTTCTCATATCCCACCAGCCCACAGAGGACCCAGCCCCCTTCCCTTTCTGTGAAGGTAAATTTCAATTATCAACTTGACAAGTTCTACATTCATCTAGGAAGAGGTCTCAATGAGGGACTGTCTATATCAGCTGTTTGGCCTATGGGCATGCTGTGGAGAATTGTCTTGTTCCCTGTGATCAATATGGAAAGACAGCCCTCTATAGGCAGCACCATTCCCTAGGCTTAGAGTCTTGAACTATATGAGTGGAGACAACAGATCTAGGCATGAGAGGTGTGCATAAATTCATTTTCTTTCTGCTCCTAATTTTAGATGTGATGTGATGAGCCATTTTAAGTTCCTGCCACTCTGACTTCCCTGTTTTTACGAACTATAACCTGAAATTTCAAGCTAGTATAATTCCTTTCTCCCTAAGTTGTTTTTTTTTTAACAGAGTAATTTATCACAGCAACAAAAATAAAGGAAATAAACCTTCTTTCTAGACATGGTCCAGAGCTTCATATGGATGAATTTTCTCTGACTATAAAGTCTACTGACTCATAAACCTGAAGAGCAGGAAAGAACTCAGTGTGGAAAGGCTGGCCCTGAGAATGAACCCCAGTGATGAACATAGTCATAAATGTCCATAACCTCCCCCAATTTACTACACTTTTGAGGGGATACCAATTAATACGTCAGGAACATAAAAATGTATAAAGATGTAAGGATAACCAAAACTCACTAAAGAAGGGGAAGAAAAATAATGATCCAGAGAGGAAGTCATGTAGGACCACAGACCACCTCAAGTTCAGTGATTTGCTAGGAATCACAAGACCAAGCATGTAGTCACCCTCTCTTTCTTAATTCATTACTGCAAAAGTCCAAACACACCCAGCAATATGAAAGGCACAGGGATAAAGCCCAAGGGAGACCAGGCACCAGTTGCTGCAAACCTTCTCCCTGTGTCACTTAGGATCCAGATAACTCTTCCCACAATGAGCTCTGACAACTCATCTGGGCAGGCCACTGATATGATTTTTTTATATAGATTCTCCACCAAAAGTCAATGCATTGGGACATGCCCCACAGTGTAATAATCAATATATGCCCCACAGTGATAACAAAAAGTCTGGTGGAACTTTTAAAAGTGGGGCTCCTGGGACAGGGTGAGTCACTGCTGGAAATATCAGTACACTTCTCATGGGATATCAATTGATTTCCAAGAAAATGGCTAACTATCATAGGATCTCAGGCCTCCTGGATCATGATGTGATCATTTGGTCATCCCTTCTCACCATGTGAGTTCTGTGGCAGAAGTGGGTGTGTCTCTGCATGCTGCTGAGCTGGTGATAGCTTGCAGAAAGGGTGGAGGCAGTTAATTTAATTGTACAGGCTGGAAACTAAAAGGTACTGAGACAGGACCAAGGACTGAGACTTCAAGTCCAGCTCTCAGTCTCCAGGGAGGGGACATGGGCTGAAATTCAAGCAGATGACAGCTAGCTGATAATCTCATCAATTGTGCCTACAGTGAAGCTCCATCAAATGGAGAGCAACTGAGAGGTCCTTGGAGGGTTGTGTCCCCTTGAAGGACATTGTTATTACTTCTTCAGAGATCTTGGACTGATTAGCAGTGAAACCATCTAGCTTTTCTTTGTTGGAAGATTTTCTAATACTGTCACAATCTGTTCACTTGTTGATTTGTCCAAATGTTTGTGTTTGCTTAATTCAACTTTAGTAGGTCGCATGTCTAAGAATTTATACATTTAGTCCGTATTCTCTAATTGTTGCAGTATAAATTTTTCAAAACGTTTCTTTATGATCATCTAGATTTCAGTGGTATCTGTTCTAATACCTCCCTTCATCTATAATTTTATTAATTCTCTCTTTCTTTTAGTTTGGCTATGGGTTTATCAATTATCTTTTTGAAGAATTAACACTTTGTGTCACTGATTCTTTGTGTTGTTTTTTCTGTTCAGCTCTGATCTTTACTATTTTTTTTCCTTCCATCAGCTCTGGAATTGGCTTATCCTTGTTTTGGCATAAACTTAACCAAATTTGTCAGAGACCTCTGGAATGCAAGCTATGCAGCAATGAATGAAGAAACAATAGAGGATATTAAAAGATGGAAGTCCCTCCCATGTCCATGGATCAGCAAAAGTAATACTGTGAAAATGAACTAATGTCGTTTACAAAGTGGTATTGACCATTGTTTATTGTACAAAAATAAGATTGTATTGGATTACATCAGTATTGATCTGTGTATATTGATACAAAATTAAGATTATAGTTGGCCACAATGGTATTGACCCTTGTATATGGACGTAATATTAAGATTGTATTGGGCTACATAGGCATTGATCTTTGTATATTGATACATAATTAAGAGTATATTTAACCACAATTGAATAGATCTTTGTATATTGATACAAAATTAAAGGTAACGCTTCCTAATAGTATCATACCTAGAGATACTTAAAATTAAAATGTGAAGCTCTGGCCTCTTGATACCAACTGTCTAAAACGGTCTAGGATAGTTAAGTAAAACAAACTCCTAGTCATGCAAACATGTCACTTTGTTAGCTACTATGACAGACTATCACAGATATTCTCTAAACTACCCAGTAATCAAGTTGCTAAGAGACAAGCAACATTTGCTTATCTAAATACAAGAGATGGATAGGGCATCTTCAAAAACCCCAAGAGATCTGCAGAATATGGCATTCAAAGATGTTATATTAAATTAAGATTTTCTTTTTTTTTTTGATATCGAGACATATCAGCTCCTGACAGCACCCCCTATTCTACTCCAAGTAGAAGATAAGCATCGAAGAATCTCCACTGTAAGATGGTTGAATTAGTGGCAAGCCTATCTCTTGGCATGAAAAAACCCCTTGCACCAACTGCAGACAGACTGCTGTCCAAAAAGGACAAAACTTGGTAGCAGGGAAGTTGACAGCCTAACTCTGCCAAGACAGGGTAGGTAAGTCCTTCATAATCCCTGCTCTACAACAAATGTCTGTCATAGAAACAGGACCCAAAGGCTGAAGACTGATGCAGGAATGTATGGAGAGAAAATGGGAACTGTCCAGGCAGTCATTGGTATGTCATTTCTTAGTTTTGGAAGCTGCAGGCCCTGCACTTCCTATATAATCAGATATATTTATCCCTCTCAGGTTTCTGAGGTGGTTGAAGAATAGACAGCTAGAGTCTCATAGTTAAATTTTGAGTTGTTTAGGAATCAAGAGGGTGTTATAGATCTAAGAAGATACTCTTGCCGGGCGGTGGTGGCACACGCCTTTAATCCCAGCACTTGGGAGGCAGAGGCAGGCGGATCTTTGTGAGTTCAAGGCCAGCCTGGTCTACAAAGTGAGTCCAGGACAGCCAACAATACACAGAGAAACTCTGTCTCGAAAAACCAAAAAAAGACTCTAAAAAAAAAAAAAGAAGATACTCTTAAAAGTGTGTTGCAAGTTAGTATGAAAGTTGAGTCAGATATAGACCTTTAAACTCATGGAGATGGTTAGATAGTAGAATGCTAAAGTCAGGGGCCAAATATGTATAAACTGGACATTGGGAAGGTATACTGCGCCATTTAACTCTCATAAATGTGGCATATTTATATCTGTTGTTTTGTATAATATTTACTGTTGTGGGAGAAGGAGCCTTCTGTTGGACTGAAAGGGGAAACTTCTTGGGGGAAGAGGGTGGAAGGGCGGGATAGGAAGAGGGAATAGGGAGGGGTTTGTGACTGAGATGTAACTTGAAGAAAAAAAAATAAAGTATTTAAAAATTAAAAAAAAAAGATAAAGGAGGCATTGGGGCCCATAAAAAAAAAAAGAATGCTTAACACCACCCCATCATAGATAGGTTGGGGAAAAGTATTTTGGGTATATGTCTGTGCATGTATGAGTGTGTGTGTGTGTGCATGTGCGTGCGTGCGTGCGTGCGTGTGTGTGTGTGTGTGTGTGTGTGTGTGTGTGTGAGCGAAGGGGGGAAGAGACAGAGAGAAAGAAACATTATTCATCTGTAAAGAATGAAGTTTTTGCGGAGAACTGAACAGAACTGGAGATAGTGAAATAAACTAGGCTCAGAAAGACAAGTATCACATGTCTTCTCTCATATGTAGGCTAGAGGGGATGGGGAACAAGAAGGCAAAAGGAACTATCAGAGATGTGGAGCAAGAAGGAGAAAGGGGAGCAGAGAGTGGGAGGGCACAGTAGAGGGGTGAATTTCAACAAGCACGTGCATGTGTAGAAATGTCATAACATACATATGGACTGGACATTGGGAATGTATGCCAAGCCATATAACTCTCATAACTGTGGCCTATTTATTTCTGTTGTTTTGTATTGTACTTATAGTTATAAGAGAAAGAACCATTTGTTGGACTGAAAGGGAGAGCTGTTAGGGGGAAAAAGAAATACCTTAAACTAAAAAAAAGGGGAAGAGGATGGGGGGTTGAGGGGGAGGAGGGTGGGACTGGACGGGGGAGTAGGGAGGGGATTGTGATTGAGATGTAACTTGAAGAAATAAAAAATAAATTATTTTTTAAAAATTTAAAAAAAAAGAAATGTCATAACAAAACCCCTAAATTTGTTCAACTAAAACGCACTAAAAACAAAACCAGGAATGTAGCTCTTACCACTATGCTTAATAAAATAAGCCAGGCACACCAATCAGACACCATAGGAACTCACTCACACGCGCAACCTGAAAAGCTGCTTCCCAAGACACTAGGCAGCAGGAGTTACCAGAGATGTGAGAAAGCAAGAGGAGAAGGTGAATGGACACAATTACAGTTACACAGGAGGGATGCTCCCCTGTGTTCTGTCACACAGTTAGTGATACAGCAGTGTGTATTTTTAAACAGGTAGAAGAGGATACATTGGCCTCACTGCACAGAAGTAATGCTGATTGAAGGAGAATTGCTCTGTTTGTGTCCCCCAGTAATAAATGCACTGCAACCACCTGAGTGTGAAATAAATTAAGATTATACCCACAGAAAGTGACTTGCCCTGAGTCACCTAACACTAAGTTCCAGCAGCCTGGAGCCATTCCCTTCCATTCCTGCCCAGCTTAGGCACAGACCCTCTAAGCCACGTGTGTTCCTTCAGCTTCCAGAGTCTGAACAAAGCTCAGAGTTGTTCTTATTCTCTTCCAATCAATCTGCTAGAAGCCCCACCTCTGGCCAGCAGTCAGCTCCCATCCACAGGCCATGAGCTGAGACCCATGCTCTCTGAGTCATGCTTATGGGGCTCCCAGGGCAGGCTCTGGCCCATGTCCTGGTGAGTCATGACGCCGTGGTCCAGAGTCGACATTTGGAGATTGATAATCCCAAGATTCCTGTCAGGAAGTATCCTGAAGCCACAGTTCATGTTGTGACTGGATGCCAGGAGAGGTCATTTGGGTCTTTTCTTCATGTGCTTAAGTAGGACAGGCTCTGCTCAACAGAGGAGAAGGGTGTGGTCATGACAGCTGAGTGTTTACACACATTCCCACTCAGATTTCACTGAGTCACAAACCTCATTCTTGAGATGTAGTAACTGAGCCCCAAAGATGAAGGTGGAGGACTGGGAAGATGGTTTAGTGGATAAAGTACTTGCTAAGCAAGCATGAAGAGTCTGAGTTTAGATCTTGAACACCCATACATTTAGAACAAACAAACAAACAAAACATAGGCAGGCTTGTCACCACACATCTACAGTTCCAATGCTTAGAAGCAAAGATGAGAAGATAGGGTAGGGAGGCTCACTGGCCAACTGGTCTACCCAGCTGGTGAGCTCCAGGTTCAGTGAAAGAGACTCTCAAAAAAAAAAAAACAAAAAAAAAAACAAAAAAAAAAACAGGTAAAGAGTAAAGAGTGATAGAGGAAGACCCCTGACATCAACCTTTCATCTACACATGCATGTATTATGTGAGCATCCACACATGTGCATACATCACACACACACACACACACACACACACACACACACACACACACACACGCATGCACACATCTATGGGCATAAAATAAAATATTTGTTTGGTTTTTCTTAATACTTTTTTAATACAAAGGGCTGGAGAGATTGCTCAGCAGTTAAGAGAGCCTACCACTCTTACAGGACCCAGGTTTAGTCACCAGTGCCTACATGGTGGCTCACAGCAGCATACAACTCCAGCTCCTGGGGAATTAATGCCATCTTCTGGCCTCCATGAGTACTGCACACATGGGACATACACACAGATAAAAGTAAACATTTAAAAAAAAGTAAGAGAAAAGTTGTGGGGTGCAGGGTTGGCTAGAGGGATGCTGAATAACAGAGACTACAGTAGTTTCATGGGAGAGACACAAACAGTAATATTAGTGGCAGTGCCAACAACTCGTTATGTATTTCACAAAGGGCTGGGAGAGTTCAAAAGTCCCCATCCCAAAAGCAATGGCAAACAGCCAGAGATGGAAATGCTGGCTTCCCCAAGTTCACCATTGTAGCCTGCACAGTTGTGAGGAATCACCACACCCTCCTCCATGGATAGGTATGGTAAAAAACAGGAAGCAAAGTACATATTTAAAAGTTTTAGGGGATTGAAAATTATGTTCTGTCTCAGGTTAGCATGAGGGGGTTTGGGTGTGTTTTCCAGTGTTACATAGTACACTAACCACAGGAGCGTGTCAGTACATCACCCGCAGCTGATTCCTTGGCCACTGCTGCCTGCATTGTTGGTGCCTGAACCAGATCTATAAATAACAGACACCACCAATGGGGCTGAAGCTACTCAAATACCTTCTGCAAACTGTTATCTGCTGTGACGATCAAACATTGGCACTTAAAGATCTCTCTCTCTCTCTCTCTCTCTCTCTCTCTCTGCTAGGTCTGTTTTTATATTTCACCACAAAACTGTCTGGGCATTTTATTTTTTTAAATGTATTTACTTTTATGCATACGTATGTACTTGTGTGGACATCTACACACAATGTGGGTACAGGAGCTCATGGATGCCAGAAGAGGGCACCAGATCCCCTGATGCTGGAGTCAACAGCAATTGTGAGCCATCATGTAGAGGAGAGAAACTGAACTCAGGTCCTCTGCAAGAGCAGTAAGTACTTTTAACTGCTGGGCCATGTCTCCTATAGAGATCTTGCTTAACAAGGATTCAATCCCTCATGCCCCACAAAAATAAAATTAAATTAAAACTTTCTAGAAAGAAACCTTCACCCCCTGAGGACTCTATAGGTGAGTCCTGCCAAACAAGTAAGGAATGTGTAATGTCAATTCCATTTATCCTCCTCCAGAATTTGAACACTGAGGGCATATTCACCAGCTTACTGTCTACAGCCAGTATCCAAAGTCCAAATAGCCAAAGTTAAAGAAAGCAGAGAAAAACCCTCAGGAACATGGGTACAAAAGTCTTATAGAAATCTCAGGGTTCAGCAATCTATACAAGAGATAGCATATCAGAACCAAATGAAGCTGGTGTGCAGTAAAATTTTAAAACTGAAACTTAACCAATGTTATTCACATTATTCAAAGACAAAGGGAATACATATTTTCCAAGTTCAGAAAATACATTTTACAAAATCTACTATCATCCTTTTCTTTTCTTTCTTTCTTTCTTTCTTTCTCTCTCTCTCTCTCTCTTTCTTTCTTTCTTTCTTTCTTTCTTTCTTTCTTTCCTTCCTTCCTTCCTTCCTTCCTTCCTTCCTTCCTTCCTTCTTTCTTTCTTTCTGTCTGTCTGCAAACTCAGAATATCAGAGCTTCCTTAATCTGATCACCATTTTTTTTTTTTTTTTTAGGTTTTTCGAGACAGGTTTTATCTGTGTATCTTGGGCTGTCCTGGACTGATTTTGTAAACCAGACTGGCCTTGAACTCACAGAGATCCGCCTGCCTCTGCCTCCCGAGTGCTGGGATTAAAGGCATGCACCACCATGCCTGGCCTGATGACCATTTTTAAATTCATCGTTAAAATTATAATTAACACTGAAAACACTAATGTTTCCCTTCTAAGGTCGAGAGGTATCTGATTTCATGCCTCTCCTGTTCAACATTGTATGGGATTTGTAGACAGCACAGTAAAGAAAGAGAAGGAAATAAAGGCCACCCAGGTGGAATAGAGAGAAATAAAATGTTTTTGTTTTATAGGCTACATGATTTCCTATTGAAAAAAACGCTGGTGAACTCTACCAAAAATACTACCAATAAATGAGCTTTTCTAAGCTACAGGATATGGAGCTGTGTTCGGTTGCATGGTCCTGTAATTTTAGCTACCCAGAAGGCTGAGACAGGAAAATTGGAGGCTCGGTGACCATCTAGTAGTCTATAGAGAGAGTGCAAGGCCACAACAGGCAACTTAAGGAAAGCTCTGTCTCAAGAGAGAAACTGGAGCTGAGGCTACAGCTCAATGGTAGAGTTCTTGTTGAGTGTACATCAGACCCTGGATTCAATTCCCAGTTCCAAGGGGAAAATGAAGGATAAAAAATCAATACATGAATCCAGATGTCTCCCTAAATGTTAGAAATTAACCATTAGACGTTGACATTGAAAGCATCCTTTCTGTTAGCACCAAAAGGCATAATTAAGAGCTGAAAGATGGTTCAGTATGTAAAGTCCTTGCTCTGAAAGTATGAAGACCTGAGATCAAATCCTCAGCACCCATATCAAAAGCCAGGCATGGCTGTGAGTAGCAATGAAAGTTTGAGAGGGAGAATCTTGAGAGTTCACTGACCATCTGGCCTAGCCAAACCTACAGGGTTCCTAGTGAGAGACTACATGTCAAGGCAGGGACTCAGAAGGTGCTGGGAGAAGACACCAACACCTATACGAGGTCCTGCCCTAGACTCTGCATGTTCATGCACAGATATGTACACCCACATACTCACATGCATATATCACACATGAATTAATGGTAGAGTCAATACTTTCCTAATCTATTTGAAAAAATATTTTTAAAAATATCAACTAACCAAATCTACAAAGTTCACATACAAAAATCAAAGGTTATATAGAATACCAAAATCAAGTTAGAATCAAAAGAATAAAACTTCAAGGATTTCCACTGACTTGGGGTTCACTGTTAATCCACCTTAATAGGGAGTATGTTAACTAGGGCAAAGATAAACAGATAAACCATTGCAGAAAGAGGGAGAGTCCAAAAGCAGAGGCATAAGAACACATGGCCGGCTGGTTTTCAACAAAGGCTCAGGCACAATTCCACAAAGTCAAGGTAGTCCTTTCAACAAAAGGAGCTGGGAAATTGTATGTTCCTGGGAAGCACAATGAACTTTGATTTCCACTTTGTACAACACACAGTGAGAACTGAAATGGGTGGTAGAGTTGAATGGAAGAAGGGCATTGGGTTAGTCACTTTTCTA
>CAJQZJ010034048.1:1275475-1301087 GCA_907164525.1 Lophiomys imhausi
GTGTGTGTGTGTGTGTGTGTGTGTGTGTGTGTGTGTGTGTGTGTGTGACAGAGACAGAGAGAGACAGAGACTTTCTGACTAACAAATTCTGCCATTAACCAGCTATGTGACCCTAAGGAGTCACTCTGCTGTGTCTTAACAGAGACAGAAGACAATGTGATGCAGTCTGTGTGTGGGAGATTTGATCACCAATGTAAACAATGTGACTTCCATTAGCTTTGATAATTGTCTTCCTGTTGTTTAATAGACTGGGTTTGATTTTTTTTTTTTTTTTTTTTTGGTAGCTCTGGCTGCCCTGGAACTCATTCTGTAGATTAGAGATCTACCCATTTCTGCCTCCCAAGCACTGAGATTAAAGGTGTGCACCACCAATGCCTGGCATAATTCTTTTTTCAAACTAAAGGTTCTTGGCAACCAAGCCCAGCAAGTGAAGAACTAAGTTCAGTGGAGTTGAAGTAAGGCAGCTTCTTGCTGCTGCCCCATCAACTGCTGTCTGAAGTTTTTTCCTTTATCTGGCAACACCCTATGAAAGGGACTAATGCCATCATACAGATGAGAAAACTAAGGTTCGGAGGAGCAGGAGTTCTGTCAGGGAGGGTACAGAGCCACTCAGGAACCCCGTGTTCCTGTTGCAGGTCTGTGGTGGTGACCAAAACACCTTTGTTACCAGAAACAGGGGCTTGAGAGGCTCCAGAGGAGCCAGGGTCTGTGCCTTCCCCTCTGTATACACTCTCCTCCGAGGCGTTTTCACATTTCCCAGCTGTATGACTTCTCAGTGTGACGGCATGTCGATGGCTTGGGTGGTTGGGCGACAAGATTCCTGAGCTATAAGAGCCCAGTAAGGCCTCAGGACCCTGTAGGAGGATTAAATACCTTTGCCAGGCTGAGCCAGGGACCAGGCAGATCCCCAAGTTCTGCCTTCCCCAGCCAAAGATCCTGTCTCAGTCAGTACTGCTGTTGTGAGGTCCTAGGATTCTGGCCTTGTTGTCACATAGCAGTACTGTGGGTAGTATACGTCATCTCTATTTTTAGTTCACTGTTCCAGTTACAGTGCAGCAGTAGCTCACCTCAGTGAGAGTAGGGAGTCAGCTCAGTTTGTAAGGGCTTTTGATATTGACATGAGGACCGGAGATTGCTCCTTAGAGTCTGGTTTTTTTGGGTTGGTTTGTTTTGGTTTTGGTTTAGTTTGTTGAGTCTGTTTTGTTTTGTTTTAGGATAGTGAGTGGTTCACAGCTATAATCTGAGCACTGGGGAGACAGAGACAGGAGGATCCCTGAGGCTTGCTGCTCCCCATCCTCCCTGGAGCACCCCATATCCCAAGGAGAGATCTCAAAATATAGGGTGGGCAGCTCCTGAGGAACAACACCAAGCTTGTTTCTGATGTCCAAAGCACACACAGGCATGTGCATGCATAAACATATGCCTGTACACATGTATACATACACAAAAATACTTGGCTATGATCTGTAGCAAGATGCAAGGTTCTCATTAATTGAGATATCTCAGATTTCAATTACATTTTCCTCAACTGTAAATTCCCATCAAATACCCTAACCTGCCTGTTTTTTTTTTTTTTTTTCACAAGAGCATTTCCTGGAAATGGGGCACCAGTCTAACAAACATCTGATTGAGGGGCCCCAGAGAAAGCTCTGGTGTTTCTAATTGCACAGTTTGCATCAGTCCTTAACCTGAAGGAGTCACCATTCTCCCACTTGTAAGATGGGCTCAGTCTCCCACCCAGAAGTGTGAGGAACATCAAGCAGTTAAGAGGGCTGGGAGGATAATGTGTAGACCACATGGGGACCTAGATCACAAACATGAGAGTTGCTGGAGCTGCTGTTGAGCCTTTCGTCTCACAGCACTCTGCAAGGAAACCAGAAGCAGCCAGCGGAGCCTCTGGGAATTCCTGAGAGCCTCACAGGATTTTGGGGGACAGGGATATCCAGAGCCAAAAACCTGAGGAGTGGGCTTCATGCTGGCACTATCATTTCTCATCCAAAGGAGTTTACAGAGGCCTAGAGGCCTCAAAACAGGGCCCAGAACTCATAGGAAGACATAGTCTCTCGGTCTGCAAATAAACAAAGCCATGAAATGCTAGTGTTTCTATCTGCACTGTGAGATTTTAAACACACCCATACCCTGTGCCATGTTTTCCTTTCCTTGCCTGATACCCTATCCAGAGCAGAAGATGGGGTGGGGGTGTGGGGCTGCAGCACGTGGGGCAGAAAGAAATATTCAGAGGTTGATCTGGCAGTATCTGTAAGGCCCTATGAGTGCAGAACTTAGAAACTCTGGATCCCACACCAGAGTTTCTGAGTCCAAATTCCATGTTCACCTGACTTTCTGAGTCCCCAAGGGCTGATCCCCACACCTTCTTGCTGGCACCTTCCTAGCCCTGCAGCCCACATAGTTCTGCCCAGACTCAGTTCACTAGCCTGGACTAAGTACAACAACTTTGCCAACAGTCCTCTTCCCCTGCAGCAGAGTGCTCCAGGGAGAGAACCAGCATCCTTAGTGAAGAGAGAAATCTCTCTAAACTGGCTCCAACTTTCCCATCATAATGGGCCCACTCTGGTGCTCGATGTGTCCATCCTCCATCCTGTAGCCTTCCCCCTGCCTCTCTGTGTCTGTGTGGTTCCTGCTCAACCTGGACGAGTCTCTTTGGCTCATGGATCATCTTGCTCCAAGTGTCCATCAAATAGCAATAGCTGCCTGACATCTGAGCCCTAACTTTAGGGGTGTGTTGTGCTAGGCCTGAAATCCTTCTCTGTTTCAGTTTTACCTATAAACATATTTACAAAGGACACAGTAACTTCTATGGTGTGAACACATGAAGACATGGCTCACATTCAACTATAAAAAGCCATGTGCTGTAACAGCCTTAATACCATCCAGCACACTGACTCCACTTGGGCACTGCAACCATATATGGGAAAAAATAGTTGCTGATGAATGTCTATAGCCAGAAGTAGGATCCAGTTAAGCTCAAATTTTCTGGAAAATTTACATGGAAATGCATAAGCTTTACCACAAGCTTAATACTTGCTAACAACAACAACAAAAAATCTCACAACACAATTGATAGTTTCTCATGAGGATAAAACTCCATCAGTATTACATGTCAGGTTTTTTTTTTTTTTTTAAACATTTATTTATTATGTATACAGTATTTGCTCTACATATATGCCCGGGCACCAGATCTCAATGTAGATGGTTGTGAGCCACCATGTGGTTGCTGGGAATTGAACTCAGGACCTTTGGAAGAACAGCCAGTGCTCTTAACCTCTGAGCCATCTCTCCAGCCCAACATGTCAGGTTTTATCAGGGAAAAAAAAAGATCGTTTTCCCTTGAAACTTATTTTAGTTTAATTATGCATGTATCTGTGTGTGGATATATGTACATGAGTGCCCAAGGAGACCAGAGGTGTTACATCCCCTGGGGGAGAGTTCCAGGCAGTTGTGAACTGCCTGACTGGGTGCTGGGTAGCAAATGCCAATCCTTTCCAAGAGCAGAAAGCTCTCTTAGCTGCTGAGTCATCTCCAGAGTAAACCCAAAGCATTTTTCCATCTCACTGAAGTTTATATTGCTAGTGATCAGTGTATCTGATTTTGAAATTTTAATGGATTTTTGTCTTTGAACATGGAGTTTCATAAGTGAAGTCTGATGTGACAATGGGCCATGCAGAGGAAGTGCACATGAGTGCCCACTGTCCCTGGCCACTTTGTTCGCATGGGTCATTTGTGAGACCCCAAGAGATCAGAATCCCCCTACACACCTCCCACGATGGCTGAACACAGTCAGACCCCAAATACTTGCAATGTGAGTGTGTAGTAGCAAAGACTGAAAGCCCAGAATCCTGCCAGCCAGAGTTCACATTCCACTACAAGGAGACCAGCTGCAAGGGGCAAGGGGGCAGCAGTATTTGAGAAACTGGTGACCATTATCATGTACTTTCTGAAGATAAAGAAACAACATGGTGCCTGGAGAGCCTTTCAGCTCTCCTCACTTAAAAGAAGCGTTGAAGGGAATCATATGTCAAGAATAACACTGAACAAGGACTGTAGTGGCACATATGCCAGCACTTGGAGGCAGAAGCAGGTGGATCTCTATGAGTTTGAAGCCAACCTGGTCTACATAGTGAGCTCCAGGATAGCCAGAACTACATAGTGGGGCACTAGCTTAAAAAAAAAATGAAGTAGTAGCAGGTATTTTTTTTTTTTATCTCTAAACAGACACTGCATAAACCTGCTGGGTCCACTCTGATGTTCCAAATGTGACTATTCAAATTCACTGTGTAACAACTGTGTCAACTCGCAGTTAACTTGTTGTGGTAAGAATCCTTAACCCCACCATTTGCATTTTCATAGGTGCAGTATTTGGCTTTAACTATCCCATGATGCTGTGTGAGGCTCCCTGAGTTTTGCTCCAATTAATTGCAATCATATGCCCTTGATCAAACTCTCCTATCCCTGCCCCAGTAGCCACCCTCTTCCTTCTACAATGTCTGCCTTCCACAGTTCTGTATATGAGGGAGATCTTGAAGTATTTTCTCTGTATCTGGCTTATCCCACTTAGTGTCATGTCCTCAGAGTTCACCCACATTGCTGCAAATGGTGGTGTTTTCTCCTTGTGAGTGAATGTACCCCAATTTCATTATCTAGTCCCCTGTCAATGGACACTTAGGTTGACCCCATTTCTTCCTTATTGTGAGTAGTGTTGTCATAAGCATGGGAGGGCAGATCTTTCTTTTTATTGATAATAGTAATAATAATAATAAATAATAAATAATAATAATAATAATAATTGGCCTGGGCATTGATGGTGCATGCCTTTACTCCTAGTACTCAGGAGACGGAAATAGGTAGATCTCTGAGTTCAGGGTCAGCCTGGTCTACAGAGTGAGTTCCAGAATAGCCAGGGCTTCACAGAGAAACTTGTATCTATCTTGAAAAAGAAAGACAAGCGAGAGAGAGAGAGAATGAAGGGCTGGAGAGATGGCTCTGGGGTTAAGAGCACTTGATGCTCTTTCAGAGGACCAGAGTTCAGATCTCAGCACCCACACCGGACTGCTCACAACAGCCTGTAACTCCAGCTTCAGGACATCTGGCTCCCTCTTCTGGCCTCCTTGGGCACACACACACACATGACATATGCACAGACACACACATACACATAAATAAAAATAAAATATCTTAAATAAGAACAATTTTAAGACAATAAAATAATATATATCATGATCAGGATGTAAAGTAAATAAATTAATTAATCAAAAGACAAAAAACAAGTACAAAAAATGGACATCATTGTAACATTTTCACATTGCTATATAATATACTTTGATCACATTCAATCTGCCAGTACCCTCTTCTGTCCCACCTCCTCCTCACACTGGCCCCAATCCTCTTCTCAATATCTTTCTTCTACTGTCATAGTTATTTTTTCACATGCAGGTGTCTCTTTACTACTCTAATTTTGTTTTCTTCGGGTCACACCCAGGATCAGGGCCACTAAGGTCATTTTGTATAGTGTCTCTACTGTTCCAGCCAGAGCAACTGACAAACAAAACTATGAGAGCTGCATTTTCCCTACATCCTACTTGAGTTAAACGCATTTTATTTTGTTTTTTTTTTTGTTTTGTTTTGTTTTTTGAGACAGGGTTTCTCTGTTTAACAGCTCTGGCTGTCCTGGACTCGCTTTGTAGACCAGGCTGGCCTCGAACTCACAAAGATTCATCTACCTCTGCCTCCCAAGTGCTGGGATTAAAGGCGTGCACCACCACCGCCCGGCATTTTATTTTGTTTTAAAGCTGACATCACACAACAGCAGAAAAAAAAAAAAAGACCCATGATACTATTTTAATTTTCTGTTTTCACTTAGCTTAACTTTAAAGAACTCTGTGACAGGTGGTAGGAGAAACCACAGGAAGGGCATTTTGTTATCACAGTAGCTTGCATGCCATCTTTCTTTTCTAAAACAAGAAGGTTCCTTGGGTCTAGCAGGCCTCACTCAGGGAGACAGACATGATTGAGGGGTGTCCTCTGTCCTCCGGGTCTTGAATGAGAGATGGGGTGACAGCCTTAGGCTGATGGGCCCCCTTCTGCATCCATCCCTCACAGCAGTGGGTCACTCCAGCCCGTCGCTTCTTGTCCCTCTGCCCTTCGGGACTATGGACTGTGGGACAGACACCTTCTCTTCATTCCCTTAGTGAATGTGCCCCCACCCAGTGGCGCTGATGATTCTAAAGATTCCTGTTTGAATTAAATCCCTCCTGGCCTTTTATTTAAAGAAACAGAGAGCGAGCTGGAGAGGTTGCTCAGAAGTTAAAAGCACTTGCTGTTCTTACAGAGGACCTTGATTCCGTTCCCAGAATCCACAGTTTGGCTCACAACCATCCATGACTAGTTCCAGGGGATCCAATATCCTCTTCCAGCCTCTGAAGATACTGCATGTATGTAGTGCAGACACACATGCCCACAAAACACCATATAGGTAAAATAAAAATAAATACTTATTTTCTGAAGATCCACACAGAGACATGTGTGTATTCCCACAGGCACGCACAGCAGTTGCTCTCCTTTAAGTCTCTAAGAACGTAAATATTAGCAAAAGGTGGCATGTGCCTGAGGATGACAGGAGTCATCTCACTTCATGTCTCCTGTGGGTTCCATTTCTGGGCACTGACCTAAGTAGTCAAGGGCTGATTTGGTCTCTAAATCCCAATGCACTTTGGTATCCAGCACAAGGACCAGCCTCCTCAACACTTGTGACTCCTGGACACTCGTGTCTAATGGCCCCTGCCTGCCTCTGGGACTAATGTCCTTGTTTATGGTATTGATGGATGAATGAGGGAGAGAGGGAATGAGTGAATGATGGATGGATGAATGGATGGATGGATTAATTAATTAATTAATTATGAATACAATGACCAATGTCTCAGTGGAAGACTGAGAATGGTACCAAGGTACAGCGACTGCTGAGCTTGTGGAGAACAGGCTCTGGAGGACACCTTGACATGGTCCCAAAGTGGGTGAATGAGAACAACTCTCACTCCTCTGGCATCGCATGGGACCAGGACCGTCATCCAAGCCACTCATTTCACTCGCCAGCTTTTCAGAAGCTGATGGGTGAACAGGGAGAGAACACAGAATGTGAAGCCACACACAAAAATCTCAGATCCCAACAATCCTGACACTTCACTTGGCTTGGGGCAGATGGTTGTTCAGTTATCTTATGTTTAAACTGGAAAGAACAGTTGCTTTTATATCTACTGGAGCATCTAGAGATTATTGGGTGCAACTTGGGTTTTTTGATTGGTAATCCCCAGCATGTGACTCCTCCTAACTCCATCACCCTGGACCCACATGGAAGCCTTCAGACAGCCACCATTGTGGGAGATTGTTGCTATAGTAGTAAACACTTTCATCTGTGCTGTTTGGCCTGGGAGCCGGTTTTGAGGAGCTAACACATGTGATTATCTGATGATGAAGGAGAACATGGGGCAGACACTCAATAAACATTTACTGACCTGAATGGGATCCAGATTTCATTCTGCTCCCTATCCCCATTAAACACAAATCTGTTCCCCACTTCCCAGCCTCCTCTGGCCCATACCTCTCCCAAAATACTCAGAGAACATTTACCATGTGGCTGGCACTGTATCCCTACTGTGGCTACAATGGGGGACAAATTGGAAGAGGTCTCCCTGACTCTTGGAACTTACAGTGTGTGGAAGCAAACACACTGTTACAAGCATGCAGCAAATCCACAGTTCACTTCCAATACACACGGGGCTCCATCAGATGGGGAGAACATAGGCAGCCTCCAGAAGGTAGAGAAGCAAAGAAAGTCCTCAGAAGAGTTGAGAGTGGCAGGATGAAAAGCTGATCCAGCCAAAACAAAAACCAAAACTGTGTGAAGTGCTTCAACAGTGGAGGAAACCGAACATGTGAAGGCCTGAGGGTCAGGTGGTGTTGTAGTTTCAATGCAAAATGTCCTCTCTTGGTTCCTATGTTTGAGTACTCGGTCCCTAGCTGGTGGTGCTGCTTTGGAAGGCTACAAAACATGCATAGGACACAGCCTCGTTGGAAGAAGTAAGGGTGAGCCTTGAAGATTTATAGGCTGTCCCACTCCATATCTACTCTCTGAGAACATGCAACGTGCCCAGTTGCCCCACGTGTCTGTACCACACCTTCTCCACCATGACAGACTCCACCCTCCTTAAACAGTGAGACAGCTGGGCAGTGGTGGCACACATCTTTAATCCTCAGGAGGCAGAGGCAGGCGGGTCTCAGAGTTCAAGGCCAGTCTGGTCTACAGAGTGACCTCCGGGACAGCCAGAGATACACAGAGAAACTCTGTCTCAAAAAACCAAAACAAAACAAAAAACCCAAAAACCTCTGTGAGACAGAGTAACCTTTCCTGTACTGTCAGGTATTCAGTCACAAGGAAAAAATAACAAGACAGTGCTGGAAGATCAAGCAACATGAGGGACCAATAGGATCTCCTGTTTCCTGGGCCTATGACACATCAGGGGCAGGTTTATGACCCCGCAGGGAACTAATAATTTTCTAAATTGTGTTCTGGTTGGGTTTTGTCAACACAAACTATAGTCACTACAGAAGGAGGAATCTCAATGGATAAATTGTTTCCATCAGATTGACCAGTAGCAAGTCTGTGGGGCCATTTTTTTTTTTTTGGTTGATGATTGATGTGGTAGGGCCATGTCCACTGTGGGCAGTGCCATTCCTAGGCAAGTGGACCTGAGTTTGTATTAGAAAATAAACTGAGCAAGCCAATCCTATATCCCATCTCTGAACCCTTGCAGGTACCTCTTAACTGCCTTCATCTGAGAAGAGTGCTCAAATGTTAGCTAGCCCCAATATTTCAATTGTCAGCCAAAGCTATTTCTGGAAAATGGTGTTGCCTAGGGTCCATATGTTGAAGATCTGTTTGTCACTTGGTGCCACTTGGAGAGAGAAGGATCTTTCAACAGTGGGACCAGGAGGAAGTCTTAGATCATTGGACCCTGATTTCTTCCTATCTCCCTTTCTCTTCCTGGTCTACGTGGGGTGAACAGCCTCCTCCACCATGGGTTCCCACCATGATGTGCTGGCTGTCCACAGGCCCCAAAACAAGGTAGCCAACTGTCCATGGAACAAAACATTCAAAGCTATGAGCTAAGGTAGATCTTTCCACATTTTGAGCCCATTGGTTTGTCTCATAGTCATGATACAAATAAATAAATAACACAGTGTCTGTTCTAGTGAGTGTGACAGTATCAACTAAAATATACTTACTGGAAAATAAGGCTGTGTGAGAATAGCTGCTAGAGAAAAGGCCACATGGTACAGAATAGGGAATGTGTTGCCACAGAAGGCCCACAATAGATGCTATTTCTCTATCTTATATCGAAGCCCGTTGGGAAGCCCTGGTGACAAGGGGGTCCTGAGGGTCTTATTACATGTTCTGTCATCTCTACAACATTATTTTTCAATCTTTCTCCGATTGTTCCTATTATCTGGTATCTCTGCTGGTTACTCTCATAGAGTTTTATTTCCTTGTGTATTTGATCACACTGGGGAAATAAATAAACATGGGCCCCCAAAGAACTCCTAACAGCACACTTTTACTCCAACCAACAGGAAAGAAAAGAGCATGTCAGAAAGGATAAACCCTCAAGGGACCCAACTCAGAGCCTATACAAGGCACATGAGGCCTTATGTCCCAAACTTAGCAAAAAAGGCTGTAACATGGACTTCTGGTTTTGGGGGTGGCCATGCATCCAGCCAAAACGTCAGGCTTCTGTTACAATGGGAAAAGAGGAGAGGGGATATTGGAATACAGCCACTGTGTGCCAACAGCCAGCAAGCAGGAAGCACTCCAGCTCAGCTGGCGCGAACTTCCTTGGGACTATGAGAGGCCTGGAACCAGCATGGTTGGAAAGACAAGGCTGGTGGGAACCAGCAACAGGGAAGCAGTGGGGATAATTAGGACACGCAGTTAAGAGTGGTGTCTGGTGCCAGCTGCAATGAAAGAGTAAGTTTCAACAGCAGTTGTTCACAAATTCAAAACAGTGAAGGAGGGGCTCTTGCAATTTCTGTGAATATAAACATTCCCTCAAAAGTCTGTTCACAGTGTATACGCGTCTGTCTGGGGAGAATGGGGGCTGGGAGGTGAGACTTCAGCTTAGCCTCACCCTGGAAGAGCATCAGAGCTAGATCATGTCGCACAAGGAGAGCCACCAGTTGCTTCTAATGAGACAAGTTACCATGTTGTACTACCGTGTTTGCAGTTCTTTTATAGCCAGTCCTTGTTTTGTGCCCTATTGATGTCTGCCACTTACGCAGCCAGCTGAAGCCTTGTGTTGTAGCTTAAATCAAAGTGGCCTGGAGTCTGATCCCTCTTTCCTCCCAAGTCCTGGCGTGAGTGCCAACTCTCTACCAGCCTGGCTCCAGGAAAGGGTACAGAAGCTTCAGACACCCATATTTCTCCCCAGGAATGTGTGCACCACTTCAGAAGGGCATAACCACTGGCCCTTGCCTTCCAGCTCCCAGCAACATCACAGAGGGGAAAGCATTCTAGAACCTTCCACCATTGAGTGTAAACAATAAGGTCTTCCTGCAGAAGTGGCCTCATCAGAAAATGCAGAAGGAAAGCAGTCCTGGGTTCAAAGCTTCCTGCCTCATTTCTTATTGGTGTGGCCTTGTATCTTTCCCCTTGCATGCGAGGCTGTCACAGGTCAGAAGTCAGGAGAGAACAACAGCTTCGTGCCAGGTGGACTCTGGCTTTGGTCTTAGTTCTGGGACCTCTAGAGTGGACAGTCATTCTGGTTTGTCCAGAACTGAAAAGTTCTAGAGATGTAGAGGAAATGTCTGCTAAACGTAACCGGGACATTTGATCACACTTCTGCCAGACAGGTGATCTGGCAAGTTCTTTGGCATCTCTGAGCCTCAGTTTCCCCATACCCAAAATGGACACCAAAGCCCACCTTGCAGAAAAACCTCAGGGGAGAGAGGTTCCTCCCAGACAGCAGCCAACTGTATTTCAACTCAACATGGTTACTTGCTCCTTCACTCTCCTCGCTCCCTCCTTCACAGTAGCTGATGGCCTCCCCAGTAGGAAATCTGCAGTCCACTGCAAGGTGGCTACAGTAAAGGGCTTCCTCCAGGTACATCCTATATGTCTCCAGGGAAGCCTCCCAGCTTCCGGGTCCCCCTTCCCCTCCATCTTCTGGTCCAAGTCAGCCCCTAGTGTCCGCAAGGCCCTCCAATACAGTTATGACATTGCTTAGTCCTGATGTTTACTTCCTACAGCCCCAGCCAGGCCTGGTTTGTTCTGGCTCTGCTTTGCTCTGCACCTCTGAGAGAGCCCCACCTATGACCTCATTCTGCCCTCACCTTGATTACATTTGAGAGTGCTTCCTAAAACTAATTATCGAGAAGAGGAGATCCAGCTACATACTGGAGTTTCTCTGTGGAAGGAAAAACATGTGCCATTCATTCCAAACAAATTGCTTCATAGCAGTGACTTCACCCAGCCCAAAAAGGAGCTGAAATGCTTAGGATGCAGCTAAGAGCAGCTCAGAGAAGGTGCGAACTTGCAGGAATGCTAGAACCTCGTCCAATTCACAAACGAATGGCTTCCACCCTTCTGGGCCAGCCTCCAGACAGCAGAAGGGGAGATACGCGTGGGGTGACTTCACATTTCAGACACAGAAGGGACACTGGGGGAAAGAGGCCAGCACATGGCTGTTTTGTGTTTCTGTTTGGTCTTTTCCCAAGAAGGAAACACATGGATGTAGATCCCAGAGTTGAATGCTATGTTCTGCTCTTTTCCTGAGAAAGGTTCTAGAAGATGAAGCATTATACAGAAGCCACCTTCCAGAAGTTACTAGGACATTCACCAGCACCTCATCCCCACATGAGGACTGAGTGGTGACACCACGCATAGGCACAGATGGAGGCTTTCCTAAGATGCTGTCCCCAGGACTTTCTGGGGAGGCTGTCAATCACTCCAAATCCCATAGACGAAGAAGGCATCCCCAGCCAGGAGCGACAGGATGCCCTAAATTAACAGGAGCCAGCCTTGGAGTCTCTCTAGAACCCAAGGCTATAGGGAGGAGGGTTGCTATGGGAATAAACTTGTGGTTTGGCTGGGACTAAAGAAACCAAGACTGCATAATGCTAAGAATAAACAATTCTTTCCTGGGAACCTCATGTCAGGTATGGCGCTAACCCCTGGCACTGCCTACAACAGCTGCTGTTAGTATCTGGCCCACAGCCCTCAATCTGCCACAGCTGTGCCTCTCTACCTGAGACCACTTATAGCCACAAGGCCATGCTTGGCTCCCCTCTACACAGGCAGTAAACCTGAGATATTAGCAGCCAGAGAACACCAGCAGTTGGCGTATAAACACCCCAGGTACCTCAGGAGGTGGGGGTATACTGAACTATGTTCCACACTGTCCCAAAGGCTCCTAAGAGACCAGCCTCCAGGCCCATAGCAAAGACTTGATCACATTCTCTCCCCTCTCCCTAACTCTTCATGCTTCCTCCCTCTTCCTAGCTCCTCATCTTGCCCCTAGAGTCATCATTAAATACATTCCTTCAATCAAGGGGCCAGAGTCTGCTTTAAGAAGACTTCCTGATTATTAAACAGTCCTATATGGCGTCTGTTTTGTCAATGGGGCATCCAGATTTGTAGATCCCAGATTTGGCTACCCTGTGGCTTATGGAGCTGAGAAACACTGGCAGAAACAGAACCCAGACCTAGTGGCCATTCATAAAGGACCAACCCCATCAACTATGAGCCTGGTGCCAACCTAGGAAGGGACTAGAATTCTAGCTTCCATATGCATCACAGCTGGTTTCATGTACCAGTCCCAGCTCTCCACATGGTCTGGATGCCTTAACAAAAAGTAATCCTGGGGGAGATTCTACCAGGGAAAGAACCCACCCATGAGGAAAGAACCACCCACAAAGACTAATAGCCATGGGTCTTTTTCCGGGGTGTTCTCACACCTCGACCAAGTCAGAAAGGCACAGCCCAGCTGCCAGGAAAGCCAGGCAAGTATGAGGCAGTACAATTAACAGGACAAAGGGGTTGCCTAGCCAGCCTGCATGGTCCTGGAGGCAGCAGGTCCTCTAAGTGGGTCCTGAGCCAGCCTTCTGCGCCTACATCCTTCAGGAAGAACCTTGAGCCAAGTGGGGTACCTCTCCCATCTACCGCCACCCAAGGGACTGTTCAAGTCCAGAAAAAATAGACATTGCAGTCATGAAGATTACCAGCGGTGATGCGCTTCAGCTCTTACAGATGAGGGAAATAGAGGCCAGGAGGCAGAGTGACCCCCAGTGGCCCCCTAGGCTAGCAGAGTTTGGAAGCCAGTACTCAGTTCAGTACTGTACCCAGGCACTGTGATATCACTGCTCGTCACGTTACAGTCAATGGGAAAGCAGCCTTCCCCACACTTTGCCTATGTTGTCTTTCCAGCATCCAAATTCTAGTCCCTTCCTAGGTTGGCACCAGGCTCATAGTTGATGGGGTTGGTCCTTTATGAATGGCCATCAGGTCTGGGTTCTGTCTCTGCCAGTGTTTCTCAGCTCCATAAGTCATTCTTCACTTTTCAGTGAGGACGGGGAACTGTTTCCTTCCTTCCCAGGAAAGGAATCAGAAGTATGGCCACTTGGGTCATTAGCTCCTCACAGCTAACACAGAGCGACTTGGGACCACAGGAAAACTGTTTCAGGAAAGAATCAAGGGTAGAGATAGGCCCAGTAGTTGGGGAGCAAGGGAGGGAGCTGCCCAAACATTGCCATTGACTAGCTATCTCCTAAGGAGTGAAATCTGTCTAGCTTGAACAGATCCAGGGCTCAAAAGCATTTGGAGTGTCTTAGCCATCTCTCTTCATCCCCGTCCACCCCACACCTGCTACAAAGTACATGTCATGAAGGCTTCCAGTTTTATCAACTGAAACCTATCAGCATGGCTCTCAGTCCTTCCTCCTTCTCCAAGACAATCAGAGCAGGAGGCTACGTCCATGCTCCTGCGATAGTTTTCTGCTGGCGGCTGGGCAAGGCTTACTGTGACTTTCTCAGAGCTTCTAGGTCCTTAAGTGAAAAGTGACCTGACACGTCAGGAGAAGGACTGTGTGTGGGTGGAAGTTCTGTTTCGAGTTGGCGGCCGGCCTTTCCAGTCTGTGAGTCCTTCATTTAATCTCAGACAGTGTGTGAGAGCGCCCCCTAGAGGCAACTGTAAGCCATCACCAGACAGAGAGGTGGGCCATCATGGAAGCCATGTCAATGAATCTGTTGAAATTGCAAGTTGACAAAAACAGCCACAGGGTGGTGATGGCCAAGAGAACAGAGTAAGTTAAGGCACAGAGTCGTGTATTTGGCAGCTGTGCAAATGATCCCTGCCGAGGCTTAGAATGTTCTAGAACTTGGAATGATTAAAGGTTTCCATGGGTGCCTAGAATGTTAGAAGCTTGGTAAACAAGGGACTAAGTGGCAGGACCAAGCCTCAGACTATGGTTGATGTGAATGAGGTGGCAGAGGAGGTGCGGAGAGGAAGGAGAAGGGATCACAGACGGGACACTGAGGCCCTAGACATGGAGAGGTTCTGTCCCTTCTCTGTGTATGTAACCACTCAGTCCTCTCTCTTTTTTTTTTTTTTTTTTTTTTTGGTTTTTCGAGACAGGGTTTCTCTGTGTATCCTTGGCTGTCCTGGACTCACTTTGTAGACCAGGCTGGCCTCGAACTCACAAAGATCTGCCTGCCTCTGCCTCCCAAGTGCTGGGATTAAAGGCGTGCACCACCACCGCCCGGCTCAGTCCTCTCTCTCAAGGGGCTAGGATGTAGGTCCCTCTGGACCCCTGTTTTATAAATGAGGACTTTACGGAGTAATGAATACACACAGGATTTGAGCAGGCACCCAAAACCTACCAGCATGAGCCCCTCACTTCAGGCCTGCCCTGCCCTGTGTCAAGTTTTGACCTAAAGAGAACATCCCTATTTGATCCCAGAACTCCATCGGCATCTGACGATGAGGACAACAGTGGTGAGGGAAGGGCCCAAAGGAGCTGAGGCAGGACTGAGGGGTGCCAAGTTCTTAATGTTACCCAGCTGTGTGGGGAGGCTGGCCAGGGACCTGGGCAACCAGAACACTGTGACTCGGATGGGCCCAGAAAGATGAATGAGTCAGCAGGAATGCAGCAGCCAATGTGGCCATTTGCCTGTGGCTCCCGCAGCAGGAGCATGCTCTGCAGAAACCTGGCTGCCTGTTGAGGGGTAGCTGCTGCAACCAGGTGTTTGCCTGGGGCACTCTGTTTTGAGCACCAGCCTTTTGGCCTTCTTTGACTAAAAGCCCAACATTGTTTCCTAAGAACTAAGTTCAGTCAAAGCCCCCCAAAATGTTAGAGACCCTCAATGTCATGTGCTCTGAGAATTTGGGGAGACCAAACCTGTGGTAAGATGAACTCCAAGATGCTCCAAGATGGCCTGGTAAAAGGAATGTAACAGACATGCATGCATCAGCCTCATTGAGGTGGCCCACTAGCCCCTGGAATGTCTGCACACCATTCACACTGTGGCCCAAATCAGTGCCCTTCTCCAGCCGCTCCTGTACACAGCAGACAGATGGCACCAGTTTGGGCACATGGAAAGTACCCTTTCCAGACACCAGCCTGCAGTCCCTTCTGCTCAGTCCAGAAAGGAGCTTGCAGGTGTATGCCCCAGCACACCATTTGACCTGGGCCTGACCCTCAAGTCTACAACCTGCTGGGAAAGAGTGTGAGTAAGTGAGAACCCAAGAGCCCTACAACCCACCTGGGAGGCCATCTTGTTCTAAGAGCAGGAGGAAGAGCTTGCTATGGCAGAGGACTGGGGACAAGGCTGTGCCACAGCCTGTATTCTACTGCTCAGGTGGGAGAAGAGAGCTAAACTCCACAACAGGACAGGAGCCCACTGACTTTTGAGGAAGGGCAGTAGCACAGCCCAGGAGTGAGACAGGAGAGGCATGCCACCAAGACAGCAAGGATTTGATCTAGAAGGTGTATGGTCTGCCTGCAGACCCAGATTCCAAGTGGAGATAACTTTATGTCCCCCAGCCCTTCATCATTCTCCTGGAACCTCCTCTTCCAATGCCTGCCCCAACTTCTCTGCATATAGAAGTTCTTGTGGCATCTCTCAGGTGCCTGGCACCTCAGCCCTCTGGACCAATGTAAAAGACTCAAGGCAAAGCTAATGACCCCACTGGACTGACTACAATCCTCCTTCAGCACTCCAGACACCAATATGAGACAGGTGATCTGGCCAGTGGAAGCAGGTATGTGAGTAGAGGAGACTGGGAGTTTTATCCAGGCTTTCGGTAGTCTCTGCTTTGTTCTTCGCACATTCGATGGTTTGCATTGCTAGGTGGTCCTCTTGAACTTAGGCTAGCAATGTTTCAATTCTGGCATGGGTAGCTGGAGACACATATAGCCCTCAGCATCCAGCCAGGATTCCATCCTCAGTGGATATGGGGACTTGTTGGCCTCCCCAGGGCAACTCCCAGATCTGATCCCACTTTCAGCACAGCCTGAATCAATCTTTCACTTGAGTCCACTTGCTTTTCTGCCTCTCCCACTCTGGAGTTTTCAGCTTTGAGGGTAAGCCCTACCCAACATAGAACTGGGAGGTGCTGACTGCAATACCACAATGGAGTCACTTCTGTCAAATTCTGAGAATATGAAACATGGGGAGGCATGAAAGGGGTTATCTCCTGTGTGTGCTAAATATCAAGAACTATCACAAGAGACTGCCAGATCCAAAGCCCAACAGGAAAGCCTCTGTGCCTCACACAGAACATAGAGAACATCTAGGCTCAGCATAATGGCCTGTCCAACATGAACCGATGCCACCCTTGTTACTGAACCTCCCAGCCAAGAATAATTGTTTCAAGACAACTTACATAAACCCCTTTGTTTTACCTCTTAGAACCCTCTTTGGTCTGGGAGTATGGCTTAATGGTAAAACACTTGCCTAATATGTTCAAGACTCTGAAGTTCTGCCCCCAGCACTACACAATAAACCAAATCAAAACCTTTCTCTTCCAGTGTCTCCCTGAATAGTCCACAGTTCTCCCTTGGTGTGTGAGTTCTATTACCTGACAGTCCTGATTCAACTCTCTCCTCTTGTTATTTATGCTAACAGCCCTCATTCATGAATCTGGGTTTTAAAGATCAATGTTGGCCCAATCCAACAGGGAGCCAGACATGAAGGAGTTCAGAAAGTGACAGTGACCATTTGGGGCAGAGGGGGGGTGGTTGGGAGTGGCAACACTAAGTTTGGTTTGGTGTAGGTAAGCACAAGAGAATGGGGACCAGACTGCGTGATAGTTTAAGAAAGTTGAGGCCGCCCCATAGGGACAGGTGACTATAGAATAGGTAAGGGGCAGACACTGGGCCAGCAGGAGATTAGCAATATATTGACATAGAGGTTTTTTTTTTTTTTTTTTTTGGTTTTTCGAGACAGGGTTTCTCTGAATATCTCTGGCTGTCCTGGACTCGCTTTGTAGACCAGGCTGGCCTCGAGCTCACAAAGATCCGCCTGCCTCTGCCTCCCAAGTGCTGGGATTAAAGGCGTGCGCCACCACCGCCCGGCTTGACATAGAGTTTTAAACGCCTATTGTACGTCAGGCACAGTCTCACCCAGATGACACTGTGTTGATTGTCAAGGTTTAGTTCTGCCCCACAAGGAAGACTGACAATAGACCAATAAGCAAGGCAAGTGACCACGCTGCAGGAGATGACAACTGTCAGGGTCAAGCAAACAGCAGAGCACCTGTGGGCTGACTCTCCAGGGGCTAGGAACTGTGACCACAGCAGAATTCTCTTTCTCCTGCCCCCAGTTGTAGACATGTGCAAAAGGTCCTAGTCGCTGCCCCTCTCTGACCCAGAATCAGAAAAGTCAAGGTTCTGGAACTCAGAGGGAAGAGGATGTCCCTGGACAAGGAGTGCAGGGAAGAGGCCCTGGACCTGGACTGTGGGGTGGGGCTGATGAGCCTGGGACAACCCTGTCTGTCAGAAAGAAGATTCTAGAATGGAACTAAGGCAGTATTTTGGGGTTTTTTGTTTGGTTGGTTGGTTGGTTGGTTTTGGTTGAATGTAGAAGTCCTGGAGAAGCAGAGCCTAGCCTCCTCAGCAAGGGGCAGACAGAGTGGTATCAACAAACACACAGAGCCAGGCTCAATGTACATCCTCCTGTAGGCCCTCCTTTCATGGACATACAGTGAAGCAGTGGGATCCACAAGCTAAAATTACAATCCCTCCGCACATGCTGACCACTTAGACAGGAATGAGCTGCAGCCAAGATCCTTGTGAGATGGCATGCACAGCCCCAACCCTGTGTGCCCTCTTCATGTCGTACCCAACTCCTCCACTCCCAGCAGGGTTGCTCCCAGATCACTGGGATGTGGATATGGGGTACATAAGGCCGAAAGGGGGCGTCACCATCAAATACTCAGGACAGATTTTTGATAGACCCAGCCACAAGGACAGCAGCCCTCTGCCAACTACACAACTGATGGATTGGCAGAGGGAGGCCCAAAATTACAATGCGGACTCTGACAAGGTGGCAATGTGGGAGTCTCTGCTGTGCTTCCCCATCTGCTCTCAGATCACATGACAAACTCCAAAGTTCAGGCAAGTGACCTGGGAATAAAACAAGGGTGGACCAGGTTGGCTCAGCTTCATCCTTACTGTTAAACAGCATGCAGGTCTGCTGATATCAAATCTTCCAAGTCTCAAAATAAGCCAGAGATGCAGATGTTTGTGTGACAGCTCCTACTTTTAAATGTTGGTGATTAGACTTGTTTTTAAGAAAACACCATATGAGCCGGGCGGTGGTGGCGCACGCCTTTAATCCCAGCACTTGGGAGGCAGAGGCAGGTGGATCTTTGCGAGTTCGAGGCCAGCCTGGTCTACAAAGTGAGTCCAGGACAGCCAGGGCTACACAGAGAAACCCTGTCTCGAAAAACCAAAAAAATAAAAAAATAAAATAAAATAAATAAAAAAAATAAAAAGAAAACACCATATGGTTCAAAGCAGGTGTAGCTTTGAGGACTAGCTCACAAGCTGCTTCTCTGAGGGTCTCTCATGCCTTGACTTCTGTGTAGGTTGGCATGTGTTGGGGAATGGGGAGAGAAAAAATTAGAGGAAAGACATGCCTTCTGGTCACCAGGCTGAAGTCACACTGCTGGGCATGATCCAATGGCGGTTGATATTAGCGCAGCCCACAGTCCCTGCAATGGCTCTTGCTGGCCTTCCATAGCCTTCCTGTCTTGTCAAGACCCAAAAGGGACAACGGCCTCATGTGACTGGGTCTGGGTGACTTTAGGTCCCTTCCTTAAAGCTGACACTTTGAGATAGCACTGGAATGGAGGAAGCACTGGACTTCCACAGCATGCTAGAGAAGTCAGAGAGGGACAGAATGATCTAGAGATAAGCCCTGACTCTTCCCCCCAAGGGCTATAACAATATTTTCTGTGCCACAGTTTCCTCCTCTCCAACCACAGATGGCTAATGGATAGGATGATGTCACCCAGGCAAGGGGCTCAGAAATAGGATTGTTCCCCTTTCTAAAGACAGGGTTTCTCATGTCTCTGGCTGGCCTTGAGTTCACTATGTGACTTGGGGATGAGCTTCAGCATCACAGCTTCCTGGGATTACAGGATTGCTGTGTGCCTTCAATGCTGTTTCCTGTGCTGGGGATCAAACCCAGGGCCCTGTGAATGCTGGGCAAGCACTCTACCGACTGAGCAAAGTGCCCAGCGCCAAACTGACTGTTTTGAACTTCAGTTTAAACCACTGTGATTTGCAAAACGAAGTTGTTCTTGGAGAGGAATGGCCAAGGTCTGTCTGCAGGTCTCTGAGCTCTGCCTTGGACTCCCTGCCCTCCTCCACTGGGCCTGTGTCCTCTGTGGAGAGGCCTCACCATGCTGACAGGCACCCTTAAGGTAGATAAGGCAAGAATTAGCTTTCCTGAGGCCTATGCTCAAATCCCAGTATGGTCACTTTGTGCGATCTCGGGCAGACTCCATTCAGGCCATTTCTGCTTTTGTATGAAAGATGTTTACCCTGGAGCCTCCCCTGTTCCTACCACCTTCTGGGTGCCAGGGTTCCACGATGAGTCCTGCCTCTACAGTCCAAACCAAAGTTCCTCTGCACATGCTCTGCGACCCCTTTATCTTAATTAAGCATAAAAATTAGGAAATTCCAAGCTAAGCTTTCCTGAATTGTGTGGGTAGAAGAAATGTTTGAATCTGCTTTCTTGGCTGCGTCTTTGCAAGGCAAGCGCTTCCAAATGTTTGGCCCAGTCCCTTGGCCTCAGCCACCCCCTCGTTGCCTGTCCTCAGGAGGAAGGCTCCACAGATAAGGGGGGAGCAGATCTCTGGGCCAATCAGAGGGCTGTACACTGACCGTGGATGACCCCTGGCTGAGTCTTCCCAACACCTGGATGACTGGCTGCTCTGGACTTCCCCTGTGCCAGATGTGCTTGGCAGCCGCCCTCCATCAATCAGGGACTCAGGTCTGGAAGAGGAGAGAGCTGCAAACAACGGCAGGGGTGAGAGGGTGATGCCTGGTTAGAAAACATTGAAATTCAACCTGGTCGCCTTCCAGCCCAACGAACAGACTGTTCAGTAGTTTGCAGGACTGGAGGGGATAAAGAGAGGAAGAGGCTCGGCAGCCATCTTGTTAGATGTGTAAAGCCCTTCAGCTCTTACCTTATCAGGCCCATCTCATCTGAAGGAACAGCACTGAGGAGACAGGGAAGGGTCAGACTAAAGCTGTGGGCATGTGTGTAAACTACTCCTGTGTCACTGTGAACGAAACACCTGACAGAAACAATATAAGGGAAGAAATGGTATTCCGGTTCCAGATTTTGGAGTTCCTGCCCACCATTGTCAGGGAAGGCATGGCGGAGTTCCTGGCAGTGGGATCGTATGATAGGAAACACTACTTCCACCAGTTAGAACCCACCCCCTAAAATCCTGACAACCCCCCACCCAGAGTAGTATCACCAGCTGGAAAGCAAGCAGTCAACACACAAGCCTGTGGACACATTTCAGAGTCAAACCCTCACTCCTGAGAACCAAGCTTACTGCTTACTAGTTGGGTAGATGAGGCCAATTACCTTAATCCACTTCTGTTGCTGTAAACAGAACACTTGAGACTAAATGATTTATTAGAAGCAGAGGTTTATCTGGCTCACATTTCTGGGACCTGGCAAGCCTAAGATTATAGGGGTTCTTCAGATGAGAGTTTGTGTATTGCTTCAATTCATGGCAGGGAGCAAGCGGTACCTCACTGTATAGCAACCCATTCTCATGATGGTTGGTTGAGTCCCATGAGGGCAAGAGCCTCACTGACTAGGTTCTGAGAGCTCCACCTATCTCTGTTGTTTTGAGACCACCATATTCTGCACAGGTTCTGGGTGGACAAAGGCAGAGTGTCACACACACACACACACACACACATCTGGTTCTCCTGACAAAGGGGTGGCACAAGGGTTAATGCACAGCAGCAAGGGGACACTACACAGCACAGGTGGATGCATCTTGGTGACATAAAATAGATCTCCATGTACTACCCACAGCCTTAGAACTCAACAGAGAAGAAAACCATGTATTGACAGAGGCATTACCAGGGCCATTTACCCTCATTGTAAATGTCTTCCTATCCAATCCCCTCACAATGAATTGCTACTGATTTTCCATCTTAGTGCGGTACTATCCGCCTACGGTCTGGGATACTACAGTAGACAGCCTAATGTGGTCACTTGATGGCGTTGTGAGGAATTGTTTCTGCCTCTCAACATTACAAGTGGGAAAGAGATTCATGACACCTTCATCCCCATAACAGGCTCTGAGCCCGCCTCAGTGTTCCCTAACAGACCCTTGGAGTCACATTCTTGACCATGTCTAACAAGTCAGAACAGAAGCAGGGACCCAGCTCTGCAGAGTGACCTCACTGCACTGTCCACTGTCCACGTCCACTGTCCACTGAACTTCGCAGGCCAGTTTTACCCCATCTGCCTTCAATTGTTTTCCCCTGGATTTCCTGACGTTCGACTTGATTTTTTGCCCCTCTCAGCTTGCTTTTATCCCAGCTGAAATTTGAATATTAGTAAATTGAGTTAAATTTTCTGAGGGAAGAGTCAGAGTGGATTTCTGCATGGTAAACACAGGGTAATAGGGGCGTCAGCTATTGGGTGTATCACCCAGTAAAGCTCAGACAAGCATGACTCCCTGTGTGCCTCAGTCTCAGCTGCTATTCAAAGTTTCATAGAGTGGTCAGTGTTTAGCTAGTTCTAGGTGTTCTGGAGAATGGAAGGCTGAGATCAGGTAGGGTCAGGGGCTGGAGAAAATCCTGCTCTGGGCAGTAGATGTCTGGTTTCCAGTTTCACACTCACTTGCTGGAAAGAGTTGATGACTCTCTGGCCTCTTCTCATAAGGGCACTAATCTCCTGGGTAAGAGCTGCTCCCTTCAACCTAGTTATTAACCAAAAGCATTGCCCCAACACTGTCATGGGTTATAGTTGATGATGTTTACCCCCAAAGGCACTGTCCCAACGCCCTCATTTGGGAGTTATAATGGATGACAAATTGGTCACTTTTCTCATTGCTATGACAAAATGCTTGAGTGAAGCACTCAAGGAAAGAAGGTTTGCTTTGGCTCACAGTTCAAGGTTACAACCCATGTTATGATGATGGAAAGGGGGTGGTGATGAAAGCAGAGGTGGCTAGTCACATTACTCCCATAGTCAGAGATGAATGCAGAAGCTTGGATCACTCGCTTCTTTTTACTCAGTCTAGGACCTACTCTGTGAAGTGATGCCACCATATTTAGGATAACTCTTCTCACTTTCATTACACAGTTGAAAAATCCCTCACAGACACACCCAGAGATATATCTGCTGGGTGATTCTAGATCCCTCCAAGTTGACAATATTAGCCATCCTATATGGAGCTAAGGGGACACATACACCCCAAGTGTCACTGCTGTCCCCTTCTCCTGGGAATATAAGGTATCACACACCAGCAGATGAGGTTCCCCCATTGTTTACCCTCCATAGACCGAGGATGAGGTTTGTATAGGCGAGTCTGCTCCTGCCCACTGAGTCAACCTTCTCTGCCTTCGTTTGTGTCATCCTGGGATATCCCAGAGATGGAGTGTTTATACTGATACTGCACCATCATGCCTCACTTCTCCTAGGTGACCTTTTCTCCATCATGAAGTGTCCACAAGTCCCTTATAGGCAGACTGGGAGTTCCCAGAAGGCTATAAGAATATGCAGTGCTTGACATCCAACCTGTCTTATACCCCAAGAGGGTCTACAAGGAGGAGGAAAGTAGGGGACCTTGAGAGAGTAAGGAGTACCAAGCATGAGCCATCTCTTCTATAAAAATCTACTGAGCCCTTACTATAGGTTGGTGCCCAACAGATGCAGCTGTGACCAAGACAGACCAGTCCCTGCCCTAAGGAAGCTTACATTCTAAGAGAGGAATAGGTAATGGCATCCATTACAAGACATGGTCCAGAGAGTGGTCTCTACAGTTGAGGAATTCTGCAACCAGGGTGGAAGAAGGCTCGTTGGCCATCACAGGAGTTCCTGTATTTCTTTTATCATCTGTAGACAGGAAAATAACTGTCACTTGTGCATTGGGAAAAATGAAAATATCAATGACACACTGTAACGATTTTTGGTGCCCAGAAGGAAGCAGTCATGAGACAACTTCTTGGACACACTGCCTTCCCTACTCCACACCGAGAACTTGGAAAACCACCTACTGCGTGCAGAGCATGTCATGGCACATGGGCAAACATCTGTCCTCTGGTAACAGAACCAAATGTTTCCCCAAGTCAAAACGCTCAACCCATTCCTCCAATCCAGGGTAAAACAAACTCAATAGAAGCCTGTCTTTCATATTCTGAAAAGGATTCTACCTTGGGTTCTAATCCTAGGAAGTCCTTAGATAATACTGGACATTATCCTATGAACAGACCCTAAGCGTGGAAATCTAGAATTGGATCCTATCAGTCAGGTGACAGGGACCCTATTATCTATAGTACACAGCTGCTGTGAGTGTCCCACCTTCATGGAGACAACAGATGAGTGGAAGGGGACATTCACCTCTAACGCTGAGGAAGTAGGATAGGTTGGAGTTACGCCTTGGCCTCCCCATTTATATGGTAAAGGCATAATTGCCAATGAGCTGCATTTGGAGGCAGACTTGGAGGAAAACTAATGAGATCATGAGGATGGGAAGTTTGTGGGACTACTGTATGAAAAATAGTGTCTAAGTAACAAAAAGATCTTTCATCAAGATCCAAATTAGCTTCTGTCCCGATCTTACACTTCAAGCTCCTCTACCCATACAAAATAAATTCCTCCTGTCTGAGCCACCCAGTCTGTAGCAGTTTAGTTACAACAAAGTGACTAGGAGAGGAGGTGTACAGAAGCAGCAAGTACAGAACTACAGAAGTGATGGGGTTGAGTGGCTGCTGATAAAAACTGGTGATGAGGAGGAGGGAGAGACCCAGACTCAGACTGAGTCACCAGCTAAAGCCAAGTGTTGAGGACTAAAGTGTCCTTTGGTGGGTCTAGAGCCTCCACCTCTTCAGTGGCAGACCAACCATGCTCCAGTGGGTTTCCCCACATGGAGGAAAATGTTGTTGGCACAAATTGGAGTTTAGGGGAAGGAGGAGACAGACAAAATACTAGAGGCTTCTGTGTGCTCCTTCCTTTCTTTCTGCCTTGTACACCACTGATCTCAGCTTTGGCTGCAGAAACCAACACTGAACAGGATCCGACTGGCTGCAGCAGCAAGGAGTGACAGCACCTCAGCTGGCATCTGTTTACCAACACTAGGCTCTCAGAATGCCTCAGAGGCTCTGTATCTGGGATCTGGGCTCAACAGAGTGCACATGTGACCCTTGGCCTCATCCTCATTTCTTGCTGCAAGTGATGTTCCTCACAGCAATGGTCAGTGAAGAGCCACAAGACACAGAGGATCCTGTTTTACCAAGTGACCCTAGAGTACAGCAACTTCAAAAGGTCCTCAAAACATACATACAATTTGGATTATACAGACTGAGCAGGTTACATTTAGGAATATATATGCATATACACATACATGTATACATATATGCATGCAATAATAGTGAAAGATGGGGCCATGAATTTGAAAAAAAGCAGGAAGGTTATACAGGAAAGGTTAGAGGAAGAAAGGGGAAGGGAGAAATGTTGTAATTGTGTTATAATCTCAGACAAAAAGCAAAACACACATAAAATAAATTAACCTACAAAAAAACCAAACCAAAGCAAACAGTAGTAGTTTTATTTACTGGATAATGGTGTCCCCCAGGGCCAGATAGATCCAGTACAGAATACTACCAGTCTTCAAAGAACCAATACCAACACCACTCAAATTAGTCCCCAAAATAGAAAGGGAAGAAGCACTTCTGACTCTTTTTGCAAAGCCATTAAAATCAGATAGCCACACACCCAAACCTGATAATGACCCTCCCGAGAGAGAGAGAGAGAGAGAGAGAGAGAGAGAGAGAGAGAGAGAGAG
>CAJQZJ010034048.1:1301097-1327583 GCA_907164525.1 Lophiomys imhausi
GAGAGAGAGAGAGAGAGAGAGAGAGAGAGAGAGAGAGAGAGAGAGAGAAAGAATTATCAGTCATCTCCCCTGATGAGGTTAGATGCAAAATTCTTGACAAAATATTTGCAAACTGTCCTGACTAGTTTTACGTCAACATGACACTAGCTAGAGTCAACTGAAAGAGGAGAATATTTCAATAGAGAAAATGCCTCCATAGGATCAAGCTGCAGGGGCTTTCTCAGAGTTTGGTAGGGGAGGGCCCAGGCTATGGGATGGTGGTACTGCTTCTCTAAGAAAGCAGGCTGAGCAAGCCATGATGAGCAAGCCAGTAAGCAGTACCCTTCCATGGCCTCTGCATTAGTTCCTGCCTTCAAGTTCTTGCCCTGTTTGAGTTCCTGTCCTGACTCCATCAATGAAAGGACCACAGCATGGAAATGTAAGTCAGAAAAGCCTTTACTCCCCAACTTGTTTCTGCTCATGGTGTTTCATCGCAGCAACAGTAACCCTGACTAAGACACAAACGGTATTCAAGAATGCATCCAAAAAGTCATTCACCGTGATCAAGTTGGTTTCATTCTAGGGACACAGGGCTGGTTCAATGCATGTAAATCAAGAAACATAACTCGACACATAAGTGGACTCAAGGACAGAAAGCACATGACTGATCATTTCGATTGCTACTGAAAAGGCCATTTTCCTTCATGATAAAGACTGCCTATCACAAACTAACAGTGGCCATTATGTTAAATAGAGATACCTAAATTCTGAAATCAGCTTTGATGGTCTGAGGATGCAGTGTGACAGACAGGAATAGGCCAGCTAGAAATTTCCAGGGGAGGATGCTGTTGTCTCTGAAGCCTCTAGATGGTGCCTGTGGTCGCTGGCTCATGTCACTTCCTCTGCCTTCAAAGCCAGCCGGCAGCCTTGCCTCCTCAACCCCACTTCCATGACCTCATCTCTGTTCTGACAATGTGCCCACATTCTCTTGGTCCTAAGAGTACTTATAATTACACTCGGCCAGGCCAGCTAATTCAGGGTGGTTGATATTCATCTGTGTGCTTGTTTTGTCTCAATCTGTTGTGTCTTTATGAAACAGTCTCACTCTGTAGCCTAGGCTGGCTTTGAACTCACAGCCTTCTTTCTTCCTTGCCTCAGCCTCTTAGGTTGGGATTACAGGTGTGAGCCATGGCACCTGACTCTGATAATATAGATTTACCATGATATTTCTACAAAGCCACAGGAAACTGCTGCTGTCCACCGAGGTGTTTCTCAACTAAAGGTGGAGGAATATTCACCAGAAAAACAGAGCTAGAAGGGGGTTATGCAAGTTTCCCAAAGTCGTGCAGAATACAGTGACTATATTGGAAGTCCCAGAACCTGGACCCAGAGCCTGCACCACAAGGCCTCATACAAAATGCCTTCCGTGTACGTAGCCAGAGCTGTTTCAAAAGGAGTCTTTAACTTTTCAAGTTCGCTATGAGGTAGGCTGAGACCCTCATCTCTCTGCGCATCATAAGACTTAGGTCGCTGCCTGCTGCTACTATGACTGGTCCGGAGAGAGGCTGACTTGACAGGCTGCTCCCTTAAGCATCTTTCCAGGGCAAGGCTGCGGACCAACATTCCCTGAAGCTAACACGAGAGGCACCCAACCATCCCTGGGACAGGAAGCAGAAGATTTCTAAAGCTTCCCTTGAGGGCAGTGAGTCTGGACGATCTCTGCAAGAGGTCCTGTGGGTTGGGGACTAAGACTCCCAAGAGCAGGTGTGGAGGCCAGCAGGCAGCTAGTAGTCGTCACTGAGGGTGGATTCAGTGAAGCGCAGAGATTCGCTGCACCAGGTGAATCCTGTGATCGTGGGGCTAACGCAAAACCGGTCCAACAGCAAAGGAGACTCCTTCTCTGTGCTCAGACTGTTCCTCCCTGGAAGGACTATGAGGAAGGTCTGCCGAAAGGCAAGTTGCCAGCCTGCTCCCAGCTCTTAGGTGTTTTCACTCCTGTTGGTTTCTGCCCTTTAATATCCTCTAACACAGGTGAGATGTGACTTTTTGGCCCTAAAGGCCAATTAGTTTTTTAATGTTTTATTGTATTTATTCATCTGTATATGGGGGGGGGAGCATGCGGAAATCAGAGGTTAACTTGTAGGAGTCTTTTCTCTCCTTGTACCATGTGGATCCTGGGGATGGATCTCAGGTCATCAGGCTTGGCAGCAAACACCTCTGGGTGCCATGCCATCTCAGCAACCCAAGGAATTTCAAAAGGCAAGAAATAAGGAGTGTAGCAGCAGCATCTCACCAGGTTCCACCACCCTGGCTCTGTTAGCACCTACTGCCACAGGGTCCCCTCTACCAGAGGCTCCTGCCTTAGCGCACACTCTACAGGCTGGTTCTGCACTGACAGCCCAGGGCCCAACTCACGGTTTAGCCTTATTCATTTACCTGACACCAAGAAAGCTTTAAGATGTAATTATACAGGTAACTGGAAATGCCCCTACAAAGTTGGTGGGGGGGGGGAGAGAAGAAGAGAAGGAGAGAGAAGGGAAAAGGGAGAGGAGAGAGAGAGAGAGAACAATCCACACAGAACCAACAGATGCTCCCCAGAGAAATTCAGTAAAGTTTCCCTATTTCTGAGGCAGGAAACTGAGGCCCCAGCTGACACCATTTCTCTGCCCAACTCAGTAGATAGTGAGGCCACGTTTTGACAAAGCTTTTTCAGACTGCAGAAATCATGCTGCCTTCCCATGACAAAAGAAAAAAAAAAGCACATGCTGCATGCTGAGTTTCTGGCCTTGCCTCCCACACCCTTCTCAAGTCGCTACTTAATATTCAAATGTGCAAAATTTCCACACTGGGGAATCAAAAGTCCAAAGATTTTTCCCTAGAAGGCCTCTGAGCTTAATTTCTCACAAATGGCCCCAAGGATGGAAAAAGTCTCCCAAATTGAGACTGGCAGGAAAACCGGGGCCCAAGTTGTCTGATTTTCTTCTCTCCTTTCTTGGCGCCAGTAAACTCAACTCACGCCAATGGAAAATTCCCAAGTGCCAAGCCGTTCTCAGATAATCTGCACGCAAAAAAAAAAAAGGAAAACGAAAACTCCTTCTATTAAGACAGTTCAAGAGTGGCTCAGGGGTGCTTCAGCCAGAACATATCCCCACCCACCCCACCCACAATCCCTGATATCTTTTCATGTGCATCATGAGACTTGCATCTAATCTCAGCTATGATGACTTCAGCCTGTCTCTAGATCTGGGGCTCTAGAGGACTCCAGTGCCAGAGAGTCTGACCTTGGACGGAGCTGGACCCAATAATGCTATGAGAGAGAGAGAGAGAGAGAGAGAGAGAGAGAGAGAGAAGGGTCCCCAAAGGACACTGAGACAAATCTGTTAAGTGGAGCTTGTGCAAGTGGCTCAGTCAGTGCTTGCTGGGTTAGCATGAGGATGTGACTTCAATCCCTCGTACCCATATAAACAGCTGGGTATGGCTCTGCCCTTGTAATTCCTGTAATACGTGTTGGGATGAAGAGAGGAGGGTCTCTGGAACTCACTGGACTGTCAGCCTAACCTAATTGGCAAATTCCAGGTCCGAATGAGGGATTCTGTCTCTAAAAACAAAGACAAGGCCTGCAAGATGGATCAGTGGGTAAAGCGCTTACTGTGCAAATCTAATGACCTGAGTTTAATCCTGGAACCCATGTAACAGTGGAAGGAGGAGAGAAACCACTCCACAAAGTCTTCTCTGGCCTCCACATCCAGCCCATAACACACACACACACACACACACACACACACAGAAACAGAGAGACAGACAGAGAGTTAATATCTATTAAGTAATGCTCTATTCATAGAACAAATGACCAAGTCCCCTCATGCTGTCTCATATTACCAATAGCAATAGTGCATCCATTCAGACAGGTTTTTTTTTTTTTTAAATGAAGTGATTTTACTTTTTTTTTTTTTTTTTTGGTTTTTCAAGACAAGGTTTCTCTGTGTAGCCCTGGCTGTCCTGGACTCACTTTGTAGACCAGGCTGGCCTCGAACTCACAAAGATCTGCCTGCCTCTGCCTCCCAAGTGCTGGGATTAAAGGCTTGCGCCACCACCGCCCGGCTAATTCAGCCAGGTTTTAATAAGCCCTTATGGATCAGGCCTTATGTAAAACTGAGCATTTACCGTCAAAGAATCTAGCAGGAGGCAAACCTCACCTTGGCAACAAAGACAAGCACTAAAAATAGCAGTGGCCCAAAGCAGTCAGTCGGGTGATCGGACAGGACATACTGATGGCTCTCTGGTATCAATGATGTCATAAGATGTGTTCTCATCAGCTGTCATTTTTAATCTACATTTGAACTAGGGAGTCTTTTTATGTTACATTGGTGGTTGTTCCACATCAGAGAGAAGGAAACTAAAATTCAGAGACATTCAGAAGCTAGCTGTAGTCACATGGCCAGACACGCCATTTCTGAGCAGTACCCCATGTCACAAGAGCACCCTGTGACCCAGCCCCCTCTGCTCTAAGGTTGAAGGCAGACAGACTTTGTGCCCACCACCCACATGCTCAGGGACCTTGCTGCTTCTGTTAATGTACTATACACTATGATGGAACGTGGCTTAAAGAAAACAAGGTTTGTTTCAGCTTACTCTTTCCCATCACACCCCATCAATGAGGAAAGCCAAGGCAGGAACCTGGAGACAGGGACCTGAAGCAGAGGTCATGGAGGAACACTGCTTATTGGCCTGTTTCTCATGGTTTGCTCAGCCAGCTTTCTTATATACCCCAGGACCACCTACCCAGGGATGGAAACACCCACAATGGGCTGGACACCCTTATATCAATAATTAATCAAGAAACTACCTCTCGGACATGCCCATAGGCCGTTTAGTGTAGAAAATTTTTCAACTGAAGTTACCTTCTCCCAGGTGACTCTGGTTTGGGTCAAGTTGCCAAAACATTAACCAGCACTTGGGTTCCTTATAGATCTGACTGAGTGGCCTCAAGTTCAGATTTGGCCCAGCACAATCTGGCTTTCCCTTTGCCTTCTTCTTGTCCCTTCAGTCCTCTTCAAAAAAAGAGCAATTCATTCATTCATTCATTTGTTCATTCTTTCCTTCTTTCTTTCTTCCCTTTTCTTTTTCTGTTTTTTTGTATTATGTAGCCCAGGCTGACCTCAAACAAGAACCTCCTACTTCTGCCTCCCATGTGATAGATTGCAGATTACATCCTGCCACTTTAACAACGAACATTGTATGTCTCCAGCCCGACTTTGACATGAGGCATAAAAGTACAAACAAAAACTTTTTTCTTTTGCTTTACTGAAGTTAGCCTGTTTTCTTCTGTCCCATTCTCTACCTAGTGATTCTGAGAGGCTAGAACTCTGGGATTTAGCCACATGGCCTTGCCAAGTGGTATGTTCTATCTCAAGGCCAGGGCTGCATATTCAAAAAACTGTGAGCAAGAGTTAAGACTTAGAGATCCACCCTTTTGCTTGGATTCATATGGGCTCTTCATTATAATTTGGGTTGCCCCATTGCATTTGGGTGGATCACTGCTTTACAAGGCTGCTCAGACAACCCATGTCCATGTTCAGCGTACTTCTTTCTCTCCCTGCTCTGGATTCTTCAAGATGCCTCTGGCTGTGCTCCCCCTCATATCTACAATATAAACCAAGGAGAAGCATGTCCTCATTCCGTTCATCTGGTGCTGAAACCCAGAAGAGACATTTATGAGCAGCCCCCTTCTAGCGCCCTCTCCTAACTGAACCAAGCTGCTGGTGTACCTCCTCTAAGGTATGTATGGATCATTGCTGGCTTCTGCCACCCACCACCTTTGATTCCAGATTCTAGAGTCCACATCTTCAACAGCTTCTTCCCACCACCTGCTCTAACCATTTGTCTCTCCTCACCTACTCAGACCCCAGCACCATTATGGGGCAGCTAACAACCATCTCTAACTCTAGCTCCTGGGGAACCCTACGCACTGAAATGGTTGTATCTGAATAAAAATTGGGAATGGGAAGAGCTGTGGTAGACTTGGTCTTTTCCTTTGTTTTTCAGAACCACCTGGCTTTTAAACTATCTATTGCTTCTTAAAAAAAAAAAAACAACTAATTTTGCAAACCTTTGAAAACTAAGAAAAACAATAAGAATGTAGTTATACTCTTATGGGCCCCTCCCTTATTGTATAGTGAAAAATGTGCTCATGTGTACTTTATATTAAAATAAAAATTTGTTTTAACGGCAAAAAAGTGTCCCATCTTGAACCCAGGACTCTGACCACCTGTGGGGTCAGGGCTAGCATTTGAGGACAGTAGAGGGGGAACAGCAGGATGCTGGGGGCTGGAACCAACAGGAAGGGGGAGAGAAGTCCCCACTGGGAAAAAGTTTGGAATATTTGGCTGAAAAAGAGAAACCCACACAGAGGTCTTGGTTTGAAGCTTTGGAAAAAACATTTGTTTTTGTTCCTTGTTTTTAGAAAGAGAAAAGAAAAAGGATGACAAATGGAATTATTTGAAATGAGATTTTAACAAGGAAGAAAAAAAACCTCATAACATTTCGTTAGTGTTCTCTTATAGCCAGCCAGTTTCGAAAAGTCCAAGGCTACTTGTCAAAGTTCCTGTCACTTACAGTCCCCACTGACAGCCACCAGGAAAGGGGAGTTTGTTGTCTGCTTTGTATTCCCAACAATCTCCTTTAGCTGTTTTACTTAGTTCTTATCTTTCTACTACTTTCTAGAGTGTTTATGTAGCGCATTTATGTTGAAGGCCCTTGCAGCAAACTCCAGCATAAGCAGATTGGAGAAGTGCGTGCTTGTCAGTTGCACAAACTAAATCTGAATTCCAGACTTGGTTCTTGAGTAGTTGGTTCAATACTTCCGGAATCCAGAGTTCCCTGAGGAACAGAAGAAAGACACCCACACCACTGGACTGTTGCTGTGACTGTTCAATGGAGGAATGGGCACAAAGACCCCAGGAAATGGTGGTGGGAGACATTTAATAGAAGGAAAGACTTTGGGAGGTGCAGTCTGTTAATTTGGATCAAAAGCAGAGTGTAGCAAGATGTAACACACACCATAGCTGAAGGATGGCCGCAGCCTCAGGGTTCTGTGAATATCATATCAAAGGCATTTCCTCTCTATCCCCCAGGGTCCCCGTGTTCTCTCTGTAGTCATTATCACATCTGTTGTGATTTCAATGTGATATGTCCCCCATCAGCTCATGTGTTTGAACACTTGGTCTCCAGTTGGTGGCGCTGTTTGGGAATCTTATGGAACCTTTAGGAGGTGGAGCCTCATTGGAGGAAGTCACTGGGAGCAGGTTTTGAGGTTTTATGTAACCCCATGCATCTGCTGTCTGCTCTCCCCTTCCAGACTGTGAGCACAACGCCTCTCCATCCTGCTATCATGCCTTCCCTGTCATGGTCCCTTCTGAAAAAAATAAGCCAAAATAAACCCTTTGTCCCTTAAGTAGATTCTTGTCAAGTGTCTGGTCACAAGAATACTAACATAGCACCTTCCAATTCGATAGCCCGCCCTGGCTTGGTGGCTTATTTTTCACTCTGTCCTTGGTGCTAGCTACCTTCATGAACTGCCAAGGAAAAACACTCATTTTGCATAATAAATCTTGGTGAACTGAACCTGTGTCCTTAGAAGCCACCCCAACCACCTTAACCTTTCAAGCTGAGGAATTAGATTCATCAAATTGACAACAAAACAAGAGACTGAGCAAGTAATCCCTGCACTTGGGAGGTAGAGGCAGGAAAATCAGGAGTGCAAGGCAGCCTGGGTTACATGGGAGGCCCCATCTCAGAGAAACCAAAGACGTAAATAAACTTAAAATAAAATGAGAGAAACGGGGGGACGGGGGAGAACTGAGAAAAAGATGTGGAGTTTACACTCCGGGGGCACTATGGTCCTCCTCTGGCCCCCCAGACTGCTACAAGGAGATGGGGGCTCTCCTGCCAGATATGGAGCCACAATGAACTCAGTCCCAGGAACTCACAAGAGGACCTGCCCCAAGCTGCACTCAGAAGCTGACTTAGCAGATTGGACTAGGCAGCCCTGCCCTCACCCTGGCCTCAGGAGCCCTACTTACCCCTGAGGAACTTAGGAGATATGTCACCTGAAGTCCTGGTGGCTAGGGGGCTGGTGAGGGTGGGAGCGGAAGGGCCTTGGGAAGAGTAGCCACTGGAGCTACTCATTCCTCTCCTGGGTGTGCAGGTACACTCTTACTGACCCCCCAGGGAAAGCCAGGAGTCTGAGTGAGAATCCAGGCTCCCCAGGTCCCTGCTTGGTGACCTTGGGAATGTTGCTTGACTGATGCAGGATTTTCCTCTACAGGTATACTGTTGATCACTTCCTTTGATGCCTATCAGGGACCTGGCACAGTATCCAGCTCAGAGAACATGTGCTTTGAGCAGAAGGGGCTATACTGTACTGGGGGAGAAGAAACTGACCTGCCTGCTTAGCCGCAGAACCTGAAGCAAGAATAGAATCCTAGTTAGGGTTGGAGGGAGGAAGGAGCAAGGAAAGAGGAGATGGCAGCAGGGCTGGAAGTGTGTGAGGCTCAAGCCCCACTCCTGTGAAACTGGAGGGAAGGGCAGGTCAGAAAATTGGAGCATGTCTTCCCTTGTGTTCCTCTCCTCGCTTCACACACCCTGCCCCTACCCCTATCTCCACCCTCACCACCCCCCATCCTGGCATTTATGCAGCCTCCTGAAATGCAGCCACCTGTGACTCCTTTACCTTCTCAGTTTGAACCTGGTCAGCCTAAGACCTCAGTCTACCATCCTCTGCTGATTGACAGCATACCTGTGACCACAAGGAGGTGGTGGCATCGATGCTAACTCCTCTGTTACCATGCAGGATTAAAGTCACCATGCACGCTGTCATTTGGTGCAGGCTTGGACACGTACCCCAACTCAATCAATGCATTGCATTTCTCTTCCTGCACTGGAGGTGGGAAGGGCAGGCCTCAGTTTCCCTAGGTTGTGAAATAGATACTAAGGAGGACTTGGATGACTTGAACTCTGGGGCCACACAGCTGGCACACAGATGGGCCCAAGGAGTGTCAAAAGGAGCATACAAGCAGAATTGGGAGCTGCAGTTGATCTGGGGTATTTCTGATCAACTATACCCTACAGCTGAGGCCCAGCTGGTACAGCAACAGCTGAGCTTCAGATGCTCCTGGATGGAGCTGGGGACCAGACTGTGGGTCTCACGACCCAGCTTCATGAATTCTGAAAAGAAGGATCTATGGGCCTTGGGTCTTTCACTCTGAGATCAGAATGTCTCTCCTGGCATCCTTTGAGTGGATGGTGTGGGACTCACACAGAAAAGGAGACGTTCATGGGGGAAGGAGACAGCTCCTTGCCAGGCCACCATCACTTCCAAGCTAACTGTGCCCTAGTGCCCTCCTTCCTTGACCCTATCTCTCTTTACAGTACTCAGAAAAAAAAAATGGCACCAATGCCCAGTGGGCCATATGCCTCAACTAGCAGAGGCTAGATCCAGCAGGGCCAGCATGGCTTTTCCTTAGGACCTTTGCACTCAATTACCCACCTCTAGGAAACTTCTCCTGGATGTTCTTTGAACCCCAGACTTCAAAGCCCATACCCCTAACTTCACTTCGCTTTCAGCTCACAAGTCACCCCTGCAGAGAGGCTGAACTTAACTGCTTTGGAAGACAGAAGGATGCAAGAGGATGTTATCCATTGTTGCCTTTGAAGCTTCATCTCTACCTGAAAATTCCCATTTACCTGCTACCATACTCTGAAGGAATCAATGAACACTGAGCTTAAATCTGCCTAAATTTTAGACCAATTCCACGACTCCTTCCAGTCTTATTTTCTTGGGTCAAAAGAGGTTGATAGCCCATGGGTGACAACAGCTTATCTATGAGGTGTTATGCAAACCCAAGAGTGAGACAGTTAGCTAATCCTGGGAGTCAGCTAAGTGCAGGAGCCAGTTGAGGCTAGGACAGTAAAGGAAGTATCTTAATTCTGGATTTTCCAACCGCTGTCCAAGGAGCATCCCTCTGCTTCCAGCCCTATGTGTCCTTCCCCCTCCTGCACACCCTCAGAGGACCCTGATGGGAGGCAGAGGAATCTCTTCTGACTTCACTGGGGAAGTGAAGAACTATGGAGGGAAGACTGAAGGCATTATACTCCCTGTGCCCAGTGCCCTGAACTCTTCATTGCTCACCTCCCACCTCAGCCTCAGCTTGAACAGGAAGGGGCAGATCCCATTCCGATTGGACTTAAAGATCTGCCCTTCACCAGATTTGCTCTCTGGTTTGTAGAGTAGAGATGCCATCATGCATGTCCCCCGGATTGAGCACTCCTTTTGTAATCCTCGGGGAGAACTCCAAAGGGCCCTTCATGCACAAGGTATGTTCCTGGCCAGTTGCAGCCACATCAGGGAAACTGCAATGACAGCCCTCTCAGAGCCACTATAAAATTTGAGGTCAGGCGATAAGCAGTCCATGATGGAAGGCTCTTTCTCTCATGATACCAGATCCTATGTGATGCATTGTGGGGCCCACTTCACAGATGGATCCCAAGAAAGGGCTCCCAAAAGCTAGAGGCTGGGGGAAGCCCACACCTACACGTGAACTTCCAGGTGTCCAACCTTGACATAGCTTTTTTCTTTGGAAGCACCTAACCCCTTCAACATATGAGAAAGGAGACCAGTCCATTCTTGGGTAACTGAAGGAGGGTGTCGTGGAGGGAATGGTCTAAAAAAAATGCCATGCTGTGGCAGGCAAAGGTTAGGCTTTGTGTCCCATGGACTTTTTCTTGCCTCTCTGCCAACACAGCAAATTGTGCCTGCAGCCCCTACATGCACACGAACAGAAACTCCAGGCTGAGTGTGGAAATCTGCCCAGTGGAGCTGTAAGGCAGAGACTGCACACGCTGGAGACTGCCCCTGTGGAGGAGTCCCACAGCAGCAGATTCAAATAGATTTGTCTCCTGAAAACTGAGTAGTAAAGTCTCCCATGGGGATCTGTGCCCATTGGGGATGAGGATGGAGGTGGTATGGTGGGCCCTTTGTTTCATCTGGCCCCAAGGACCAGCAACCCGAGGGCAGACCCTTAAATTTGCTTCTAACTAAAGCCCAAAGGCAGCTCTTATTGCAGCTGCTCAGGTGTGCCAGACTGCACAAAGGGGATTGCAGACCCAAGGCTTCTGTGAGACATGGCAAATTGCTAGATAAAGGTCACCATCCAGATGGGGACAAACCCTGATTTGAGCCTCAAATATCAGGCCTGAGTGATCAGCATGCTCTAGCTCTTTGGAGTCTCTTGGAAGGCTGGAACACAATCCTGCCTGCTTTGTGATGAGCCCACAGTCGATATTTGTTACTGGAAGGGCCAAGCATGTTGCAGAGTTTTTCGTGCTATTGCTGGGACCACCAGAAAACAGGAGAGTCCTGTACTTGAAATGTGGGGGAAAGACAGACTCAGAGAAGTTAAGGAACTTGCCCCAAGTCACACAACCTCCAAATGTCAAAAGCCAATATCTACAGGCAGACAACTCAGCTCATGCCAGCAATCGGACATCGACGGACTGCGGTGTCCACTAGTTGGTATTCTGGCTGTCCCTAGCATCAATCAGTATCTTTGTGCCTGTCTGATGGGAGATGCTGTACTGACATTCCAGATCTTAGACCTGAGTTCTGTCCCAGCATGAGCAGAGTCCCTTAGGAGCACCTCTTGGAAGGCACGAGAGGCTTTGCCGAATACAGAGAAGCAGCTCCACTCTAGGGAGGGGGATGAAGTCTCCTGATGTCCAGGGGAGGGACCTCCCAGCATTCCCCACCCTCACCCATGAAAGCTGTGCATCCCAGAGGCAACCGTGTACACACATGTGCATGAAGGCCAAAACCCAAGTGCATAAACAGTCACGGGCATGCTCCTGCAGACAGTTCCCCTGGTGTTCACACTGGTGCCTGCACCCAGTACCTAGAAAACACTGTAATCTGCGCATCTCCCACTGAGACCCATCCTCCATTCTCTTCCTGGCTTTGCTGTGCCTCTCCCTGGGTCTCCCCAGACACCATTCCTCGGAAGGTCGTTCTCTCCCTCTAGGTCTGTATCTTTTCTATCCCTCTTTTCCAGAGTGTGTTTCTGTCAGCGGGTCTTAAGTCTCTGGCTCTCTATAGGCGTTAGAGAGTGGCCTTGACAGGGTAAAGTTGGCCTCTATGAAGTTGGCCTTTGTGTTAGATGTATGCTTGCATTTGGGAATGCGTGTTGGTTGTGTGTGTAATGCGCGTAGGTAGCTCTACCAGTTGTGTGTGGTTGTGTCTGTGTCGGTGGGCTGTGTGTTGAGTTTGTGCACGAGGTTGTGTGTTGAAGTGCATGTGCCATGTACTGATTTTGTGAATGTGGTGTGCGATGGTTGGGCATGTGTTGGGCAACTGTGTGGGTCTGTGCGGCGGGGGGGGGGGGCACGCGTTGGCTTTGTGTGCTTGCTGAGGGATTCGGTGGTGTGTTGTGTCGATGTGTGTGAGTCACATGTGCACAAGCACTTTGTAGGCTCTGCCTGTAGGATAGACAGCCAGGAGCACCAGGCAAGGGGAACTGTAGGCACTTGACTTTGCGAAGAGGCTGCTATGGCCGCGCGGTGGCGCTGTGGCGGAGGTGGACGGGACTGTGGCCAGGGCCCGGCAGGGCCGGAGTGCGATGGGGAACCGGAGCTGTCGAGCGGAGCTGAAGCCCAGAAGCAGGCTTGGGGTGCACTGGAGGAGACTGAACACTTGGATGTGGTAGTTGGAGGTCAGGTGTTCGCGGTGGCGCCCAGCGTGAGGGATAGGGGTACTGTCGCGGAGGAGCGAGCGGCTGAGAGGACAGGACGGAGCCAGGGAGGACTTGCGGCCCCCGGGTGCCTGGCCAGGCCGGCGCCAGCCGACGAGTTGAAAGGCGGCGGCTCCCTCTACTCACAGCTCCCCATTGCGCCCCGAGGGCTCTGGCGGGGCTCAGGCCTGGACCGGCCTGGATCATCTAGGGGCTGCAGTCACTAAAGGGGCCCCGGGGTGTGGGACGCCTGGTCTACTGTAGGCCTCCTGGGCGGCCTGCGCAGTCCTCCCAAGACCAGCTATCCCAGCCACGTACCCTGAAACTAAGCACTCTTATATATTTGGTTGTGAGCCTAGCCTTTAACGGCTGAGCCATCTCTCCAGCCCGAAACTAAGCACTCTAAACGCGAGCCCCACCCAGACTCCCAGGTCACAGCCTCAGCCTAGTCACCCAATGCCCAGAGCTCTGGGGCCCTAAGTCCCCAGCCTTGGCCAATAACATCCCGCCCCAGCTACCACGCTGCACCAGCTGCTCCAATTCTGTGGCATTGTCAGAAGTGGAATTTGCGGGCTGGGTTTCTGTGATCTCCCCCACCCCCGCAAAAACAAACAAACAAACAAAAAAAAAACACGCCAGTACAGACAGCCTACGGGACAGGGGAGATGTCCCTCTCACGACCCTAGAAACAGTGCTTGCATGTGGTCATGGGAAAGGGGCTAAAGTCACAATTGGGGCCCATATCACCCGTGGCTGGTTTCCCAGAACACCCACACTTTGCACGAGAACTGTCATGGCATTCAGTGATCCTCTTCTTCAGAGATTTGGACTGTTTCTCAGGAACATATAGGTTCCAAGTGAAATCAGATCGAATCCCTGCTCTGTTCCTTCATTCGCTGTGTATCCCTTCACCTCTCTGGGCCGCAGTAGTCTCCCAAGGCTGTAGAAATCTGGGTTTGAGCGGAGGAATGAAGCAGCACGCACAGTAACGCGCTCAACACAGTGGATTCCAAGAACAGACTCCTCTACCACAGCCTGACAGAGCCCTGGATGGTGACCTCCACCCAACCCACCCACGTCCTCCGTTAACTAGATCAGGACTCTCATTAGCTAGATTAGGAAATTGATCCACAAAGGACCGAGCCGAGGACCGGCTGCAGACTTCAAGAATGACTCTCACTTGAATAGACAAGGAACCCAGCCTCAGAAAAGACAGTGAGAAGCGGCATCAACCTCCCGGCCGCAAATTTCTGCCTCACTAGGTTTTAAGCGGCTTCAAAAACTAGACGTCACACCAGTGGGCTGCTCAGATATCGAGAACATCTATTGAGCACTTTCTGTGTACATCTCGGTCTAGAAAGAGAATTGGGAAATGAGAAATTGGGCGAAGAAAGGGCTGAATGCAAAAAATAATAATAAAAATAAAACAGAAAAGAACGGACCTAGTAGTCGAAGGAAACTCCGACCCAAGACTGCCTCTAAAGGCCAAGGCGCTTTCGGGAGGGGGTCCCAGAGAGACTCAAGAGGGCGAAGAGGGGGCGCGCCCGCCTCGCCTGCAGCTACCGCCTCGCTGGAGCCATGGCGCGTCTGCAGAACGCGAACCGTTGCTCATTACGGCAATTATGTTGCTCTAAATTTGCCTCGACCCTAAATTGCTAAACTCAGAGGAGCCAGGAGGCCCCGAAGCCTGGGCTAAAGGAGACACGGGATCCTACCCCGCCATTTCTCTTGTCTGAGTTAGGGAAAAGACCCCTGAGCTGAGAACGCGCGCGGAGGAGCTGAAAACGCAGACTCTCGCCGCGAATCTATGCCAGCAGTGCCCAGTACGGGGAGGATTAACACTTCCCCAAATTCTAGGAGCCAGGACGATAAGGGTTTCTCCGGCCGCTTTCCCGGTGAGAAAACCGAGGTACCGCACGATGATATGACCTGAGGCAGGCTTCATGGCCCACCGGAGACAGACTCTGACCGTCTCCAGGGCTTTCTGGGAAGGAACCCAGGAGATTAGATATGGGAGTCAGGATGTCAGGGGGTGGGATGTACTGTCCAGGGCTGTCCCTAAACTGCTTAACCTATATGATTGACAGCAAGATGCAGAGACACCTTAGCTTCCAAATGACTCCTCAGAGCATGTGGTGTGGGATCCCAAACTATAAGGTGTGATTATTCCATCAGGATCCAGGTCCTGGATTTGCTTCTAAAGGCCAAGAGACTGAAGGTCACTTCCCAGAGTCCTCCAGGTGGTCCCAGTAGTTGAACTATAAGCGACAAGCTGCTGCTTGGAAGGAGGATGTGACAAATACCCAGAGAAATAGGACCTTAACCAGAGGACCCATGGCCCAGGTACCTCTGGAGTAGCTTGGGGCCAGTGCCCAGCCCTTCCAAATCCTCAGGAAACCTTTGTCTATCATGAAATTCCCAGGCCAATCTGAACCTTGGGGCTAGAAACAATTTCTGTTTTTTAACCTCAGAGACATCCACACCTCCCCCAAGTCCCACACCAAGTACTAGGGTTCTGAGTTCCCACCTCTTAACAGCTCTGGACTCAGGTTGCCTAGGACTCTCCTACATGGAATTTGGATATTCAAGCTCCCACCAGACAGAGGCTTGTGGGGGGAGCACCTGCATTTGACTTAAGGGGGGGTGGTCAGTACACAAGAGAAAGAGAAGTATGGCCGGAGGACATAATAGGTTTGATGTACCAAGGGGTAATTTTCTGTCTTTCACATCCTTGCAGAATTTTCTCCAGAAGATTAAACTTGCATTTGCTCATATATATTTTTCTTGGAAGCCTGAACTTAAATACATAAAAAAGAAAAACCCAGTTTATAAGGGCAGGGAAGCAGGGCCCAGGTACAGGGTAGCCCTGGGTTTTCTGTACTCTTCCCCTAGTAGCTTCACATTTGTGTGTTAACAGGCTGGTTTAGCTGTGCAAAGATCTTTAGGTAGGTCAAAATGAAACTCAGCATGTTGTGTCTATCCCGGTGGCTGTTTAGAGGAATCCCTGCTCCCCTCTCAACCCAGCCCTTCAGTGGGAGAAACAGGTTTGGGGGGGCAGGAATTTCCTGGATTAGCTGCTGACAGTCAACAAACCATTCGGGCCAAGTCACTTTGTTTTCATAGACAGTTTAAAGGGGGAAAAGGAAAAAAAAAAAAAAAAGGATCGGGTTATGGGTGGAAAAAGTAAGTGTCGATTTCAGCTTAAAGTGAATTGGAAAATTGAACCTAATTATCCTAGGTAATTGCTCCAATTCTCCATCTGACTGTGCTAATGGGAACCTCTCCTATGTGCCCAAAAGATGGTTCCTGTTCATCTCCCTGTCACTCTTGAAAGTTGCTAGTATAAAACTACCACCAAACAGGAAAGCAATCATATTATGTGAAGAGAAAGAACAGTAAAACACACAACTAAATCTGTAGACACCATTTCTTGTAGCTTAAAATTAATTTATTTAACAAATATAGCTATAATATAAATGATAATAAAATTTCAAATATACAGTATATTACATAGTACACACGATCCCTTCAAAAGGGATGTTTGAGAGCCACGAAAATGTACTGTTAAATAGAAACAGATTTTGTTTTTTGGTTTTTGTTTGTTTGTTTTTTACTTTTTTCTTTTCTGGTCCTGGGAAAGTCTCTTCAACCTACCTTCATAAAGCACCAGCGTGTACCCTGCCCCCTCAGAGAAAAGCTTTGCTGCCAAAGCGCTTGTGAGTTTGACAGTGGAAGGAGCTGGGCTCCCTGTTTCCTATAGGACTGTGCTCATCTCCTGAAGCACCAAACAGCAATTTCTCTGTGCAAGTCCTGCCTAGTTTCAGGACCGGAAGCAGTTGATGGAGTCATGGTCCCTAGTCCGTTTGGCCTCTGATCTCCTTCAACCTCTAATTCTGCTAGGGACCACGGATAAATCTCTTGGCCTCTGTACCCCTAGTTTCCACATCTATAACTCGCGCGTGTAAATCTAGGTTCTCTCGAAGAATCTAGACCGTTCCAGCCACTTTTTTTTTTGTTTTTGTTTTTTCTCGAAAGGGGTCAGTTGAGGGAGAAGGAGCTTTTGGAGCGATGACCAGGGGGTTTAAGAGAAGGGTCCAGGTGGAGTTGGGCAGTGGAGTTTCCTAGGAAGGACTCCCGCTTCTAGGAGAGGTGGCTGAGGGAGGGAGGGGGTGGCACCACAGGGAAGTGACTCTGGACCCACCTATGTCAGGTGGTACATGCTGTAGCCTACGTGGGCCGTGTAGAGTCCCACGGGCGCCACGGGCAGCGCGGCGCGCTGGAAAGGGCCAGAGGCACTGTAGAGCGAGGCTCCCGCGGCTGCGGCTACGGCTGCGGGGCCGCCGAGAGGGAAGGAGAGGCCGAAGGCGGCAGGCGGCAACATGGGCTTCGCGGCCATCTTCAGCTTCTCCAGCTCGGCCTCCTGCAGTCTCTTGGCCTTGGCGCGGCGGTTCTGGAACCAGATCTTCACCTGTGTCTCGGTGAGGCTGAGCGAGCTGGAGAACTCGGCACGCTCGGCGATGGACAGGTACTGCTTCTGGCGAAACTTGCGCTCGAGAGCCAGCAGCTGCGCGGTGGTGAAGGGGGTCCGCGGCTTGCGGTTGGTCTTGTGCTTGCGGAGGGTGCAGGCTGGGGGACTCAGCCGCCCTAGGGGGCCGGGAGAGAGATAAAAGGGGGGGGGCAAGGAGTTAGGAGAGTCTCACCTGAGTGTGTTACTAAGGAACAGAAAGCATCCAGGGCATTGATTTCGCCCTCTGTGCTGGGCACTATGAGACAGTTGAGAAATATTTTATCCAGCTGTCACCCGAGTGCAGAAGCTCTTGCCTGCTAAGACGCCAGATGAAATCTAAGCAAGTTCAGCGCTGGAACACAGTTGGGCAGGGGCAGAGTCAACCTACCTTAAAGTTGGGCCTTCCCCACCAGAGGCCTCTTCTGGGTCTCGAGCAGTGGGAATATGAACGCTAGGCGGGGTCATAAAACACTCAGGGTCCCTTGGCCCAGCCCAAGGTCACACTGGGTTTTATACTTTAGGCATACATTTGTATTTGTCCCCACCAATTGCGCTGTGTTGGGGCTAGGCCTCTGCAGCATTGAATGGCTCTTGACATATCAAACAGCTTGCTTCTACTGGGCACTGGGGCCAATCAAAAGAAGAGAGCCACCCAAGAGGTCACACTGTGACAATTCTAAAACATGTATGAGGCTGTTTATCTAGATGTGCTGCCCTTTCAGGTCCTCTCAGGTGTCCCCTCAGTCACTCCTAACTGCAGTGCCTGAGTTCTAGGGCCACACCAAGCGTAGTGCTGTGGTGGTGGCGGTGGGCGGGGTGATGGCTCTCCACCCACGGCTCAGTTTGATGAGACTGATGATGTCCACCTGTCTTTTCTTTCAGTTTTCCAAGTAAAGATGGAATCTCAACAGAGTGCCACCATTGTTTGGAGGGCAGGCCTAGTCAGCAGTCTGGGTTTCAGTCCTTCATCCCCCTTACTCTGCCTGACAACACTGTTGCAAGATAAAACAAGAGTCAACAACCCCCCACATTACACACACACACACACACACACACACACACACACACACCCCGCTTAGTGATGGCCTTGATTTGGGGTCTAGAGGCTGAAGTTCTCAACCAAATTCCTAAGTCTCCAGAAGGGTGCTTTCCCTCTGCAGCAGTTTTCCTTTAGGAAATAGAACTGAAATTGAGGACTTCTCGCCATTTGGATTTTGCCTAAGTATGCATTTTTTTAGCACTTAAAAAATAATAATCCTTTGGCCCTCAGACCTCCAGGATGTGAGTCAAACGAAATAAATAAATCTCCAGTTAACATCCCCCTTCCCCAGCTCAGGCCATGGTAAGTCCGGGAAGAAGTTGGCCCCAGACTCGTTTTCCGCCAGGCCGCCCGCCCGAGAGAAGGGAGTCAGTGAAAAGTCCCTTTGGTCAGCAGCAACAGCTCGGGCCCTGGGCCACCTTCGCCAACCATTAGGCCCAGGGAGGGGCTGTCTTTTCAAAGACTTAATCCCCAGATAAAAATCGTTCCTCAGCATCACACCATTGAATTTGCAATGCTATTATGTGGTGCAAAATAATCGGAGGAAACGAGGAAAACTTGGGAATTTCCCGTGCTCCTGAAATATCTCCGAGTGGGTTCGCTGGGGAAAGGAAGCCTGAGGGCCGCGAGGACTTAGGACTATCCAGTTACTGTAGGCTGCAAGGGTCCGCTTCGAGAGTCCGGAACGACACGCTCGGGAGCTAGAACAGCGGTTAATGGGGAGCTCCTTTGGCTGTCCTGTTGCCCCGCCCCCTTCCACTAGCAGGGACGGTCCCATTTTGCTAAATCCCCCCACCCGTCCAAAACGCCCTAAGCACCTACTTAGAGCTAGATGGGTGGGGGAGGAGTTTTGCAGAGCTCCGGAGCCCCTAGAGAGATTCTTAAAATGGTGAGAGGGGAGTTGCAGGCTTCCACCACGGGAAAGTGAAACTCCGCAGAGTGAGGACACACTGGCCGCTGCGCCCGTCCAAAGCAGCATGCAAAATAACTGTATTGAGGGTCAGGTAGCGGAGCAGGGAACCCCGGGCGTCCTGAGCCGGAAGAATAAGGGGGCGCACAGACACCCGCGCGCGCTACAAGTGAACTGACACGCTCCGAGGCACTGCGCCCAAGCCAGGAGCGCGCGAAGGCGGACTGAGAGCTTTGCCTACTTTAGGCCTCTAACTCTCTTCCTGAGTGGGAGTGGGAAGAGGCTCAAAAGGCGGCCTCCCCGCCAACGCAACCTCTGCACCTCCTCCAGGTACCCAGATGCAGGTACGCCGACGCCCGAGACAAGCCGGCGCCGGCGCGCGGCCTGGCGCCCTCAGGCCCCACACCCCCTCCCGGCCCCTTCGCTCTCCATCCAGGGCTGGCTACTTACTGGCTGGGGGCGGGGAGAAGCGCGGACTCTGCATCCACGGGGTCCGATCTGGTTTCTCGGGGCTCTCGGCCTTCACCAGGGCATCTTCTGGCAGCTTAAGGAGTCCCCCGACTGAGAAATGGCCGAGGGGCCGCGGAGAGGAGGGCGCGTCCGGGGCTCCTAGCGACCCGGGCCGGGCGCCCAAGTGCTGCACAGAGCCACCCGCTGCCTGAGCCCCTTCGGAGGCCACCAGAACGCTCTCCTTGGCCCCGGGCTTCCTGTGATCGGCCATGAGGGCCTCCACGCTGAAGGGCAGGAGTGAAGCGGGCACTTTGGGTTTGGCCCCCTCCTCATCAGTGCCCATGGCGGTCGCCGTGGCCGCAGGAGCGCCGGGGGCCTGGCCAGAGCTACCCCCAGCAGGCTTGCCTAAGGCGGAGTCCTCTACTTTGACACCGAGTGGCAAAGAAGTCATAGCAGCAGCCGGGGCCATGCAGAGCGGGACCCCCCCTCCAGCCGCAGCTCGGGGCAGCCCCGGAGCATGGGTTTCGGGCGGGCTGGGAGCGAGGCCGGCTTCTGCGAGCTCCCGGGGCCTTGTCCCGGCCGGCCCTCCCGCGCGAGCCTCCCGCGGCTTCCCCAGAAGGCCAGCTCGGGCGAGCTGGGCCTGGATCCCTGCGCCGCGCAGGCGGACTTCTCGGGCGCACTCGCCGGCTCCGGGTCCGCCGCTCCCTTGAGAACTTGTTAATAAGCCAAGGCCAGCGCCGCAGCGACCAATCAGCGCGGGAGGGGGCGGGCCCGGGGAGAACCATTGGGCCGCGCTCCTGCCCCGAGGCTCGCCCGGCCGGGAGGGCGCTCTGGGCAGGGCCGGGTCCGCACTGACCGGTGAAAGCTGGAGTTACCTGGGGAGACTTTCCGCCCGGCTTACCCCCGTGGGTATCTGTCCGTACGGGACCCCTTGGATGTGAATCCTACCAAGTTCCAGGGGGACTTTTCTTTATTACCACTTCTCTGCCTTAGTCGTCCCCACCCCTGCGCCCTGGTCCCTTTCCCACTTCTTCCGTTTCCATAGCTTACTTTTCTTCCTCTAACCCTTCTCTTTCTTTCTGCCCCCACCCCTCCGGCCCCTTTTCTCGACAACGAAGATTTTACTTCAGTTCACTTACAAATTCTTTTTTATTTGTTTTGATTGATCATAGCTATTTGTCAGAGTAGAAAGGGAAAATATTGATTCCTTTTTTTTTTTAAAGCACCCTAAGTGTCTTGTGTCTTCCATCATTCAAAAATTTACCTCGAGGTAAAAGTGGCCTTTGTGTCTAAGGGCTGGCAAAGTTTGTCAAAAGAAATCTGCGTTCTGTTGGTTCCGTGGGTACAAGACCATGTAACATGGTCTGAGAAGTGCGTTTCATTTTCATACAAACATATACCCTCTCCCCTGGACTTTTCTTTTAGAAAGTTTCACCTCTACCAGAGAACTGCTGGCCAAAGGAGCCACTGGATCCCTTGGATAGAGAATTGGTTGAAATAAAACCAACAGAATCCACAAACAAAACGCCGATCTGTCCTCAACGTGACCTCAGACAATGAGTCCTCAAAAACAATCGCACTTCACTAACTCTGAGTCTATGGTGGTGGAGAGTGGAGGCCCATTTGAGAAAGGGACAGTAGAAACAGAGCAGTTCCTGGCGGTGTATCTTTGGTGCAAGTCTTAAGAAGTTTTGTCTGCCGAATTTCGAAGGAAACGTGAATGTTAAAAAAACAAACAAAAAAGCAAGGAAAGTTGAGGGGCACCGAAGATCTTGTAAACTGGTTCGGACAGGCTGTTGGGGGACTGGGGACCTTCTCTTTTTATGGCCTCTTATCCCAGTGCTCAGGCCCGCGGCTCCGGGGGAGTTGGAGGAGGTGATTGGCGGCTCACCGGGACTGGGCATTGATGACTGCCCGGCTCTAATCTCCAGGAAACACAAGGGGCTGCCGTGGCCATTTAGGGGTAATTATCCGAGCACGGAGGGATAGCGAATTCCCTGGCCTTTTAACTGGGCGCAATAAAAAGCTGTAGATTAGGGGCGACCAGATTAAGGAAAATGAATTACTTTATTACCCAGACGGCGTCCGGGGTCTGGAGGGAGGGGTCGAGCTGCGGACGCTGGAGAGATCCGAGGCTCACATCTGCCCACAGGGCCTGTAGAAATACTAAGGCCTCCGGGCGGGTTCGGGAATACTCGCTTCTGGGAAACGTCTGGATTTCTTATGTATCTGAGGCTGCTGAGCAGGCACTACGCAAGGCTTGGGACTCAGATTTAGGCCCAGCTGGACGCCCGTTGTTCTGGGTCCCCTGAGGTTTGTTCCACCGTGTATGAGAAGTAGAAACCATGCCATCCCATTTTAAAGTCCTTCAAAGGAAAGTTAAGTAAGAGTGTATAGGCCGAACTCCTAGCTCGAAGCCCAGAGCGGCCAGCGAACTTCTGTAGCTTAATAACTAATTAAGTTGTTGGTAGATCAACTAGTTCTGCGGCGTTAGACGATTTTCACTCTTTTCTTGGGTTAAAACAGAAGCAGAAATAACTCTAAGTGCATTTTTTAGGCCAGCATTTTTAATACGATAAGTGTTTGTCAAAAGATAGAAGTTTTCAATTGTTCGACCGTGGCCCCCAACTCAAAATGATCCCCTTCTGGGAGAGATCGGAGTATCCAATGTACCTTCGATCTTTTTTCCCTGCAAAAATGTACACCAGCAAAAACACACTACACGCAACTGTGTAGACAACATCAGGGACTCCTAAACCGACCCTGGGCCTGAACTCCTGTTTTCGGGCTGAGGGTACCTCGAACCCCAAGAGAGGGGTCCCGGGGCGCACCGGGGGTCTCCAGCGGAACTCACGGCGTGCGCAGCAGTCGGGGCGAAGAGGCCTAGCCTCAGGCCAGGGAGGGGGGCGGCCTGAGAAGGGCTGCATCGCTAATTGCGGGGATAAACAATCTGTCACGATCCCTCAGCGCGCCTAATAGGCAGACGAGGATGTTGTTTTTAGGCGCCAGCGGCGGCCGGATCAAAGGCTGCAGCCGGCGCAGGGGCCCTTGAAGTCGCGCCCCTGACTCCAGGGAGCAAACCGCCTGCGCCCGCAGCCCTGAGCCCTGCATTCGGCCCCTAGGCTTTTAGAGAAGGTCTCAAACCCTACAGTCACTTCTTTTGGGGTTCGGTGTGCGTTCGGGTCTACAGTGGCCCGGCACGTAAGGGCTAGCTGGTTGCAAAGGTTGTAAGACTAGAAGAGCAATTCTGCAGAGCGCAGGGGACTGGACTCCATTACTTAGGAAAACTAGAGCAGGACCCTGCTGCACTCTACCCATGGGTTGTGTGGGGAAAGTGTCCCCCAAATCTGAGAAGGGAGAAACAAAATAAAAAGTCTACTCCCCGGCCCCCGGCGGCGTGGCTCATTCCCCCAGAAGTTTCGAAAGGCACGCGTTTGGGATCGATGAGCGCCGGCAACCTCGGAGCTCATTTTTGTCTGGCCTTTGCGGATTTCCCTGCCTGTAGGTTCAGCGAGCTAACAGTCTGGGCTGGGCCTGTTATCTCACGCAGCGCTAACCTGAGGCGCTGCTACCCCGAAGCGGCCGCAGAAAACCGACCGTAATTCATGCCTGGCAAGGGTAGGACTGGCCCGAGGCAGATAAAACTCAGAGACAGGCGCCCTGCTAGTAGGCTGGTCGACTCTTCTCCCCTCCCCCTCGCTCGGTCTCCCCTAGTCCCCTGCACCTTAATGAATGCCAGCCTCCGGGGCGGGGGGAAACAAACAAACAGAAAGTCTTCGCCGGTTCAGATCCTAAAAATTAGTTGTCTTACGTTCAGTGTCTGGGCCGCTACTCTCATTGGTGGCATTTACGCCGCAAACCAAAATGCTTGCCATACTAGAGTATAGGACGGCTAGGGTATGACTGCGATGTGGTTCCTAGATATCTTCTTCCCGTGGGAAGAAAATTAGCTTGTAGAGGAATTCAATTTTAAAGGCGGCTGTTAACTACTACCTGAGTATCTTCCTCCGAGTTGGCCATTCAGTACTGCGTTTGTTGTCGCTCCCATCCAAAACCCCTTGCATTTTGTGCTTCTGCCCAAGAACCCCGCATACATTTTTTTTAAATGTGAGGCTCAGTGGGATCCCCCGACAATTAGCTAGCCCCAAACAGTCTTCTTTAATAGAATGGATGTGCTATGAAAACCGATTACCCGGAACGATTTATTTTTGTGGGGATTCACCAATCACCGGGAGGGCAGCGAGGGAGAGAAGAGAGGTATTTTGTCCCTGGGTGGGGGTGGGGTCTGATGGATGGACAGAAAGCCTCGTTCTGGGTTCTGCTAGCCTCCCGAGAGGCCCTCCCTTCCCTGCCATCGTGGAGCCCCTGTCGCCTTCGAGGGGCTAGGAGTCACGTTTGAGAAATTGCCTGAGAATCACTCGTTCAGGGAAGATTTCAAAGCTTTCCAAGGACAAGCCTCACAGTTTAGAACTAGAAAAATCTTCAGCCCTAGAAGATGCAGAGGCGATAAAGATAAAAATAAAATAAAATAAAAACGCTTCGGCTTTCCAAGGACTTTGACGGAACTGGTGCAGCCCTTAGCGCTCGAACTGGTGCCGCTGAAAACGCCCTTCCTGGAAAGTCTTTCTTTCTTTCTTGCGAACTCACTGACTTCTTCAGACGAAGGGCGCCAGTCCTGCAGATTCACCCGAGGAACTGGAGGCTAGAGTCTGCGGCTTCTTGCCCCTTCCCGCCCATCCCCCACTTACTCTGGGTCCCACTTTCTCGGCCAGGCTTTCTTGTGTCTTTAAATTCGGGAGGGGTGAGGGGCCAGAATTCGCGGAAGAGGGAGCTCCCTCTTCAAATGTCGCAAATTAATGCGATCGGGACTTGAGGGCGCACTTGGGGAAGATGAAAGCGGAGGCCTGCCGGTTCCTACCAGGACTCTATAATTATAGATAATATATCTCATTTCAAAGCAATTAGACCAATCAGGCGTAACGAACCACTTTGCTGCCTACGAATAACAAAGGCGCACGGTTATTTAAGCCTGGAGATGTCAGGCAGACCCTGAGGCTCCAGGGACCCGGACCAAGGTCCTCCACCCCGGCTTGCCCCATAGCGGTACGGGAAAGACTGCCCCAAATTCCCCTCGCTCTGCCCGCCGACTGAGCGCCCCTCTGGTCTTTTGCCTCTGGTCTCGAGCTTACGGGTTGGAGGGAATAGGAGAAACCTGGTGTCAGGCCTCTGGTCAGAAGAAAGCTTCAGCTAACTTAATCCTTTCTATTCTGGGGCATCGGAAATATAGGTTTCCTGTCTGGGGAATAAAAGGGAGAACCAGAGAGGAAAAGCACCTAGCTAAGGGTCACACAGCTAGCTAGCGGTGGAGTTCATGGTAGTTCTGAACCATTCAAACTCTTCCACCTTGCCTTTTTCATTACCAGGAGCAGCCTCACTTGGACCCCTCCAAAAGCCAAACTGAATTGAAATGCTAAGGGTGCCGCTGAAGTACTGGATGGATCCGCCCCCAGTCCCGCCCAGTCCCGGAAAAGAATCTTCCATCCTGCAATTACTAACCTTCTCTCGGTCGATCCTCTTTGCTCCTCCCTCAAAAGAAGCCTGGGACACAGTTGAGGTTCCTCACGAATTTACCAGATGCCCAGGCTCGTCGGAGAAGAAAAGGCCTTGGTTACAGCCCCCCCCCCCCCCCCCCCACCTTTTTTTTTTTGAGATTTGGTTCATCAGCTTAAAGGTGAGCAGAGACAGGCCTGAAGGACAAGCAGGGAGCAGCTCTTAGAAACGGCTCAGAGGTTAAGAGCACTGGCTGTTCTTCCCAAGGTCCTGAGTTCAATTCCCAGCAACCACATGGTGGCTCACAGCCATTTACATTGAGATCTGCCCGGGGAAATATGTGTAGAGCAAATACTGTATACATAATAAATAAATAAATAAATAAATAAATAGATAAATAAATAAACAAACAAATAAATAAATGAATGAAACCCTGACAAAAGACATCAAGGAGGGACTGGAGAGATGGCTCAGCAGTTAAGAGCGCTCCCTGGTCGACCTTGCAGAGGACCCAGGTTTAGTTCTCGGCACCCACATGGCAGCTCACAATCCTCAGTAAGCCCAGTTCCAGGGAAATCCATTGCACTCTTCTACTCTCCTCAGACATACACGCAGTGCAATTGTACACATGCAAGCAAAAGATTCACATTAAAAATATTTAATTAAAAAAAACAAAGAGCATCACACTGTGTTGCTCCCTGGGGGGGGCACTCTGTGGCACCCAGAGCTTGAGAGACTTGAGCTGAGTGAATTGGAAGGCAAGTGTGGAGATGCTTAGAGGCTTCGAATCAGCCCCCAGAAGAGCCCAGGAAGGAAGAGTCACCTAGGCACTGACCACCATAGCAGGCAGGGTACAAGAGATGGTCTCCACCTAGAGGACTGGGTGGAGAATGAGAGCCATCCTTTTGAGGCTTCAACACTCACTGGAGCGGGCAGGGGACAGGTGGATGGACACTGCTTTCTTCCAGTTTCTTCCTGGTGGACCCCGGGATTTTTATACTCCTTCCAATCTCTGCCTGACTCTTAAGTATCTGTCCCCAAGTCTCTGAAGATCTCTGAGCTGGTGGAGACCCAGGGTCCCACTCTGGCTTCCTTTCTTATCTCCCTTGGCTGTAGGTTCACTTTTCCTCAAGCTTCTGTGTTGCTTTCTCTAAACCTCTTACATTCCTCCTCCACCCAGTGATTCCGTGTGAATCACACCCTTCAAGTTTCCAAGAAGCTATCTGACCCCAGCTAGTTACTTCTGGAGGAAGCTGGTGACTTCTGGAAGAG
>CAJQZJ010034048.1:1327593-1340917 GCA_907164525.1 Lophiomys imhausi
GACCCCAGCTAGTTACTTCTGGAGGAAGCTGGTGACTTCTGGAAGAGCAGCAGGCACCCCTGGATAGGCAAAGACTGCCCTTTCTTATCCAGATTCCAGACCTCTGCTCCACAACTGAACCATGGGACCACATGTGTGCTCTCCCGTAGGGTCCTCCTTGAGACCCAAGAGGAAGGTGACAAGGGCCGTGATAGTGGAGGAAGTTCCTTCTAGCAGGTGAGTTCATATCCGACTGTCCCCCCCCCACCCCCCCAAAAAAGCCCTGGCTGAAAAATAGCTGGTGATTGTTAAACATTTGGAAGGTGGCAGGTGTGACCAGAAACTAACAGGACAGCAGGCAGTGTGTCTTTCAGGAGAGGCTGATGGCTCATGCCCTGGACAGGCACTAGGACTGGATTCTAGCCATCCCCTCTGGGCTACCCCCTCCTGCTGACAGTTTCTACCCTCTTGCAACTTACCCACCAGACCTCTGGGTAAGAAAAGTCAGGAAAGAAAGTCACCTCAAGGGCACTATGCATGGCTCTCCTGGAGCCTTTGAATCCTTGGATCTAGTCAGGGGGCTTTCACACCTCCTTAAGCCTTCCTGGGTCAACAGAGGAGCCTGTGGCTGGAAGCCCCCCACATGCAGTAGCCACTCAGCCCTCCAAGAACAGTCAGAAAATTAATAGTGAATGAGTAGGGAAATTGGAAAAATGGAAAATGGAGCCCAGTGGTCTGCGAGATGCAGTGGGTGAGCCTCGTGTCCCACCCCTGGAAGGCCCTGTAGCCATGTCTACCTGGTCCCTCCACTTGAGGTGGCTCTGAGGAAAGGGTAGTTTAGTCCAGGTCATCTTGGGAAGGTAGGGGTGCTTGGTGGCTTTTGCTTTTCTCAGGTGAACCCATCAGACAGAAAAGTGGTCTAGGAGTTGCAGGGAGAGCTGGGAATGTTCAGCAGTGATCCGTTTGGGGTGAGGTGAGCAGGGAAATGTAGTTCCACTCCCATTTTCCATGGATAGTGAAACCCACACTCAAGCAGGAGTCATTTTCTCAGGTCTCTGAGCCATAAAGTGGCAGAATCTGTTAAGACACTGGTGTCTGACTCAGCTCACCCCCCAATCCTATGCTCACCCCAACTCAGGAAAGTCCAAGGAACCTGGAGCATCTCATGTCCCTCTAATCCAGGTGGCAGCTAAGAGTCAGAGAGGATTTCAGTGCAGACTGAAAGGTGGGAGGTACCCTGAAGCACTGACCCTGGCAAGTTCAGAGCACTCTCATGGGAGGCTGGGCTAGCCACAAAACTGGATGCTTAGGACTAAGGTTGATGGGGATCCTGCTACTGGCTGGGTACTTTCTCCTGAGTTTCCACAGACCATTCCCTCAGAGGCCCGCACCATTTTCCAGATGGGAAGTGAGGCGCTCCCGGAGTTGAAGCAGGGTTCCAGTCTTCCAGCTGTGCGCAACTGAAAACAGCAACCAGCTTCTGTGCAAGATGCCCTCCACCTGCAACTCAGCTGTTCTCCTTCCAGCTCTGCCTAGGCGCATAGGTGGGGAGGGAGGCCCTGGGGAGTTGCAACAGCCAGAGTTAAATTGTTCTCCCCCTGTCCAAAGAGAGGGGACAAGTGGGACTTCTTGAGTCTGGCTGATTCTGGTGCACTAAGAGGGACTTGAGTCCCTGCAGAGTCCTGCCCATCCCAACATCCAGAGTTTCAGATTCTGCCCCAAGCCCAGCCTCAAAGCCCACTTGCAGCAATGCGATAGGTCCTTGGAGGCTGTATGAAGAAGCCCATTTAGGTTAGGTGTTCAAGGTCAGTTTGGGATACATTTCAAAAATAACAAACAAAACCAAGCAAATAGTAGTTATCACCATTGCTAATACTATTCTTAACATGTTTTAACTAGTTCAGTTTCAATAGTGACTACTTTTATCCCTAGTTCACACATGGGGGTGGGGGAGTGCTCATGGTATCAATGCAACTTCAAAACAATACGCTCCAAGAAGTCTCCCAGTGCTCCAAGGGTTTTGAGTTCATCGCTGAAGGGGTGCACACCACTTTGGAGGTCCATGCTGTGGACTCCTTGCTCATAGTGGCTAAGAAGTCTGGGGGTCTGTTTTTGTGTTAAAGGACTTTCTAGTGTGTTAGGGGGTCAGCAACAGAACACCCCAATCCCTGAAGAGCATGCCTGAACAGATCCTGAGACCAGTACAGACCTTGGCACCAGAGAGGCATGAGTGGATGGCTACTAAGAAATTGCAACCTTCATGCCACCTGAGCCCTTGGGTGGCCTTTGGGTGGGTCGGAGCCAGAAAGCAGAGCCAGCCCATCTGAATGTGAGTAAGCTATTTTTATTTTGTTTTGTTTCCCCAGGCTAACCCCTAAATGTTCCTCCTATCTTGTGCTCTTCAGTGGGTGGTAAAATGTGCAGGACCATTTCAAACAGCATATCTGTTTCTCTTTGTCTCTCTCTCTCTCTTTCTCTCTCCCTCTCTCTCTTTTGAGACATGCTGTTATATATTCCAGGTTGGCCTCAAACTCACTATGTGGCTGAGGAAGATCTTGAAATCCTGATCCCCTGGTTTCCAATTCCCAAATGCTAGGATTACAGGGGTGTGTCCACTACCTTTCATGGTTTAGGTAGTGCTGGAGATGAAACTTGCCACTTCCTGAATGTTGGGCAAACGCTCTACCCATTGAGCTACATCCCTTCTTTCTTTTTTAATTTTTAGATTCTTAAGACTTTTTTTTTTGGCTGGGCGTGGTGGCGCATGCCTTTGATCCCAGCACTGAGGAGGCAGAGGTAGGCAGATCTCTGTGAGTTCAAGGCCAGCCTGGTCTACAGAGTGAGTTCCAGGACAGCCAGTGCTCTTACACAGAGAAACCCTGTCTTGAAAAGCCTAAAAACCAAAAAAAAAAAAAACAAAAACAAAAACAAAACAAAACAAAACCGAACAAACAAAAACCCATTTTTTTGTGTGAGTGTTTGTTTGTGTGAGTGTTCTGCCTGTTAGAGGCCAGGAGAGGAGCCTCAATATCACAGCAGCTTTCTCCCCTGGAGTTCCCAAGTCAGCAAGAGACAGGATCCAGCAGGGCCCCTCCCTTTCAGGGTACCATAGCTCCCCTTTGCCTTCTCTGTCCTGCCAGGGCTACAGGAACACCCCACCTGACCGGGACACAGCACATCCCTGCTGAGACGCCTATCTGATCAAATGGTGAGCCCGTGGCCACAGTCCAATTAAGTGAAAGTAGATCCAGCCTTATCGGGTTCAGGCAGTAGTCCCTGGGGTGGTCCTGAGGTGGCCCCAAAGGGTCCCTGTCTGTTTGATTTTCTTGCTCAGACACACTTGTTTAAACAGACCCCCAGGGTTTTCAGTAACCTGAGCCAGGCCTGGAGTGTGATTGCCAGGTAAGGGAGGCCTTTGGAGAGGCACTGACTGGGGGAGAGGCAGCGGAGTGAGAGGAGAAAGGAGGGAAAGGGGTTAGAGGAAGAAGAGTGAAAAGAAGCCACCTTCAGAATGCAGAGGGTTCCCTGGACTTTGCTCAGTGGGTTCAGGTCCTGGCCCCAATCCTTTGGCCTTTGTATCCTTTGAGGAAGTTGCTGAGCTTTCCAACTGTGGCCAGGGCCAAGCCCAGGAGCCCAGCTGATGCTGGGGTGCAAGAAGAAACCCAGTACCCTCTGAGAGCAGTCACATGGGGCTAACCAGGTACCTTTGTGCCAACTGAGGGCAGGGGCTGGTGGGCTCCCAGATTGAGGGAGGTAAACTGAGTTAAGATAGGCACATACGCTCCCCACCTGCTGCTCCAAAGCAGCCTATTGCTGAGGAGACACCCACCAGGTATGGCCAAGGGTAGAAGCCCATGTACTTTCAGCCTGGTGAACAAAGCACAAAACCTCCGAAAATTCTTCCTCATCCCTAGTCCTACCCTCCCTTCCTAACCTTTGCCCGCCCTCCCCTCTTTCTTCATTGCTACTATCACCCATGATTCTTCCTTCCCACTCAATAGTATGGGGTCTCCTTCCTGTTCTAAGATCACCCATGGACTGGTCTTCAGAAATCCCACTGTGCAACCAAACATTTTTATTTATAAACACTTATATTTATTGGTACCTAACAAACACTTATCCATAAACACCCAACTAACCCTATTTTAATTTCCTTAAAAGGATATTAATATTCTTAGTGTAGGTTCCGTGTAGGATAACTTGATTTACGACAGTCTCAGCAGGCAGTTCCTTCCAATCTTAGTGTCCATTGGGCCTAACATAGCCAGTTCGAAAGGCCAGTTTATTTCAACCACCAAGTTGTGGCCAGTTTATAAAGTCAGTCTGTTCCAACTGCAAACTGAAGGCTGCTTGAGCGACTTTCAAACTCTGTTCGCCTTGCTGTCTGTTGGGACTAACCTTGTCCATTCGCAAGGCATTATTTCAAGTCAGTCTGTTCCAACTGTCAAACGGAGGGCAGCTCGGGTGGCTTCCAAACTCTGCTCACCTCACTCACTCTTCTGGCACTCGGAGCCCCAAGACAGACGCCTTTAAGGAACTCTCTCTCCAGCAGTCCTGTTTTGATTTTCTCTGCAACCAAGGACGTCCTCTTGCAGCTTGTCCAGTTTCTCAGCTATGCCCCTTCAACAGGGCAGTTCACAGAACTATGGTCTCAACTGCATCATGTCCATTTCAGCAACTAAAGGGACGACAAGCTTTATGTGCTGCCAGATGCCAAGTTGAACTGCATACTAATTCATTAAAGAGTCCTAACTTCTACCACACCACTGCCTCAGATAACCTCCAGTTTCTTCACTTCTTTTGAGACCTCTGCTCTTCAAGGTTGCTTCTCCAAGAAGGCTTTCTTCTTTTTCTGGAACACAAATGTCCACCCTAGTAATCCTTCCCACATCTGCTTTACTTTTGTGGATGCCACTGACGTTGGCTCACTATTATAGATCACTCTCCTTGGAGCGGTGGCCCCCTGGTGAGCTTCATTTGGTGCAGGCTGACTCCCCACTTATCACAGAGCTCAGCACACAGTGGCTTGCGTACATTCCCCATACACTGTGAGTTTAGGAATGTTGCCAATCTCTTTATGTCTCTGTTTTCTCTTTACACAAGACAGGGCTATGAAGTCTCCCCAACTTCTACCACCATGAGGCATAAACTAGAGAAGGCTTGAGAAGAGGTTTGAATGTGGCCTGGCACCAAGGAAGTCTGTAGGACATGGGCTTGCTCTAAAAGAATAATGGGCCTTCCAGAAAGCTATCTTCTTCTTCTTTTGTTTGTTTGTTTTGTTTTTGTTTTGAGGAGAGCAAAGTAACCACAGCACCCTCAGGCCTAAATTTTTTTTGGCACATCAAGATATCCCACCCCAAATTCATCCTTGATTTTCAGTGACCCTCCAAGCTGATCAGATGTCCAGGTCTTGTAGGTAAAAGGACAAAGCCTCAAGGGAGTCACTTGGCTAGGGAGTCCCTTACAGCCCTGTCCTAACTGGTCCAGGGGCTGCTTGGCTGTAGCTGAGCCCTATGTAGGTGCACTCTTTTGGGAGGGTGTCTTCAGGCCAGACAGTTTCCCTCGGGAAGATGCTGGGCTAGGGATCATCAGGGAGGAGTGAGCCAGGAAGAATGAGAGATAGGCTAAGCTGAGTGAGAGGAGGAGGTGGGGAGCAGGACAGAGACAGAGAGGTGACCTGTGGGGGTTTGTGTGGCAAGAGAGGGCTGGGAGTTGTCACTGCATCTCTATCTTGAAAGGCAAACATGGAAGGCGACTTTGCCATGACTTTCAGACTTCATTCCAGTTAAGTAAGGTCTGTAGAAAGGATGGAGACAAATATGATGGGATCTCTGAGTCTAGAACCACCTTATCTTCTAGAATATGTCCAGGATCCCTTATTAGCTCACCCAACTGAGGAAATAACAGGTCTGAGAGGCTGCAGTTCATGAAAAGGAGCTTCTGAAGGAAGCATGGCATCTGAACAGAACAGCCCTGGAGTCCCTATCCGCTCAGTCTCAGGGAACAAATGGAGAGGGACTGAAAGATATTATAACGGCCATCAGAGCACCTGGTGTTTCTCTGTCCTAGCAATGCCAAGCACACATGGAGTGGGTCCTTCATGGGAACCTCCACTTTCTACTGGACTCAGAACCTGATGGTAGAATCGGGTCTCCCAGTGAGAGCTGAAAATTAGTGCTTGTGACTATGCCATGGGGTACATGATCCCATCACCCATAGTGTGATTCCCAGCCAGGCTACCATTTACCCTTCATCTTTATGTCACCTCTAATATTGGGGTGGCCCTCTTGGTCCCCTATCCAGGGGAAAATGAATAGAGTGACTTCCAGAAGGCAGTTTCATCCAGCAAGACAGTGTCCCTGATGAAAACCTTCAGCCTTGCCACAAAGAACTCTGAGCTGAAGCTGTGCATGCATGCATGTGTTCATGTGTGTGTGTGCATATGTATGCACATACATGTGCAAGTGCACAGATACACACGGATGACATGTATGCACATTCCAGAGGACAACCTTGGGTGTTGTTGCTATGGAGACATCTATATATCTTCTGATATACATTCTATCCCCAGCCTGGGGCTCACCCAGTAGTAGGCTAGGCTAGCTGGCCAGTGAACTTCAGGAATCTGCCTGGATCTGCCTCCCCAGTACTAGAATAACAAGTGTTCACCACCACACCTGGCTTTTTCACATGGGTTCTGGGGGATGGAACTCTAGTCCTTGTGCTTGTATAACAAATACTTTGCCAGCCAAGCCATCTCTCTGCCCCAGAAACTATACAGTGGTTAAAGGAATCTCTGACTCCTAGGGCAACTGGGACAGCTTCCCCAAACTGGACAGCTTAAAGAAACAGAAATTGATCTTTTTAATGGTCCCAGAGGCCAACAATATGAATCAAGGCTTATGTTTTAGGCTGTGCTCCCTCTGACATCCCATGTCCAACTGTCCTTCCTCTCCTGACTTCAGGGTGGCCCCTGTCCTTGGCCCTTAGCTGCATCACTCCAGGCCCTGCCAGTTTCCATGGTGTCCTCTGTGACTATGTCCAAGTTTCTTCTTGGAAGGATACCAGTTGTCCTGAACTAAGCACCTCTCTACTCCGTGACCTCATTCTAAATGGTTTACTTCGATGGGTCCCATTTCTTATATTTTTGGTTGTGAGCCTAGCCTTTAACGGCCGAGCCATCTCTCCAGCCCGATGGTTCCCATTTCTAAAGAAGAGCATATCTTCCAGTAACCGGAGTTGGCATGCCTATGGGCCTTTGGTGGGGGGGTGGGGTTGGGGAACACAATTAGACCCACAACAAGCCACATATGTCTCTTCTTGGCCCTGTAGGGAGTTCTGTGGTGTGGTTGGATGCCCATGCTGCAGAGAGCAGAAGACTAATGCTCCAGCCCCTGGAGATGGCATGTCATGCCCACTTCCTTCCACCAGGGCTTCATTCACTAGATCATGTTTGCTGGACCCGGCATCATGGCCCTGTGGGTTACAGAGAAGGAAGCCGAAGTCCTGTCAAGATCTTCAGCAATGCTTGCATCTGAAGCAATAGTGACTGTTGGAATTCCAAACCAAGCCCCATCAGTCCCTCCCCCTTCCCATTCCCCAAAGGTCAGGGTGGCAGGCAGAATAAGGCAGGGGGGGCAGGGGGGGCTGCCCAGGCCCTGCTGACTCATGGGAGTGCTAATGCCATTGCAGTCCCTTGTTGCTGTTGCCAGGGAGCTGATTAAGATGTCACGGAAGATTATGATGTCAGGTGCAGGAGTCAAGCTCCAGGGGGGTGACTGCTAGGCTGGGGAGGTTACCCTGGCAACAGAGACAGGACATCCATGCTGAGTAGGGACATAGGAAGGTAGGAGGGGCAGGGGGTACAGGGTGATTGTCCTTGGTACCAGATCTGGCCTTTTGCTCCACGGCTAGGTGTGTGAATTTGTGTGTGTGGGGGGGGAGGGGGGATGAAGTCTTCCCTTTTTGAATATCTTCCCTTTTTCCCAAAATGGGAGAACAATCCCATCCCTGTGAGGATTGAATGGGATTTACAAAAAAGCTCCCCAGCTTCACAAGTGTCTGCCAAGTCCCCAGGGATCCCTTGCTAGGCAGGAGCCCCCAAGCTGAGGCTCAGGCATGGGCAGGCTTGCCCAGAGGTGGTAAGGAGGTGCCAACTCGGCCTCTGCCAGGTGCTGAGGCTGTTCAGAATGCAGGCTCACAGGGCCACGCTGAGCCCTGTAGGCAGCCTGCCTGTGTGCTGGCATTGGTAGAGTAAATGGCTCCCTCAGGCTTTCTGTTCACCGCACCTACACTCACCTGTCACCTCTACTTAACTCTGAACCTTCTTTCTCCAGATCCCTACAGTCCAGCACAGCTTTATTAGTAAGAAAACAAATGAACATGTCTCAAATTTTTCCTCTTCCTCAGAACAAATTTTTACTTCTGATAATGAAACATCCCTCCTTTATGTGGCAAGCCTTTCCCTGACCTCATTATGATCCCATTTCTCCAATTGTGACTTACATTCGCCGACCAGCTTATCTGTATACAGACCAACCTAGTTACCTATATTCACCCATCTGTGTACCCCACACCTCCACCATGTACCAACCCCTCCCACCATCCATTTACTCATCAACTATCCACTCACCCACCCAACCTTCTGTCCATCCTACAGTCCACTTTTCACTTATCCCCCTACCTACCCCTGTACCTGGGCCTTCCCCACCCACCCATCTATCCCTCCTACCATCTACTCACCCTTCACTTCATCTCCCTACCCGTCATCTGCCCATCCATCACACAATTGGCCTTAATGTTATCTACCTATCCTCTCCTATCTTCTCATCCATCCATCCATCCATCCATCTAGTTCACTCAACCAACCATCTACCCATGCTCTCATGCACCCATCCGTCAATCATTTTATCTACCTGCCCCCAATTCCCGAGTCTTTGCATGCATGTATGTATGCATGCATCCATCCTGCCATCAGTTAACTCACTCCTTCATGACCCCAGCTCTCTATCGACCCACCTGCCAGTTCATGCACTCCTCCAACAACAATGCAGGAGACACTAGTTGATACTATGCCATATGGGTGGCCCAAGCGGTCCACAGAGTCGAGTCAGACAGGAACTCTGGCTCCAAAGGGTCCTCAGTCAATCTCATAAGAGTGAGGGGACCCAAATGTCTGTGCATATACGGGTGCCTCAGCTCTGGGGAAGGAGGAGGCCTGCAGGGACTGGACAAAAGATACCATTCAGAATTACAAGGGCACTAGAGAACAGGAGACAAGTGAACATGCAACTGGGAAGCACCCCACTCTTCCATGGCCTCTGGCACACACCCGAGTCTCCATCCCTGGTGGAGCCCTTATCTAGGTACAGAGAGGTTGAGCTATTGCCTGTGTGAGCAGGGAAGCGATAGAGCTCCAGTGCCAGCCCCTTAGGAAAGCTTGTCAGACCCTTTCTGAGTGCCTCAGGTACTTTCTCTTCCCCTCTGTACTCTCCGTACTGTCCACTCCTTGCAAGAGGGCCACTCCAGGTACCAGAGACATTTCATTTTGACCCTGCTTTTCCATAGTTCCAGGAACATAGTGAATTCTAAGAGCCTCTTTCCCAGGATTCTGGGGGAGCTCTATGTGGGTCCGGAGGACTGTTCCATGGCTCCCACCCTCCTTGCAACTCTCCCCAAAGCTGGCTGGTGGATCCAGTCCCTGGGTGTACTAGTCACTCTCTAGCTACTGCCTGCAGTGTTGGCCCGCCCGCAGCACCGGCTGATCCTCTGAGGGGACACACCAGAGCACTAACAGATAATTGAAGAGATTACACGGAGAGTGGAAATGCTGAAAGTTGATTTACTGTGCGTCATCCCTGCTTCGGGGATTTTATTAGAAATTGAAGAATGGCTTCCTGACTTGGGGCTGTGTGTCACCTCCAACAGTCCCCAAAGCAGTGCTGGCTCCCAAGGTGTCCGGATTCACTGTATAAGTGCTCAGTGTGATGAGGGCGGCAGCAGTTATGAGCTGTGGTCACTGCAGAGAGCCCTTCATTCCCCCCCCCCCCCCCCCCGCCTCCCTCCATGGGCACATGGTGGGTGGGGAGAGAGCTCTGCAGATAGTTACTCACCCCATTATCAGATCTCGCTCTGTCTTGCTTTTATACTAGCTAGAGGTGTGCAACTCTGAGACACCAGGCTGCTGAGATGAAGGGCGAAATCACCCGTGTCTAAAGTGCCTCACGGGGGGCTGGAGAGATGGCTGAGAGGTTAAAGAGCACTTTTTATTCTTCCAGGAGACCCAGGTTCAGTTCCCAGCTCCCACATGGGCACTGCCAACCATCTGAAATGCCAATTCCAGAGGACCCCTTATTCTGATCCTGCAGACACCAAGCATATATATATGGTGCATATATATGCACACAGACAAAACATGCTTACATATAAAATAAAGAGAAATAATTAAAATATCTCATGGTACCAGAAAACTTCAGGGTCTCAGCTGAAGTCCATCTGATTCCAAGCAGTGCGGTTCTAGGAGGGGGCTAGAGCAGAAAGCCTGGCTGCTTTGCTAAACCCCTGGTTTGAACTTCCTGGTGACAGAGGAGCTCCCTCTAATACTGTGCACACACAGTCATGGCTTTACTTGATGTCTCTTGTCACCTGACACTTGACTTTCTCCATTCTTTCTCTGGCTCACTGGAACTTGTTAGTATACCAGTCCCCACTAGGGTCTCAGGCTAAACAGTGAGTCCAGGATAGGATTCACAGAACTAAGGATAAGCTTACATCCACTAAAAGACTTCCTTATGGAGCAATAGAGGAAGAGGGTGGTTGTGTTTCTTGCCCCTGCTCTGGGTCTTAAAATGGATGTTTTAATTCTAAGTCTGCCATCCTTCTTTCCCCAGAAGTTTCCCTTCTGTGGTTGGCTGTTGTGCTATTCTCTTGCTAGAATGTAATCACCATAGCAACAGTAGGAGGGGTAGGGGTCCCTCAGGAGGGGATGGCCCCCACAGTGATTTAGTACATTATAGTGGGTTAGCTTTTGTGGGAGTGGGCTCCCGACAAAAACGAGTTCAGAGTCAGGCTTGCTAGCACAGGCTTGTCATCCTGAGTTCTTAGGAGGCTAAGGCAAGAGTATCAAGAATTCAACCCAGTCTGGTGAGGCTGAATTTTATTTAAAAAAAAAATGAGTTCAGCCTCATTCCTCTCTCATGTCAAATTGTTTGGCAGATGACTGGCCCTGTCATCAGTCGGGGAGTGTTCCTGGTGCCCCAAATGCTCACACTGCCTGATGATGTCAGTGTTTGAAACTGGGGCTGTTGGAATAGGAATAGGCGTGGGGCCATCTCTCTAACACACTGCTGTTTAAAGCCATTTTTCTGTTTCTGTTTCCTTTCTCTTCCTTCCTTCCTTCCTTTCTTCCTTCCTTCCTTCCTTCCTTCCTTCCTTCCTTTCTTTCTTTCTTTCTCTCTCTCTTTCTCTCTTTCTCTTTTTCTTCTCAAGATGGGGTTTTCTGTGTAACAGAGCCCTGGCTGGCCTAAAACTCACAGAGATCTGCCTGCCTCTGCCTCCTGAGTGCTGGGATTAAAGGCTTGTAAAACCATACCTGTCAGGGCCACCTTTCTTGATGACATATGCTCTCAAGCATTTGTCTTTCTTCTCTCTCTCTCTCTCACACACACACATCTGGATCTCATATAGCCCAGGTTAACTTCCAGTTTCTTATGTAGCAGAGGATGATCTTGAACTTCTAATCCTCTTGCCTCTGTTTCCCAAGTGTGGAATCACAGTGCCTCTGTGTCCAGTTTATGCAGTCTTGGGCATTATACTAGGGATGTGTACATTACTACGCAAGCTCTACCCACTAAACCACATATCCAGCCCAAGAAACATCTCTTTTTTTTTAAATAGATTTATTTATTATGTATACAGTGTTCTGTCTGCAGGTATATATCTGCAGGCCAGAAGAGGGCACCAGATTTCATTATGGATGGTTGTGAGCCACCATGTGGTTGCTGGGAATTGAACTCATGACCTCTGGAAGAGCAGCCAGTGCTCTTAACCGCTGAGCCATCTCTCCAGCCCCCAAAACATCTCTTCATATGCTTGTCCATGGGCATCTATCTGTCTGTCTTCATTAGTAGAATGTTGGCTAATTGATAATATGTTAACTTTAAAAATTAAAAGAAAATTTTATTCACTCTGAAAATGGAACACAGGACTTTTTACATGATAAGCAAGTAACTTATATGTCCCATACTTACTTATCCCTTGGTTTTTTTGAAACAAGCCTGGAATTACAGGCATGCACTACCTTGCTGGACTGAAGAAAGTCTTTTTGGAACAACTAGATATTTACAAGAAGGCAAGCAAGCAAAAAGGTAGGGATGGAGGGAGGGAGGGAAGAAGGGAGAGAGAGAGAGAGGAGGGAATACATTAAAAATTCATACAAAGTGTAAAAGTAAAACACAAAACCATATAATTCCTAAAAAGTAACAGTAGTAAAGAGTGACCTTAGTTATGGACAATGTCTTAGTCACTTGTCTGCTACTGTGACAAAACACCCTGGCAACTTATGGGAAGTTTACTTGCACATACCATTCTAAAGGTTAGACAGAGTCCATGATAGGTGTAGCACAGCAGCAGGCAGCAGGTGTGGCATCAGGGACAGGAATCTGAGATCACATCTTGAATTGCTATCAGGAAGCAGAGTGAGCAAACTGGAAGTGGCAGAAGACCTTTAATTCTGAAAGCCTGCCCCTGTATAGTACCAAACTATAGTTTACAGCAAGTCTGGAGCGAGCAGGGTGGTCCCTCCAGACTTGGCAAGGACTCTAACCACTGAGCTACATATCCAACCCAAGGATAGGATTCACAGGATTAAGGATAAGCTTACATCCTTCATATGCTTGCCAATAGGCATCTGTCTGTCTTCATTAGTAGAATGTTGGCTAATTGATAATACTTCCCAATTCTATTCTTGACAGTATTACGATTCTGTCTGGGTCTCTTGGCCCTCTGTGTAAACTTAAAATGATTTTTTTTTATATACACAGAGCCTTCTGGGAAGTGCCTCACATCTCTAGAGGGAGTTGAGACCTGGCTCCTTGACAATCTGGTATTATCTGGCACTCAGTGGGGTCACCATTACATCGTTCAGCTCTTCCATGATTTCCCTCACTGGGTCTTTCCATATTTTCACTTAGAGGTTGTTTGTGTTTCATTAGAATGACAGCTATATAGTTCACCTTGGGGGAGTGAGTGTAAATTATCCTGTTTATAACTTCAAATTTCCTGAGCGCGCGCATGCACGTGGGCACACACACACACACACACACACACACACACACACACACACACA
>CAJQZJ010034048.1:1340927-1384482 GCA_907164525.1 Lophiomys imhausi
AACCCTGAAGCCTATCCTCATCAACCTACATCCTTCAGCAGGGCTCCACTTGGTGAAGCTTCCACAGTCTTTCCAAGCAGCACCGCCAGTTGGAAACAAAGTGTTCAAACACATGAGCCTATATCACATTCAAACCACAGCGGTGATGTAATAAAAATCAATAATACTTTAAATGCACAATTTGTTATGTTTTAACTCAATTTGTGGGCAAAGTTGCCTTTGTCTGTTTGAGAGGCCAGGATAACACACCACCAACATGGGGTTTCTGCACTTTTGAACCTTTGCAGAGGTCAGAAGTTCAAGGTCATGATGATTCCATTGCTTCTTAATGAGGACACGCTTCCAAGCTTATAGAGGACCACCCCCTTGCTGTGTGTTCACAAGGCCTTCCCCACAGGTCTCTTCCCTGTTTCTTTTGAGGATGCCATGCTCATGGGATTAAGTCTACCTGTATGACTTCATTTAGCTCACCATAGGAGCCATCTCTCCAGATAGAGCCATGGGGCAGGGCAGGACTTTAATATATTAATTTAGAGAGGGAGTAAGTAGCACTATCAGCTTTTTTGTTGTTTTACAAAGTATTATTTTTTATTTATTTACAGAGCCACAGGAAAACTCCATGTGCAAGGGGCCAAGGAATCTACCATTGTTATGTAGGGCCAGGATGGAGTATGGCAGTTGTCTCTGTATTTGAACCTATCTGTTCAGGGCAAAGGCTAGTAAGTAGGATCTAAAGATAGAGCATGCACTCATGAAATCTTAACAATGTGCTGGGCGTGGTGGCGCATGCCTTTAGTCCTAGTACTTGGGAGGTAGAGGCAGGTGGATCTCTGTTAGTTCAAGGCCAGCCTGGTCTACAGAGTGAGCTCCAGGATAGCCAGGGCTTCACAGAGAAACCCTGTCTCAAAAAACAAACAAAAAACCCAAAACAAAACACAAAAGAAATCTTAACAATGTGGTCCTCAAATAAGACCTGCACAATGACACCATTTGACAACCCAGCATGGATGGGGGAAATCTCACCAGCCTCACCCATAGATGAACTACAGGCACCTATGGATGCTGAGAGAAGGAAAACAGTCGTCTCCAGAGACGAGCCCCTCATAGGTTATCTAATATGAGCAACACTAAATGGACTGTCTTAATCGGTGTTCCATTGCTGAAAAAAGGCACTATGACCACAATAAATCTTATAAAAGAAAGCATTTGGTTGGGCCTGGCTTACAGTTACAGAGGTTTTGTCCATTATCCTCATGGCAGGGAGCATGCCAGCATGTGGGCAGACATGGTGCTGGAGAAGTAGCTGAAAGTTCTACATCCAGATCTACAGGCAGCAGGAATAAAGAGAGCCACTGGGCCTGACTTGGGCTTTTGAAGCCTCAAGCCTACACCCATTGACACACTTCCTCCAACAAAGCTATACCTACTCTGACAAAGCCACACCTTCTAATACCTTCCAAGTAGTCACTCCTTGACAACTAAGAATTCAAATATATGAGCCTATGGGGGTCATTCTTATTCAGATCACCACATGGACTCAGTAGGTTTCATTCATAGGTAGGTATATAGGTAGATGACAGATACATAGATAAATAGATAGATGATTGATAGATAGATAGATTTTTTTCAATAGTAATTAAAGAAGAGCAGATCATGAAGTTGAGAGGGAGTGGGGAAGGACACCAGAGAAGTTGGAGGGGGGAGAAAGTGGGGGTGGAAATGATATAAATACAGTATTCATATATGAAATTCTCAAAAAAATAACTTAAAAAAAACCCCAAAGACCCTACCCCTAGAGGCATTGCAGATGTGGCTACTATGTCACATATCCATCAGTAGGTGGGAGAGAGGAGAGAGGCTATATCTACATTCAGTATTCTTACCTATGAACATCTGAATGAATAGTAGCCTAACATTCCTGGGAAAAAAGCAATCTGGATACCTGTCATGCACTGCAATGTAGAAAGGTGAGTGCTCACTTATGACCAGGAAGAGACTTTGACTGACCCAAGCAGGTGGGACTGAGTCATCAGGGAGCCACCTGAGCCTCACCCCTATAGCTGCTTCTGCCTAGGAAGATGGGAATGGCATTTGTGAAAAATGAAAGCCTGAGTTCAGAAGACTCTAGGTGGTACACTGTACACCTGCTGTGGACCTCTCAGGGTGAGGAAGGGCTGGGAGGACTGAGGAAGGGGGGTGGCATTTTTAAAGACCCAAGGTGTGCACAGTGTGGTTCTAGCCAGACCTTAAGGGTGGCTAATGGACAGGTGCTGGGTAGAGACAAGAACCACTTCCCAAAGAGCTTTATAGATGGGTAAGCAATTCCATCTTTATCTGGAGACAATGGGGAACTAGTGAAGGGCTCATACAGGGAGAGCTACTTAGAATTCTTTAGGCCAAGCCACCTGAGGCTCAATAAAGAGAAAAGATCCAGAGAAAGGGAAGCAAGAGCCTGTGAGGAAGCCTTTTTATAATACTAAGAGGGCTGTGGTCATGGAGATGAGAGAGACTCAAAAGATATGGGGAAGGAGTGTTGATGAAGCTTTGAGGCTGAATGAGTGCTGGAGGGGGGCCTGGCTGCCAAGCTCCTGGGGAGGCCTGTCTTAAAACCAGGGGAGAAAGAAGGAGGGGGAAGAGAAGAGAAGAAAAGGGAGGAGGGGGACACTGTAGAAGAAAGAAAAAGAAGAGATGGAAAGGAGGCAGGAGAGGGGAGAAGAAAAAGGAAGAGGAGGAGAGGTGAGGGAGAGAGGAAGTAGAGAAGAAGGGAATTATGTCTAAGGTCCTCTGTAGAGCCAGGATTCTATCTAGTGAAGTCAGGTCTCTTCTGTGGCCTTGGGCCAACCTTGCTGCCCTTCAGAGTCCTCTCAATGAGGCCCAGGTTTAATGAGGGACTGTGGTGCTTGGAGACTGCCCATTACTGAGTTAAGTTTATTTTGAAATCCAAGATAGGAACAGCTGTGTCTCAACCAGGTATGTGTTTACACCTCCAGGCCAGTGTCGCCAGAAATAGACACTTTGTCATAAGCTCAGAACTGGGCCTGGGCTCCAGAGAGGGGCTGGATCCCAGGTCAAATAGGGGAGAACAAAATTTTCCAAGGCTCCTATGATGTGTGCCAGGCAGGGTGGGATTTCTGGGGTGGGGAGTGCCCTGAGAACTGTATTGGGGATCAGAGGCTCCATAGTCCCTGGGAGGCACTAAATTCAACCATGTGCAACATTGCTATGTCATCAGACATCATCAGCATTGAGACACGGTGGATGATCAGGACTGGGGACCCAGCATAGGCTTTCAGAGTAGTGAATCACTACTGAAGATTGGAGCGGGCACCAGTGAGGCCTGCGACAAATGTCAGTGCACTTCCAAAGGTTGCTGTAATCAACAACCACCAACCAGAAGGCCTTCAAACTGCAGAAATCCACCATGACTCCCCGGAATGCCTAATAACAGACTCCACCCTGACTCAGTTTCCTGGCATGGCTGGAAGCCCTTGGCTTGCAGACTCATCCTAATCCTTGCTCCTTTGCTGTCTTCTCACTTTGTCCCCAGTCCATCTTATTCTATTTGGGCCCTCTGTAACTCAATGACATCATCTTTTTTTTTTTTTTTTTAAGAATTTATTTATATGTATACAATGTTCTGTCTGAAGGTATGCCTGCAGGCCAGAAGAGGGCACCAAATTTCATTATGGATGGTTGTGAGCCACCATGTGGTTGCTGGGAATTGAACTCAGGACCTCTGGAAGAGCAGTCAGTGGTCTTAACCTCTGAGCCATCTTTCCAGCCCGACATCATCTTAATTATAGCTAAGAGGACCTGTTTCCACATAAAGTCACCTTCACAGGTCCCAGATGAACTTGAGTTGAGGTGGGGAGGAACACTGTTCAACCTGACATGATGTTCAGCAGTGCGGGACTGAGCCTTCTTTGACATAGGAGTTCCTGGCTAGAGATGGAATGAAAGGGTAGGTGGGCTAGGGACATTTTGTGGGGTTCTGGGAGGCCATGCTGAGAGTTAAAGCAGTGTATAAACACCCTCTTCCATTTGTTGGGGAGAGTCCTTACAGAATGGGCCAGGAGTCAGATATTGACCTCTGAAGGGCTATTTGAACTGGAGAGGCTTTTCAGGCCCTGGTTTCTTCCTCATTGCCATGGCTGAGTGCTCTGACATCTAATGCCCCCTAGATTTATTTCTTAGCAGCCATAAAGGCGAAGAAATGTGGCCAGAGTAGTGACAGCACCACACCTTGCTGGTGTCTGTGGTGTTTGTCTTCTTCCTCCAGTGGACTTGTCCCTGAGGACAGTGAAGCTCCTACTCTGACCTCAGGGGAGACCCTTAGCTTGGCCAGCCTCATCCTCAGTCTCTCAAAGTTACAGATCATCATGGGCTCCCTGAGATCATGGAAACTGTGACATGATTCCAAACCAAGTCCCCTTCAAGAAGTTAGTTAGTTAGTCAGTCAGTCAGTCAGTCAGTCAGTCAGTTAGTTCTCTGCATCTATTTGGCAAGACCACGGGACCTGAGGACTGTCTGTGTGTTTCTGGGAATGGATCAACATTTGGAGTCAGTGAACTGTGAGTAAAGCCAGTGAGCTTCCAGATGCAGGCAATCAAAGGCCTTAAAGATGCAGATGGAGGGTCCCAAAGAAAGGGGGGTTTCCTTAGACCAGAAAGAGCATCCTGGCATCCCAGCCCATGGGGTTTAGACTCAAGACCATGGTGTCAGTTTTATCCTAACTTGCCCTCTGCTGCTTTATCGAGTTTGTATTTACTTGTCCCCACTGTAGTACAGGTGAAGTCCTTAAAAGTCTCTCTTTGCAGTCTATAGTTTTGGTCTTTGTTTGTTTGTTTTTTAAGTTTGTTTTTCTGATACAGGGTCAGAGTGTGTAGACAAAGCTGATCTTGAACTCAACTGTCACACCTCAGCCTCCTGGGGTACTGGGATTACAGGTACTACCAAGCCCACTTGGCCTACACATTTAGATAAATGGATAAACTGATGGGGAGAAGTGACAAATAGATAGGCTGATGGGGGGAGGTGTAGATTTGGATACAACACACACACACACACACACACACGTGCATATATATGTGTGTCTATATATGCATATATAATATATACTTTATATATATGTACACATGTATATATATATATACATATGTGTGTATTTATATTTAAATATTTGTACATACATACATACATGTGTGGATGGGTAAGTAGATGGGTGAGTAGATGGCTAGACAAACAGGTAGGCTGATAGGTTCATATGTAACCTATCTGGATGGTAGGTAGATGGATGATGTTATTTTGGCTCATGGTTTCAGAGAGTTCAGTTCATCATAGTGGGGATGGCATGATCTGTTCACATCATGACAGGAAAGAGGTGGGAGGAGAAGAGGAGAAGGAGAAGAAAAAGAGAGAACACATGTGCACAAATGCTTGCACTATCAGTGCCTCTCCTCCCCCTTTTATTCCATCTGGCAGCCCAGCCTATGGGAATTGTGCCACTCACATTCCACCCACATGCACCCCTTAGTAATTAGCAGAGATGTGCCTTACCAATGTCCTAGGTGACTCTCAATCCAGTCGCATTGACAAGTTTGGACACAGTATGTACACACATGGTGAATGGGCAGGTGGTGAATGGAGGGATGAGGGCTAAAGGGCTAGGATGGCAGAAGGAAGGAGTCTTGCTAATGGTGACATTGGTTCCTGCAAAACACCACCAAGTGGGAACCTGGTCACAGTAGCTGAACCAATGAATGAACTGCCTGGGAGATGCTTGGCCAATGCAGCAAGCCAGGTTCCATTAAGAGCCACCCTATGATCCGCCTACTCTGTCCTCTGTGCGTCTCTACTACCATCAGGCCCAGGTGGGGAGAGTCAGCCATATATTCTTCTGTCACTTTAGATGTCTGGGGACAATACTGGGCCAGAGGAGACTGTGACAGCTCCCATTCACACATTCAGGGTAGACCTTGGTGAAGGAGGGACACATGTGCGGGTGATGTCTTGTTCCTGTGTCAGCCACCAGGCTTCCAGTGACGGAGCACAGGAAATGTGAATTCCAGTGACAGGACTCTTGGTTTGTTTCTCAGTGAATGCCTGGGCTTTGGGGAGGTCCCCAGCCCCTGCCAGCCTCAGACACACACCAGGACCTTCATCACCTGAATGTCCTTAGGACATTCAGTGATAACAAACACAAATTAACCACATAGCTCATCAAAAAGAGGTGGGTGGGTGGGCTCTCCATTTTGCAGATGGGAAAACCAAGGCCCATGAGACTAGAAGGCCCTCCCCAAGGCTGTGCAGGTAGAGAGGAACACTGTTGGAGCTTGAGCCTCAATGCTGAGGCTCTCTAGAACCCATCCCTGGCCTCTGTGTGCAGCGTGGGGTAGCAGTGCCCCAAGCCCTCTCAGAGACCTACACTATGGAAGCTGTCATACACACTGGTCACTCAGAATGTGAGTAATCTTGTTCAAGGTCTTACATCTATCTGGTCAGAGTTTCAGAGTTCTTGGCACTCTGAAGTTACTGGTGAGCAGTAGCAGGGGAAGGGCTGTGTCCATCTCTGCTAAGGAATAACACCTGGATGTTCATCAGTATGGCTTGCTGGCTTTTCACTCTTCTTTCCACACACACCACAGTTGGTCAGTGACAGGACCCTGGGGCTGGAGAGCTAAGGTGCATGCCTTGCAGGGAAGAGGTGTGTGTGCTGGGATTATCGTTTCTGGCTAGGCCTGGGGAGCCTTCCAACAGCCCTCCTGCCTCCCACCCTCGCCCTTTGGTGAGTTGTCACAGCAACTACTTAGGCATGTCCAAGGGGTCTCCTTCAATAATCTGGGCCTCTGATCTTCCGCAGGACTGTAATGAAGGGACAGTTTGTTAGTGCTGACATTAACACGGAGGAACCCAGCCATCTCATTCGTGTCATTTAAGAGGTCTTCTCAGACTAGCCGACAGCAGGACAAACTGTAAAAATATTTATTTGTTCAGCTTCCTGTGGTGAAAGCCAGTGTTTACAAGGTCAGCTCTCTGTAGTCACTGAGTTTTTTTGTTTTTTGTAAGGAAAGAGCAGTATCTTGGGACCTGATCATGCCCACATTCCCATCCCCAATCCATTTGGTCAATCCAAAGCTAAAGCTAGTGGGTCCAATGTCTGGTGAGCAAGAAATTCCACTGGGGGGGGGGGGGCTGAAGAGATGGCTCAGAGGTTAAGAGCACTAGCTGTTCTTCCAAAATACCAGGGTTCAAATCCCAGCACCATATGACAGTTCACAGCTGTCTGTAATGGTCGGGTGTGGCACATGCCTTTAATACCAGCACTCAGGAGGCAAAGGCAGGTGGATCTCTGTGAGTTCAAGGCCAACCTGATCTACAAAAGTGAGTCCAGGACAGCCAAGAATATACAGAGAAATCCTGTCTTGAAAGAAAAGAAATTCCACTGAGGCTGGACTGTGCTTGGCCAAGTGACACACACACATAAGGTTCTGTGAGTAAGTCACGAATGTCCTCACAGACAGATGTGGTTTAGGGACATACTCAGGGTCACACAGCTAATAGGCACTGGGAGTTTATATACAAGTGGAATTTTCCATGGGATGAAGAGTTCTCTCTGCCAAGGTGGACCTGCTCCTATTCTCTCAGGAACCACAAAGTTAAGGGTGGGAGGAGGGGAGTGTGTGTTTTAGATCTTTCTTGTCTTTAAAAGAAAAAATTAACCTGGCTCAGCATTTAAGATGGCTTGCTCCTCTTCCAGAAGACCTGAGGTAGGTTCCCAGTTCCCATATCCATTGTCTCTGGCCTCTGAGGGCACCTGTATTCACATGTACACATACTCCCATAAAGGCACAGGCACATACACATATCATATACACAGACACACACATACTCACACACATATACACACATACCACACTCACACACATATACCACACACACACACACACACACACACACACACACACACACACACACACACTCAGAGTAAATACATTTTTAATTGAAAAAATCAAAGTGGATGGTACCTAAGGAATGGCATTTTAGTTGTATTCTGTACCACCCCACACATGCACACATACACACGTGACACAAATACACATACTTGAAAGCACATACGCGCCGGGTGGTGGTGGCGCACGCCTTTAATCCCAGCACTTGGGAGGCAGAGGCAGGCGGATCTTTGTGAGTTCGAGGCCAGCCTGGTCTACAAAGCGAGTCCAGAAAAGCCAGGGCTGTTAAAAAGAAAAACCCCGTCCCAAAAAACCAAAAAAAAAAAAAAAAAAGAAAGCACATACGCACATGAACACCCAGAGAGAATTAACTCGATGATAGGATGGGTGGATTATAAGAAACTCTGCCATAAAACTGAAGCATAAAGAACTGCTGTTGGTTTTGTTTCCTCTTCCAAGAGATCTGGGGCAGATGGAAGACTCTAGATTCTAGGAGCTCAGACGAGTCTGTTTTTCCACAGAGCCTCCCTCCTAGTCCAGGTCTGGGGTTCTTTTGTCCCCTAGACATCAGCTTCAGGTGTAAGGTCCCCTTTTACTTGGGTTGCAAGGCTCTAGTTTTACCTCTGGGATTCATCCACTCTCAAACCTTGGGAGAGTTGCCTAACTGCTCAGAACCTCAGTTTTCTTTTCTGTGAAATGGGGCTAATAACCCACATATTTTCATCATGGGGCAGGGCCAAGTGTAAAGAAAAACAGGTTTTTATCATGGGTTGTGCTACTGATGGAAGAACAGTCTCTGGATTTGGGTCAGAGGTTCTGAGTTCAGAGTCTGAGCCACTCATGCTAGCACCTGGGCCCCTGCCTGCTCACTGTGTCAGCGGATGCTCATGTAACCCAAACAGGACACTCAACATTCACAGGTCCTTTGGTTCCCAGTCCCTAGTAGCCTGTGTCTCCAGACTGTAAGGTTTATGCACCTAACCAGTGTAACTCCATGCCCACCATGCCCCTGTACCCATCCACCACGCAGAAGTAAAAAGAGAGGACTGGCAAGGCTGGGAGGCTTTTCCAGGCTGGGAGTCCTCAGTGGCATCACACTGTGCCCTGATCAGCTTTTCCTGTCCTGGCTTTGGGCCTTGAGGTCCCTGATTCCTTCCCAAAGACAGTCTGAAAGCACCCGCCTACAGGGATTTTCCTGGTGCTTTCAAGCTGCCCAGCCCCTGCTGTACTCATGGGGCCCCTCTACACACTTGCACCACACATCACAGGACACAGACTTCCCAGCTCCCACAGAGCCCTGCCCTAGCAGATGGCTTCCCAGTCAGATGCGAGTCACTGTCCAGCTCAGCCACCAGGCGGCCAGCAGGCCAGGCATCAGGAGGCGACAGCTACTCGGCCTGCCTGGAGCCTCTCTCAGCAGGAGCCGGGTCCCCGACTTGTCCCCTGGGGTCAGATCCATCACTCGGTGGCTGCACTCCATCAGGCAGGCGCAGCCGGAGGGTCAAGTGGCCCATCGCTGCTGCCGGGCGCTGGGAGCCCATCATGGCCATATTTAATTTAATTAAGGCTGTCAGCACTATTGATTTCAGCAGTTTCAATTACTATGGTGTTATGGTTTCTGGATCAACTGATCTGTGATGGGTCCTATCAGCAAAGACACACATTGAGGAGAGAACCCTCCATCTCCTTTAAGCCTGACACACGCCGCCATGGCCCGTGAGTTATTGCTTCCATCCAGCCCGGCTCCCCTTCCCAGCCTCATAATTAATTTCTCATTAGACAGCTCTTTATTGTTTAATTTGTGCGGTTTATAATCAAATTGGGCACATTAATTGTCATTGGATTTAAGGCGAATGGAAAAGAAAGGGCTTCAATAACTTACTCTTCCATGACTCCCGACAAGATAAAATAAAGCCCGCAGAGAAGTGTCAGCTTTTTACATTATAAATTAGGTTTTTTAAAGAGCACGGGCATTTAAGACGCAGTTATCACACATTTAGTAATTATAAATCCTACACTGGAAAACAATTATTGAGATATAATTATGCTGCTTGGCTCGTGGGCAGTGGGACTGCATGCCGGTGGGATTCTTCCTTGTGCGTGGGGGCTTCTCTTAGTTTGGGGGTAACCATGCCAGCAAGAAGCTAAGTTCTCAAATGTAGTGAGTATTCCTATGTTGTTTTAAGACTTGTTTAATCTGAAGGGTTTTTCAAATAGAACAGGCATTGCTGGGCCATCTCTGCTCTTCAGTGATCTCCAACATCACCTGAGGCCCCTCCATGTGCCTAACCTAGACTGTGTTCTAAGAAACATGGTTGTCCAGGTCACACAAACCCAGGGCAGACACACAGACAAGTGCGGAGTACAAATGACTCCTAAGTCAGGTCCGTCTGGGACTGGCAGACTTACCTATGGGGTGACCATTCATTTGTGGGGCGAACTTGAATCCACCTGTGTTGGTGGCCAGATCCACCTGTAGAGTGGCCATTTCAGGTTTCCTGAAGGAGGGACACTTGAAAGTGGATGGTCTTGATCCAACAGTGTGTGAGGAGGACAGTACAGACAAGGCCCCCTGGTGAGCAAAGGCCTGGATGAGGTCCACCATGGCCATTCTTTTAGAGCCCAAAAACTAGAGGTAGGGGTAGACAAAGCCAATTCTCGAGGCCATTGCAGCATGACTGAAGCTGGGTACAGGGAGTCACAATGGGATCGTGAAGACTTATGCTGGCTCCAGTCTGCTCAGCCTATCAAGAGTTACTGGGTGGACTCTGTCTGGGTTGAGGGGTTTGGGTCTTGCCTTGTAGAAGATCAAAATGTAAGCCCAAGCCTCCTTCACAGTCTACTCTTCTATATCTGCTGCTCTGCAAGCACCTATTATCCCCAGAAAGTATAGGAGATATAGGTAAGTTGCCACAAGACAGCTCTCAGCATTACCTGTGGGTGTTGGGTCTGTCTGGGAAAATCCAAGAGAATACACAATCAAAAGAGAAAGAGACCTGAGAAGGGTGAGCTACACCCATCTGTAAAGAACCTGCTAAGCACAACAACAAAGAACCTACTGAATGCAGCACCAAAAATCTTACTAAACACAGCATTAAAGAACCTACTAAACACAACACCAAAGAATCTACTAAACACAGCAGTAAGAACACACTGAACACAGCACCAGAGAATCTCCTTGGTTCCAGCAGTAGGCAGAGTGTGATGGAGACCCACCCTGTCTGCCTCTGTTACCAGGTTTATGGCAAGATAAGATTCTATCATCCAGATCATCTTTTTAAGGAGATGCACCTATTTTTATTCTATGTGTATGAGTGTTTTGTGTGTGTGTGTGTGTGTGTGTGTGTGTGTGTGTGTGTGTGTGTGTATAATCACTTGCATGCAGTGCCCATAGAGGCCAGAAGAGGGCATGTGATCATCTGGAATTGGTGTTGCTACAGGAAGTTTGAGCCACCGTGTAGATGCTGGGAATCCAACCCTGGTCTTTGGAAAGAGGACCACACCCTTAACCACAGCATCATTTCTTTGCCCCAACCAGCCTATCTTGCCAGGCCTACCTGAGTACCTTCCACTCTCTGGCCCCTTCATCCTCACAAGTGAGCCTAGAGCTGGAGACTCTTGTTTTCCTTTACAGGTGGGTGTGAAGGAATTCCCATGGCTTCCCAGGGAGAAGAGAAGTGATGTAGCTCTTTCCTACCACACTGTCCACCTTTTAGCCCTGGGGCCCGGTGAGAGGTTCTGGGAGAATTTTCTGGTAAACTAGCAACAGCTCTTCTCTGGAGACATAGTTTGCCTCATGAAATATTTTTGCAAGCACCAAGCTCCCAGGCAGAGACACCCCCAAAGGCTGACATTAGTTCTGGCCCTCTGCCTTCTGGAGGCTTAAGTCTAGAACCTACCATTCCCTGCACTGGGCTTAAACCTCCTGAACTTGGCTGGCATTCTATTAACAAGGCTTTCAAGCACACAAAATTCATTTATTGCTTGTGATTCTTTTGTTGTTAAAAACTCATAAGATACCTCATTTGTCTAAAATGTCTAATGTCCTTTTGAAATGATTTTTTCTCTGCTGAAATTGTTTAGACTTACAATTCATACACTCCAGGCTCTTTGTATATCCCATTCCCCCTTTTCACACCCCCCTCCAGCAGTGTCTGCAGAATAATAGATTTCACTGTCTCCATGAATTGTCTCAGGTGTGCGGTAAAATGGGGGTTTTCTCCCATGGTATAGTGACATTTGCCTCTTACATACTCAGTTTTTTCATTCTGAACTCTTCACTTTCTACCCTGTATGTCCACCTGACTTTCTAGAGCCTCTACTAGTACCATTAAAAGCTACAATCAAAAAAATTTTGTAGGCCAAGGTGGTGGTGGCATAAGCCTTTGATCCAGTACTTGGGAGGAAGAGGCAGGCAAATATCTTGCGTCCTGAGTTCAAGGCCAGTGTGTTCTACAGAGCAAGTTCCAGGACAGCCAGGGTAAAACAGAGGAGTCATAAAACAAGAAGAAAAAAAAAGAAAAAGAAAGAAAACTTTGACACAGCAGCTTCATAAGATGCTAATGAGAGACCAGAGGTGTGGTTTAGTGGGGGTAGAGTGCTTGCTTGCCTAGCCTGCATGAAGCTCTGGGTTCAATCAGTCCCCAGTACCAAAAAAACCTAGTATGATGGTGTATGCCCACGATCCCAGAACTTGGGGAGGTGGATGTAGAAGGATTGGAAAGTTCAAGGTCTTCTGTAGCTATGTACGGCATTTGAGAGAAGCCTGGGCTAAAGACTCTATCAAAGAAGGAAGGAGGGAGTGAGGGAGAGAGAGGGGAGGGATGAAATTTTGTGTTGTGAAATAGGCTTCATCCTGCATAAGTGTTTAGGAGATGAACTAAATACCAATGAAATGCCTTCAGTTGGAAGACCATCACTAGTAACATCTTGAAGTTCTTCTTTCCTGGTACTGGTCTACTTGTTTGGGCTGGAGACTATGCTTGGCTGGTTTTCAAGGCATTTTTATAAATCACCCTCACCAGACTTGAATCTGGATCACCCCAATGCTTTTCCCTAGGTCCCCAAACCAGGAAAAATTAGACCTTGAGTTTTTTGTTGGTTTTTTTTTTTGAAAAAAATTTATTTTGTGAATTTCCCATCATGCACCCTGTTCCCTCCCATCTCCCATCTCCCCCCAGACCCACCCTCCACCATTTCTATCTGTACCAGCATAAAAAAATAACAGCTCATTGTGGAAGCTGCAGTGTATCTCAGTATGACCCACGATATTTCCCTTTGTCCACACATTCTGCTTGCAAATGTTCATTATAATGACTCCTTGGTCTGGTATGAGGACACTGGTTTCTGCTACTTGTCAGTACTGGAACCTCACTGGAACTCCTCTCAGATATACTGTAACTGTCCTGTGTCATGGAGATCCTGCAGTCCTGGATTGTGGAACTGACCTCCTCTTGCACTCCAGCAGTTTATCCATGGGGTAGGTGTTGGGGTAGGACAACTCAAAGCCCTGGTTCTGGACCTGCAACTCTCACTTGCATGGCCAGTTCTACTAAGGAAAGGTGCAGGGCCTTCTCTCCCGAGTGCTGCAGCATGTGAGTGACAGGGACAGCTCTCCCAATCTTGTCACCCCTTCTGGGCCAGATCTCCTGTTGGCCAATGGTGGTGAGGGCAAAGGGGAGGGGAAGGCATCTCTCCCTAACCAACACCACCACATAGCAGACCAAAGGCAGGGCTAGCTCTCCCACACTCATTCCCTCACAGTTGGCTCACCCACCACCCTCATATCCTGAACCAGCTGTAGTGCGCCACCCAGGAAAGGTGCATGGCCTGCTCTCCTGAGTGCTGCAGTGTGTGAGGGGCAGGGACAGCTCTCCTGCTCTTGTGACCCCATCTGGGCCATATTTCCTGTCAGCCACTGGTGGTGAAGGCAAAAGGGAGGGGAGGGCATCTCTCCCTAGCCAACACCACCACATAGCAGACAGAAGGCAGGGCTGGCTCTCCCACACTCACTCCCTCAGGGCTGGCTCACCCACAACCCCCACATCCAGGGCTGGGAAGAGTTCTTCTAGTTTCTGGTTTGTTTCCTGTCCTGGAAACCCATCCAGTGCTTGCCTGGTACTGGTCTGGTAATAATCTCAGGCTACCCCATGGCACCAAAGTGGTGTTGGTATCCAGTTTGCTTTTTCCCCCCAGGAATGTTTGGCTACTATTCATTTGGATGTTCATAGGTCAGAACACTGAATGTAGACACAGCCTCTCTCCTTTCTGCCACTTACTGATGCACATGTGACATAGCAGTCACATCTGCAATGCCTTTAGGAACAACTAGACCTTGAGTTTTAATGTCAAATGTAAGAAGAGTTCTCTGTGACACACAGGCCTCTGGGCTTCAGTGCAGAGAGGAACCTGGCTTCTAAATAGTTTGACTTTAGTCAGGAACTTCTGCAGCCTCAGGCAAGTCACTAACGATCTAGGGCCCTAGGTCTAGTGATTTATAAAATATAATTGGATGAAATAATAGTTAGGCAATAACTAAGACCCTTCTATTTCTGAAGAACTCTTATAAATATGTCTGTCTGTCTGTCTGCTGTCATCTTTCTTGAAATACCTAGCACAGAAACTGCCATCTTCACACACTCCCAACCTTATGTGGATCCCATGAGAACAAGGATGGGCCAGCTCCAGTGGTGTCTTAGTTAGGGTATGAAGAGGCACCAGGTCTATGGCAACTCTTATTAAGGAAAACATTTAATTGGGGCTGGCTTACAGTTCAGAGGTTCATTCCATTATCACCATGGCAGGAAGCATGGAGGCTTGTAAACAGACATGGTGCTGGAGAAGGAGCTGAGAGTTCTTCATCTGGATCAGCTGGCAGTAGAAAGTGAACTGAGACACACTTCCTCCAATAACACCACACCTACTCCAAGGCCACACTTCCTAATAGCGCCACTGCCTATGGACCTATGGGGACCATTTTTATTCAAAACACCACAAGTAGGATGCCAAGAAATGGACCCAACAGCATAGACAGTGAGAGGCCTCTGGGAGGGCAATCCCTTTGTTGATTTCAGACCACATGGAGACCACATGGTTCCAACATAGTTTCCCACCCACTCTAAACAGAATACATCCAAGGTGACACATTTTTATGGTATGCCTACTATGCACCAGGAGCAGGTGAACAGAGAATTCTGGTCCCCCTCTGAGGGATGACAGGCTTATGACACAGATAACACCCAGGCATAGGAAGATACTGGTTTGTGGACAGTGACAGCTGGCAGGGAACCCTGGGAGAGATGATGGGAGCAGGAGTGGGGAACAGAGTAGAAGAGGCCAGGGTGGGAATGCTGCTAGGAAAGTGAGGGAAATAGCACTATGACCATCAACTGTCCAGAGGGTTGAACCCAGAACATATGAAGCACTTGGGATAACATCCTGCACCAAGAAAGTGTCTGCCGTCACTGCTGAGGGAGAGTCCCCAATAGGAGAGATGTTGGAGAGACAGTGAAACACAAATGGAAGCTCAGATGGCAACACAAACCTCAATAGAGCCAGCCACAGTGGTTCAGGTGGGAGCCCATAGAGGCTTGGGTGAGGAGGAAACTAGGGAGGATGGTGGGTGTTAGAGTCTTGGAGAGGGAGCCGGCAGGATGTGGTGGGGTGATAACGTGAGGGGAAGTCAAGGGTGCTTGTGAATGTTCTTCCTGAGCAGGTATGATTGATGCTGAGAAGAGTGGGGGTCCCACAGGAGGGATCTGGGAGGAGGGAGTTTGGGGAGAGGTAGTCAACAGATCACTGTCAGAGAGGTCATGCCATGGTATCTCTTGAAGATGCTGAATCAGGGATTTGAGAGTAAGGACTAGAGGCAGGGAGAGAAGGGAGATTCTGGGGTCTGGGTAAACATTCAAGGATGTTCTACATTTACAAATCTGCCTAAAGGGACAACAGAGTTCAAAGAAAGGCTGAGAGCACTACTCAAGAAAGACTAGGGATCAGGAAACCTCTTGCTGGGCTAGGTATTTACATTTTTGTTTGTTTGTTTTAGGATTATGTGGAGGCCCCTGGGATTTCTGGACAAGGGTCCATAAAGGCAAAGGGCCGATGGTGATAGGGGTATGAAGCAATTTTCCAATTAGCATGAAAGTTTTCAGATTAACAGACTCATGGTCCCTAAATCCATTGAATGATGCCCCAATTTCAAGTCCCCTTGGCAGAAGCAACCCAGGCTCCCCCAGGTCTCTGCATCTCTGTCCCAGCTGAGAACTGATGTGGCTGCCAACTGGTTGCCACTTCCAACTCCTGAGTTTTCATTAAGACCCTGGCACCTCCCCAGAGCTTGAAGGAGTCCCGATTAATTACAGGCAAATGTTGGCTCTCCCCCCGGAAATCTGCAGCCCCAGCCTGGCTCTGTCCCCTCTGATTTTATTAAAACCTACCTTGCCAGCCAGGACCCTGGGATTTACAGCCACAGCTAATAGGCTGACCCCCCAGGAGACATAAATCTGAGCGTTCTACCCAGGGAGCTGCTTGCTGCTAAGAGGCCGGTTAATTGTTCTGAATCGAGGGGTCCACAGAGGAATGTTCAATTAGGCCTCACAGAAAACTTGGAGCTTTAAATAAGGTGAAGAGGGATAGGGTGCCATTGTTTTTGTTTGTTTGTTTGTTTGTTTCATTAGGTTTGATTTTGGTTTTGGTTTTGAAGTGGGAAACAGCCTTTGCTTGCTCCCAGGGCCTGTAAAATGCGGTGACACTGTCTTTCCACTACCTTACAGCATCATGGGGTATCCCATTCATTCATTCATTCATCAGATAACTATTTGCTGAGGGGCATTTTCTTGTCTCAGTCTCATTCACTGGCTACATGAAAATATGGTTGACCAGATGGCTTCAGCAACAATTTATTTCTCAGCTCTGGAGGCTGGAGTCCAAGATCAAGGGACTGGCATCTAGCCAGGGCATCTTCCTCATTCATAGTATGTTCTCACATAGTATGTCCCTCATGGGATGGGGGAGGCAGCTCTCTGGGAGCTCTCTTCCGAGAGTGCTAACATGGTTGACGTTCTCTCACCACGATCTCACCATCTCTCAAAGCACCTGCCTTCTAATGCCACCACCTTCTGGGGCAAGATGTCATCATGTGAATTTGGGAGACACATTCTGTCTCTAGTACTTCTGTGTGCCAGAAAAGCTGCTAGACCCATTGGGAAGACAAGGCCCTGCACCCAAAGAGTTCCCATTGTCACAGAGGGCCAGGTGGGAGTGCCCTGAAGATTATTAGCATGGGGGAGTGTGGGATCCAGTCTAGACATCTAACCATGTTGGAGGATGACACTAGCTGGGACGATTTCTTGAATGAGTTGATGGGAATGACCCTTGTGTGGCCATGCACAGCTGAGCATAGTAACTTCACCCCAGACGACACCTTCACTCACTTCTTTCTCAGAATGTGTAGCTGGTACAATACATAATACACAATTCACAATACAACCACAAACTATGGGGGGTTACTATACACTAATAACCAGAGGCTTCAGTAGCAGAGCAGATGGTGAAATCTTCATGGTGAGATGAGGGGGCCCAGACCAAGGGCCTCTGTGAAGGCCTGGCTGTGATGTTTACAATCTCCAGATGTCATTTTCTACTGGGACCCAACTTTGGGTAAAGCCCACCTCTGAGTCACCACCTCTGCAGACCTGAACCCTGGCCAGCTCTTGGTGACCTCAACGGCCCTTTACCAGAATCACTAGCCCATGGCCTCGTCCCACACCCAGGCTACACAGTGTTGGTCCGCAGTGAGAGCAGCCCAGTTTCCCTCCGTCAGCAGACTTGCAAGCAACAGGATTTTTATTCTCAGTCCCCTAAGCCCACTGAGGCAGCCTGAGCTTCTTGCAAACATCAGATGGCGCTAAAATTATCACACTTGAAAACCCATCTCTTTTCCATTGGGCGTAGACTAGCATCATCGCTAAGACGTGAACTGGGAAATGTCCCCTCAGTGTTGGTTCTGGTGACAAGGACACCAACAAGTGAATGTAGCATTTAATATCATAACCAACCTCACACTATATATGAAGAACATATACCCAGAGTTCTGTATACCCCATGCACAGATAGCTCGGACCCAAGGATTTTCGGTTTCAGCATAAATTGTGGCGTGGCAGACACTGTGTATGGACCCTCAAGGTTTGTGCTTGCCTTGCTCCCCTGCCTCAATTTCCTCTTCTACTGTTAGAAGTGAAACAGGCAGCCTCCAAAGGTCACTGTGGGGGTCCACAGGGACAGCTGGTGGGAAAATGATCCTCAAGTGAACCATGTCCATGTTGGGAGGACAGGAGGGATTACCATAATGCTTTGCGGTTTTATTTTTAACCTGCATGAAATCTGGCAAGTCAGTGGCTGCCAGAAAATGCTAAGCCACAGTCTGTGCTCCATGGGGAAATCAGGTTGGCTTTAACTGCAGAAGTGCAGGGTGCACAACTTATTTATTTGAGAAACACAGATTCAAGGCTGCCCAGCCACCCACCAGGCTCTGTCTTTGGCATTGATTCTGTGTGCTCAAAATTAAGGCTTTTTTTTTTTTAAACCTGGGGATGAGGTGTTGTCACCATGGTGGCTGTCTCTTCCATCTCCTTCCCTGTTTGAGGTCCATCTGTTGGGGTTTCTCATGGCCTGCTGTGAACAACAACTCCTGTTTGAACACAGAGATACTTTGCACCAAGGGACTGTGACAGCCAAGGCCATGAGCACAGGAGCCAACTGCAACAAGTTGTCAACTCTGTGGCCAACAAGGAGCCCAGGCGACCTCAGCTGCCACCTCAGAGTGGCAGACCAGTGTGGCGGGTGGCTGGCAGATGGCTGTGGCTCCCTGAAAAGTCTATCCACAGGCTCGCCCTGTGCAGAACAGGCTGGAAGTTGCAGGCATGAAGGTAGAGCTTGTGGCCACAGCCTCCTGAACTGCTCTGCTCCCACTCCTTGATGCCCACCATTACCATCTCAGGCAGAGAAACCTTTAATACGCACTACGAGGTACATGGAAGGATGAGAAAACCCAAATACACCAGGCTAAGGAACTCAGAACAGGGTTCCACTCCCATTTGCATTTCGGAAATCCTCTGGCTCCAGAGGAACTGGGCTCACCCTTCTAGTTCCCAGTAATAAGGAGTTTAAATGTTTGCTGTTGATGGTCCCACTTTGTCTCCTGCCTCTTCTACTGGTTTCCAGCACCTGGCTACACATAGGAAAACATGGGTCCAAAAGGCAGGTCAGGTAACAGTCCCAGCCCATAGTCCCACTGGTCTGCCCTGCTATTTCTGCTTTCTCTGCTTCCCTGCTAGGTACAGGCTCTGTGTTACAGGCACTGGTACCCTGTCTGGACCACATGGACCCTGCCTTTCTCTTTGCTAATGGAGAGTCCATGAAGACTCAGGTAACTATAATATAGCCCTTTGGAGCAATGGCTTATGGTCTATCTGGGAGACTAATGTTCTGGGCACATACCTGAGAACACAGACACAAAAGAAAGATACTGTCCCCAACCATATCCACTGCCTTAGAGAGAGAAGGCATCCTATGTGAGGCAGGGTGACAAGTGCACACAGTAAAAGGCCACACATGTTGGGGCCATGGGCAGGTCTCTGGGGGAAAGCTGACAGAGAGAAGGTACTTATGCTAGAGGGGTGGCCATGGAAGGCAGCCAGGGTATACATGGCCAAGGGGTAGCTTCTGGGGAAGCTCTTCCCCTTCCTCTCTTCTCTGCACCCCAATGTATTCCAGAGTACCCTATATGTTCCCACTGGCCCAACCACTTGTGTGTGGCATCTTCTCAGGGTCAAGGGGTGTCCCTCCCAGCTAGTATCCAATGCTTCCTGTTTTCTCATGGAGCAATTTAATTAATACACAGGGTTGAGTTTCTGGGAAGGCTGGAGGGCCTAGCAGCAGAGCCTCCTAAAGTGATCCTGTGGCTTTCACTATGCCTTTTGAAGGAATAAGAGGAGGTTTGGATGGTATTCCCAGGTCTGCTGAACCAGAGTAAACAGCATTGCAGAGGTAGGAAATTTCATGGGCCACCTAGAGCACCCACATAAATGCAGGCCTGAGCATTTAAAACCTCACTTCTGAGCTCTGTATAGTAGGCTCCATCTCGAATGAAAGGAGATCTAGCCAGGGCTGCAGTTAGGATCTGGGGGTTAAAATCAGCAGCTATCGATATCACCTCCTGACACCCACAGGACAGAATGTAGACGGTGAGCACAGTGTAGCCATCACCCAGACGTTCTGCCCCGTGTCCCCAGAGTCTCCAACAGCCTGCAAGAGCTGGCTTAGAACACTTGCTCAGAAGCACACTGGGGCCGCAAGCAGTGAGCTGTCCAGAGTGTGGAAACTGCAGGCTCAAGGTCACTTTCTGCTCCCACTGCATCTCTTCTTGGTGCAGTAGTAATCTGGCTGGGACCCAGAGGGGCGAGGAAGTCTGAGATGGAGTTGTTTGGTTTCCCAACCCTGCAGCAGAAGGCAGTGAGCAGGGGTGTGAGGCTAGTGCTGACATCTCTCCTTCCACAGCAGCTTGAGGCTCCCCAGGGGCTCCACCAGCCAGCCAGAGGATCCTTAAAGCATCTCCATATCTTTGCTGATTGTGTCCCTGTGAAATGTAAGCAGCCACCTCTCCTCTCCTGGAGCCTACCTGGGCCTGCTGACTTTGTGCCACTGGGTACAGGAATGATATGTCCCTTCAACCAATGCAGGTGACTCTACTTCCAGATTCTCATTACTTGACAATCCATATTGGCATTAGAGGCTCCAGATTAAGCTGCATGGATCTTTCCACTGCTTTAAAGCCTTCCATGGTTTCAGTAGCAGAAGAATCAAACCCAGACTACCTACTATCCCGCAAAGCCCTTGCCAGCCCCAGCTATAGCCAGAGGGACCCACCAACACTCGGCACTATATACCCTGCCTCTCTCCACATCTGTTTTCCTTTGCCCAGTGCTCTCCTACCCTGCCCCAAGTGGGCAGAACCCAGCCCAAAACCTCCTTCCCAGCAGTTGTGTTCTCTAAGCATGCCTTCTGTCTCCTTGCCAGTCTCTTCTGAAGGGCAATTCTTAGATGCTCTTGACCTGGCTGTCATGAGTACTGCAAGCCCAGGACCCATGCTTGTCATAAAGAGGCACCCAGACACAACTGGCTGGCTGGATTCAGGGTGAGTTAAAAAAAGAAAAACATGGTGGTTTTCCAGTCAGTAAGAACTCAGGACAAGAGTCCCCCTGGGATTACCCACCCTCTGTGTTGCCCTTCAGCCTTGTGGGGTGATCAGGGTTGGAATATTTTCTAGGTGAGGAAACTGAGGCTGGGAGAGGAGAAGGTCAGGGTTGAGAGCGGACACAACCCCAGAGATAGCAGATGGCCCCAGGTCAGCACAAAGTGCTACAATTAAGTCTCTACCAAGAGGGGCCTTTTGATCCAAATTATACAGCCCCCCCCCCGTGCCCCTGAACAAATAACACTGGAGCCACAGGTGGTACTCAGCTGGCAAGGCTGCGTGGGCAACAGGAGGCATTATCATCTGGTGCCATGCTGCCTGCCCTGTCCGGCCCCTGAAATAGGTTCAGCCCAGCTCAGCCCAGCGCTGCTGGAAGGCCAGACTTCTCATGCTACTACATTGGGGAGCTCCAGAGGTACCTATCCACTATGGGTATAGCCTTGGGCCCCCAGTAATGGAAGGGAAACTTCTGATGACCCAGATCTCCCCTTACCCTGTCTCATACTGCCTCAGCTCTCCATTCCCAGAGAGCCCTTCCTTGCCTGCTCTAATTAAACCTGTAGCCCTCTCCCCGTGGCACACAATAGTCTGTCCCTCCACTCTTCTCCCTGCACCTCTCAGGAACTTGGTTTACAGTAGACATGCAAGAGGTGTTTCTTGAATGAACACATGCTTGCTTGCATGCATTAATAATTTTGCATGCCAGTAATTAATGATATGTCTTTGAGGATTCCCTTACCCCTCTCTCAGCTTCTGTGTGCAGAACAGGGAGAGCAGTGGTTGTAAAGCTACTTACTGAAAGCAACAGGGGAAGTGCTTGACAGGGTCTGAGCTCTTCTCGGGGTCTCAACACCTTTTCATCTTGCCCTTCTGATGCAGCAGTGCTCCCTCATCCAATTCCTGCAATAGCACTTGCCAGCCACTCAACACGATGTCTTATCTTTGAGTGAACGCTGGGATCAGGTAGGTTATGCTCCCTCTAATGGAACCACATCAACTATGCAAGAACCAAAAACCTCAGCTCCTTCCGTGGGTGTGTATAATGTAGGTCACAGTGGGAGGGGTTGGCTAGTCTCAGTGGGAGGTCTCTCTGGCAGGCAATCTCAGGTTACTGTTGTCTGTCTGGAAAGAGGAAGGGACAAGAGGTTGGTTTTTGCACTCACTGGTCAATCATTAGAAAACACTTGTACTTGCACACACCATCGCACTTAGACAGAGGAAGGCTTTGTGATCCTCTTTGCCAACATCACTGTGGGGGAAGGCTTTGTCATTCCCATGGGTCTGAGGCATTGGGGTTTTTGTGTTTTGTTTTTTGTTTCTCGAGACAGACTTTTCCTGTGTAGTCCTGGCTGCCCTGGAACTCTCTCTGTAGACCAAACTGGCCTTGAACTCACAGATCTACCTATCTCTGCCTTCGGAGTGGTGGGATTAAAGGCATGTGCCACCACCACCCAGCTTGGCATTGGGTTCTTAACATGACTGGGCTTATGTCAACAATACACATTCACTCAGGGCTCCCTCCGCTCCCCACACTGTGGCTCTTCACATGTGGGTAATTGTTGCAGTGCCCATGGGCTTTGTGGCTGGGGGAGCAAATATATTTGCAATAGGAAAGACTCTCCAATAATGAGCCTGCAAGGGCTCCTCCTAACCCCAGCAGTTTGGCTCAGCTCTGTAACTCATGTTAAACTGAGGTTCCATGATGAGATGATGTTATGCATTCTAAACGTTAATTAATTGGTCCCAGAGGCCTGCCTGCTGTATGTTACTTTCTCTGATTAGTTAAATAAATGCTGAGGCCTGAGACTGGGCAAAGACAGAGGTAGGCGGGACTAAGGTGCACAGGCTTCTGAAGCAGAGAGCATCTTGGCTAGAAGAAACCTTCCGTAGGAGAAGCCTCCAGCAGTAGTAGAAGGGACTAAGAAGCCAGGTGTTGGAAGAAGGAGACACATGAAGGGGTAGATGTGAAAGAAGATGTTCCTGCCATGTGGCCAGAAACATCAGCATAACATGGAGAATAACAGCCCAAGGGGACATATGTATATATGGGGTCATATTTGAGGAATAGAATTAAGAGCTAGTTCAGATGGGCCAAGATTGTACAATCCAGGCCAAGTCTTGTTAAAATCCATCAGGTCTCTGTGTGCTCATTTATAATGGTGGGTTAAGGATTAACAACAGCCGACCAATTAACAGTAATATAAATACTGGTAAATAATTTAATTACCCATTTTCTACAGGTCCAGGTCTCTGCTCCTCAGCTAGTCCCCAAGGCCATTGACTTTCTAGGCTGTCAGCAATGCCACCTGATCCTTGCTGTCTTTGAGTTTCCTAGTCACCGTCAGGGAATCCTCTATGGAAAGCTCAGGCCAGAAATTCTGAAGGAGTAAGAGAGAGTCACCCTCAGAGTGGGACAGCTCACTGTCATAGTCAAGACTGAACTGAACCCCAAGCCCTCGAGCTGGGATCAAGCTGAGCTGTGTTCCCAGCATTGGCTGCTCACACCCCTTGGCTGTCCTAGAGAAAGAGAATATGACCTTGGACAACCTACTATCCTCCAAGGAAACAGTCCCTGGGGGAGGGGATTAAAGAGTTAGGAGATCATGAGAGGTGCTTGTACAGAACACCCAAGCACCCAGCTTCTGCCAAGACTGCAGCTCCCAGAGCCACAGGATGTCCCAGGAGCAGTCATAGCACCAGAGTGTGGGTGAGCCACCTCTGGCCCACAGTAATGCATTCCCAGAAGTGTACGCATGGAAGCCGTTTTCAGTGCTGCTTTTCTGAACTTGGAATGGGCCTTATGGTTCCTTCTAGGGGACACTTAAGGCTCCTCCTTTCCCTTAGGGCCAGTCATGCTTCTTGGCCTTCCTACCTCCTCAAAGCACATGATTCCTACCTCTGGGTTATTCACCACAGTTACTTTGTGTGACACTGACCATCCTGTCCCTCTCCCAGGGCTTCTGAGGACATGAGCCCTCAGACATTCCCAAGTGCCCACCCCACTTCAGGATCTTGAACTTCATAACACCTGTCAAGTCTACTTTACCACAGCCAGAGACCTGCTCAGGGTCCTGAGGATTAGGATACAGGTAACCTTGGTATCTAACACCATGCTTTTTAAACATTTCTTCTGTCATAGGCAAAAGTAGGGATGCAGATATACTGAAGTGTGCATGTGCCACCAGGGTGTGAGTGCTGGACTCTTCATGGAGAGGGACTTGAACATCTGGATCACATAGGCTCAAGGTACTGAGTGCCATGAATGTCGAAGAAAACTCTGCTCTTGACTTGGTGCTTCATGTCACCTTGACATCTGTCAGGACCAACTCTCAGGAACCCCACCATCAAGTTCATAGACGAAGTGCTGTGAAATGTAAGATAAACTGTGTTTCATGATTGAAAATTTCATTTAGAGGAGAAACCCCAACTGGCCTTTCCCTGTTCCACATTATTTACTATGACATCTTGGCGCCTTTCCCAGAGCCCTGCGTCTTTCAGAGCCAGGCTGTCCTGCCCCAGGGTCTCCATGAGGCACAGCACAGGAGAAGAATGGGACCAACTCTGATTTGGGAACTAGGGACTGGCGTCAGCAAGCCTGAACAGATGAGCTAGTCCTGTGAGGAGGGGATGGCTCAGCTGGTAAGGCAAAGAGTGTATCAAGTAATACAGTCATCAGAGAGTAGTCATGGTATCATGGAACTGCCTGGAAGATTCTAGAAGGTTCTAGAACTGAAATATTCCAAACAGGTACCACGGAAATGGGGGAGGCTGGAAAAGAGAAGGAAGGAAACTACAGATCTGGGTGGGAATGCAAGAATTGTGGAACTCACAGACGACCCACCTATCAGGTTAACACTTCTGCTGCCAGGGCTTGAAGAGATGGCTCAGTGATTAAGAGCACCGGGTGCCCTCCTGAGGGGCAGGGTTTCTAACACCCATATAATGGCTAACAACCTTCTATAACCCCAGTTCCAGGGGATCATTCTGGCCTTCTTGCACAGACATACAAGCAAGAAAAACATCCTACACATAACAACTCCTCTACCACCACCAAAGATTGCTGCTTCCAGCTCCCTGAGAAGGAACAGCAGGAGAGGAGTGGTTAGCAACCAAGACTACCAGCCCAGGCTTCAGAGCCCAAAGGTTTGGGTTCCAATTTGGGCCTGAACTGTTTTGGATCAATGGTATCTCTGGCTTGGTTCTTCATTCATATGACTACCACAAAGCCAAGAACCTACAGTGGGTTAACTCTCCCTTACCTTCTCTGGCCAAGGGCTGACTGGGGGAAAAGCATTCAGATGACAAATCCTATTTGCTCTCTAGGGAAGTTTTACACATTGTCTTCCTACCCAAAAGAACATTAAGCTTGGAAATCGAGAGACATATGGCAGTCTTTATATATACCTACATGTGACAGAAAAGTAGAAACAGACTTAGCATGTGGAGGGAACAGGAGGTACAAGTATCAGCAAGGTACATGGCATGCATTTGTGAAGGTGTCAGAGTGAAACCCACGATTTTGTTCACTAATTTTAAACCTTTTAGTAAGTTGTGTTTCCATCTTTCACTTATTTCAAACACACTTTTTTACTTTCCCTTTTGATATCTTCGACCTTTTGGATACTTTGAAGAATGATAACTTGATTAGTCTGTGGTTATTGGTGGTACAGAGATGGCTAAATCAGTTACTCAAGGATGAGGACCTGATTTCAATACACAGAACTAGCTAGCCTAGCAAAATTGTTGAGCTCTGGGTCCCAGTGAGAGGTCCTCTCTCAAAACAACAAAAAACAAACAAACAGGGGCTGGAGAGGTGGCTCAGCAGTTGAAGGGCATTTGTTGGTCTTGCAGAGGTTCCAGGTTAGTTCCCAGTCCTCACATGGTGGCTCACAATCACCTCCAATTCCATGTTATCTGACACCCTTTTCAAACCTCTGAAGAATGTAGGTGGTGGACATACATATATACATGCAGGCAAAAATCCTCACGTGCATTAAAATGAATCTAATTTTAAAAACAGCAAAGAGGCCATTCAAAAGGACATAATTTTACATGATCAAATATAGCATGTGTAGGTATCAGTACAGCCTTAAATCATGTGAAGTAGTCAGGTGTGGTGGCCTAAGTTTGTAACTCCAGCTACTTAGGTGGCTGAGGTGGGATGATCACAAACTCAAGGGCAACTTGGGCTCCTGAATGAGTTTAAGATTAACTAGGGGACTGATGGCTCAGCACTTACGAGCACTGGCTGCTCTTCCAAAGGACTCTGGTTCAAATCCCAGCAACCCGAGTTCACAGCTGTCTAATTGCCAGGCGTGGTGGTGCACACCTTTAATCCTAGCACTTGGGAGGCAGAGGCAGGCGGATCTCTGTGAATTCAAGGCAAGCGTGCTCAACAAAGTGAGTCCAAAACAGCCAAGGATACATAGAGAAACCTGTCTTGAATATCCAAAAAAAAAAAAAAGAACAGGTAGGGTAACTTAACAAGACCCTGTCTCAAATATTTAAAAATTCAAAGAGTGCTGGGTATATGACCCAGTGGTGGAGAGCTTGCCTAGAATGTGTGAAGCCCTAAGGTCAATTCCCAGCACCACAAACCAACCAACCAACCACAAAATCAGACTGATAGAATTGCAAAGTACAGGTAGCCACACACTTGAACACCATCAAAAACTGATCAGCAAGCAGGGCAAAGGTTATCAAGGACATGAAAGGCTGAATAATTTAAGTTGAACCAATTGATTTTTTTGGAATATTCCATTCAAAAAGAGCAGCATACATTTTTTTTTTTTTGGTTTTTCGAGACAGGGTTTCTCTGTGTATCCTTGGCTGTCCTGGACTCACTTTGTAGACCAGGCTGGCCTCGAACTCACAAAGATCCGCCTGCCTCTGCCTCCCAAGTGCTGGGATTAAAGGTGTGCGCCACCACCGCCCGGCAACATTTTTAAGTACTCATAAAATATTTGCCAATATAGATCATAGTCTAGATCTTAAAACAAATCTCAGTATATTTCAAAGCATTTGGGTTATGTAAAGAATGTTTGCCTGGCATGGGGGTGTGCTCCTTTAATCCCAGCACTTGGTAGGCAGAGGCAGGTGAATCTCTGTGTGACCCAGGCCAGCCTGATCTACAGAGAGAGTTCCAGGACAGCTAGGGCTACACAGTTTAACCTTGTCTGAAAAAAACCAAAACCAAACAAAAAGAATGTTCTTTAGTTACAAGTAATTGTATTAGAAATGACTACTAGAGAGAGATTTGGAAACTGTGAGCCCACACACATCTGTATCCCCTGCCTTCGGAGGTCAGACAAGGGCCTCAGATCCACTGGAGCTGAAGTCACAGATGGTTGTCCTCGTGTGGGTGCTGAAATTGAACCTGGGCACTGGGAGAGAGCATCCAGTGCTGTGGACTGTGGAGCCATCTCTCTAGCCCTACCCCATCCTTGTCATTTTAAAACTACTACTCTCTTCAGTGAGGACCTATGCTGTGAAGTCTACCTTGATGGTGAACTATACACTCTAGCTTTCTTTTCATCAGTACCAGCATGGCCCATTTCCATCTTGTGTAAAGTTTTCCTGTGGATTTTATGGAGGCAGCTCTTTGTTTTTAATTCAACAGAACAGTATCTGCCTTTTAACTGGAGTGTTCAGCTAGTCCCATTCTCTGTAAACTTGCCATCTTGCCATTTATTTTTTCATTTGTTTTTCCTTCTGTTCTTTGCTTCATCTTTTCTGTCCTCTTTTGTTTTTAATTTTAACTATCCCATTATTGTTCATGTATTTGTTAATAAGCATTCTGCTTCTTTATTGGTACTTTGAACTTATATACATTTTTAAGTTATGAAAAAAAATCCTTGGAAAGATTTTATTTTTTAGTACATGTATATGTGTGTGGGAGTGTGTGGGATGGCCATGCAGGTGCCTTCAGGGGGCCAGATGAGGGAATCAGATCCTTTGAAGCTGGAGTTACAGGTAACTCTGCGCATCCAATATGGGTGCTGGGAATCAAAATCAACAGGAGCAAGTGATCTTAACCACTGAACCATCTCTAAAGCCTATGAAAAAATAATTTTTTAAAGTTGTATTATACAGGTATCTTTTCTTTTAAAAACTACTTTTAAGAGATTTTTGTTATCTTTATTATGGTGCCCCTTGATAAGGCTTCCTTCGTATTACTTGTACTTTGTGGGTTACAGTTGTTCTCAATTTTGGAAAAATTAAAGCTACTATTTCTTTCCCATATCAGAACTCCTTTTCTGGATGCACATATTAACATATATTAGCATATTTCTGCATATATTAACATGACATCTGTCCACATATATTTGCATACTGCAAGTGGTCACAGGCAGGACTTTGGATGTTTTAATTTTTCTCAGTCTTTTCCCCGGGTTTGAACGGTCTGTTACAATATCTTCACACTCCTTGCCTTTGTTTTTCCTGCTGTTGTTTATAAGCTGCTGTTAATGTTACTTTTGTTTCACTTTCTGCCAGATGTCTTGTCGTTCATTAAAGTTCAGTGCTTTGCTTCTCATTCTGTCTCCATGTTTCCACCTGATGGGCTTAGTCCTCTCCCTTTCCTGGGATGTTTTCACATGGGTTCTTGTCTCTTTCCTCTGTCATCCGTGTCATTTTGTTGTTGTTCTTCTGTTGTTTCTGGGGACTGTTTTTCTCATCATGTATTTTATTTCCCTGCTCCTGGTCATTTTCTCCCACCCAAGTACTAAGCAGGCCCACCCCTGCTTAGCTCCTGAGATCAGGTATGTCCAGGGTGCTGTGGCATAGACTGTAATAACACTCTACAAGTATGCTTGAGTTTATTGGTTTTTTTTTTTCTGCAGAGCAATTAGGTAAAATTTGGAAACCATTTGTTCCTTCTGAGGTTTATTTTAAATCTTTCTGAGATGGTATCAAGACAGCCTTTAGTCTAGGGCTAATTTTACCCCTTCCTGCGGCAATAAATACCTCTCTGCGTTCTCTGCCAGACTTCTTCTAACTACGAGGCTTTTCCTCTCTGGCTGATGCAAGCACCAACGATTCCAGACCTGCTCAAGCTCTGGGACTGCTCCTTTTAACTGGAAGACACATCTGATCAGAGGCTAAAATCTGGTTGCCATCTTTTTTTTTTTTTTTTTGGTTTTTTTCGAGACAGGGTTTCTCTGTGTATCCTTGGCTGTCCTGGACTCACTTTGTAGACCAGGCTGGCCTTGAACTCACAAAGATCCGCCTGCCTCTGCCTCCCAAGTGCTGGGATTAAAGGCGTGCGCCACCACCGCCCGGCTGGTTGCCATCTTTTTTAGGTAGGTTTTTTTTTTCCTTTAGCAGACAGACAACAATGAAAACAGCTAAAGTTTACAGGTCATCAGATTTCCCTCCTCATACAGTTGTGACTTAGAAATTCTTGGTTTGGAAACCGGAACCCGAGAGCCTGGTGGGGTTTCCCTAAGGTCCCCCCACCAACCAAAGTGATGATCTTGAGGGGATGGAGTAGACGTGGCCGAGACATGCCAGGGCTCCTTCCTCACCCGGAAGCACCCCTGTTCAACCTAACATATCCTACTGGGCAGTTCTGGTCTGGAGTGAGTGTTCTACCCTTCAACTCCTCTTGCACCTCACCTTAAGAACGGCTTTTGTCCCAACCACAGCAAAGAGATTCTTCCTTCTCTGGTCTAAGAGCACTCCAGTTTCGAGCTCTCAGTGACTCAATTCCTAGCCTCTTGCAGGTGTCATTGGCCCAAGGAGTGTGTGACCATGATCTGCAGTGGGAATGAGCTGATTGACAGGCCTTCTTTCCTCATGCTTGTTGCCTTTTCTTCTTTAAAGAAAACAATGATCAGGATATGGGGAGAGGGCACTGATGTGGGGGAGGCTTGAGCCCTCAGGGGCCCTGGATCCTTAGCGATTTCCAAGATTCTTGAGTCATAGAAAAGTGACTTTTTTTGCCTCACCTGTTTGTCCTCACCGGGGTACAGTAGCCAAATTCTCTGACTCCCTAAGGTAGAGCATCAACTCTTTCTCCTTTGTGGACTGACCCGCCCCCCACTCCATAGCTCTCATGGAGGTAAGCAGGGAGCCAGAAGCAAGGAGAGGACTTCACGACAGTGACAGACATGAGAGCCGAGATGTGTAAGAAAGCTCAGCATCATGGGACATTGGCATTAAAAAGAAAAAGCCATTCGTTAGTTCCCTCAGTGGGCCAGCCTTCAGGGAATGGTGAGATGGTCCAATGGCCTAAGAATGAGGCCCAGACTCACTCTCTGCTGCTTGCTCCATGCCACTCGGCCATGACTCCTTCTGTCTGTATCTCTTTACATGAGAATTAAAAAGTCAAGCCCCTTTCCAGACTCATCCCAATGATCCTGACAGCCCTCCCCCCCCCCCATACAGACAAGGCACCCTCTCCACAGCAAGGGACTTTGGGTTGACCTGCACATTGGCACTTAGAGGCCTAAGGATGTCCGAAGAAGACATCAAATCCCCTAGGGCTGGAGGTAGAAGCGGTTGCAAGACATCTGATGAACTCGGGTCCTCTGGGAGAAGAGCAAGTGCTCTCAGCTACAGCACTGTCGCTCCAGGCATTTTCCATGCTTCCACAAATGAGGAAACTGAGTGAAGCGGTATGTCTGGTCAGAAGCAGAACCAGGTCTAAGTAGCTCTGTCCTTGGATCCTTGCCTCAACTGGCTCACTCCGTCCACTGCCGGTTTGCAGTTATCCTCCTCCTGTTCATGGGTTTGGTTTTTTTTTTTCCTTTTTAAAGACAGGATCTCACTATATATAGGCCCCAAACCCTGTTCCCAGCAGGACTCCTCCCTCTTTCCAGCATCATATGTATGTATGCTCATCCTCATGTGAGATTACAGCCACACACCCCTTGGGCCACTTGCCACCTGCAGCAACCTCAGTGCTGTGGTTACAAACATCGCAAACACCCAGCTCACCAGGCCCATTCAAAGGAGGGAAACGCCCCACTGCTTTGTGATATCGGTGCCTAAATGTTCTAGAAGGCAGAGTGGAGTGGTCTGGAACGTCTTAATATTGGAGAAGGAAGAAAAGAAGAGGAGTAGGAGAGGAAGAGGATGATAGAAGAGAGAAAAAGAGGAGGAGGGATGAGTAGGAGGAGTGAGAGGAGGTTTTATGATGATGCACTGAGGTGTTCCAGCATTCAGCTTCCTCTACTACACAGTAGGAGGAGGAGGAGGAAGGAGAAGAGAGGAATGAGGAGAAAGGAGGAAGGAGGAAGGGAAAGAGGAGGAAGAAGGAGAAGGAAAGATTCCTAGGAGTAAAGCATGCAGAGGGAATTTAGCTCAGGGTGTTAAAGACACACACACACACACACACACACACACACACACACACACACAGAGAGAGAGAGAGAGAGAGAGAGAGAGAGAGAGAAACTCCAAGCTGTGAACTTGCCAGAGTGATGCACTGGGACACTCAAAGCTTCAGCTTCCTCTGCTAGAAATTGATAGTCACTGGAAACTTGTGAGCATAAGCGGTGAGTGCAGAGGGTTTGTAGGAAGTTCACCTGCCTCAGTGTACCGGGTGGACCACGGGGGTGAAGAAGGGTGCCCTGGAACAGGGTGAGCAAAGGATACTGACCACAGTGAGATGAGGGATCAAGGACTGGGAGGCAGAGAGACGAGAGAAACAAAGTGGGACGTCATTAAGGAAAAGACCCAGGAAAGTGTCCTTCCCACAGGTCCTTTACATGATTTATTGCAGAAACTTCCCTGGAGTCTGAAGATTACGGTGGCAAGTAGGAGAAGTAACAAGGAGTTCAGAGCCTAAGAGAATATTGGGAGGGAGGACATGGATGGGAGGCTGAGTTGACTGTTATCAGCTGCCAGACTTTGATCAGATCTCATGGCCTTCAACTTCCTCCCCCGTAACAGAATAGACCACTGTGGCTCTTACTCAGTGCTGACACAGAGGTGAGAATGCATGTATAAGGGTTCAGGGATGACAGTCACCATTTCCCAACCACCACTGTCACCACTATTGCCAACACCATCAACAACAATGCTACCATCACCACCACCATCATCACCATGGTCAATAACAACAGCATTACCACTGTCACCCACTACCATCTTCACTTCCGCAACCATCACTACCACCATCATTATCTCTACCATCATCATCACCACCATGGCCACCTTCACTGTCACCATCGCATGGCAGAAACACCAACTGTCCATGGAAGGCCCTAATCCTAACTTGACAGAAGGAGGAACTGAGATAGAGATTGTCAGAACAACAGTTTGAATTAGACTCTTAGCCCCAACCACAGTATGCTCACTAGGACAACAGCCATGTGAGAAATGGCCAGGCAACACATTTTCTTCCCTGGACTGCTACGGACCAGAAGGAGGTGTGATGGACCATGCTTCTTTCAAGTGATCCAGATTCCTTTCACCTGCCTCGTCACGCATTTCCATGGTCAACTGTAGTTGCTCCCAGACCCTTTGCAGGAGCCCAGAGTGAGGATATTTCTAACAAACTGATCCTTTCCTTTCTTCTTCTCTTTTTTATTTTGCTTCTTTTTCTTTTCCTTCCCTTTTCTTTTTTTCCCCTCTCCTTCCTGCCACCTCTTCCTTCCTTCCTCTCTCCTTCTTTCCCTCCCTTCCTTTCTTTGAAGAAAAAGTTTGAAAAAAAAACAACACAAAGAAAAAGCCATATTAGGCACCACTTTTCTTGAGAACCCTGAGAACTTGATTAGTAGCTGAGTTCTGTAATCACAGAGGGAAGGCAAGAATGACTTTCATAGAAAACCCTGCCCTGGGTGCTGTTAAAATTCTGTACCTCCAAAGACCTCTACAGCATTCCTGAACAATAAGCATGGAACCAGGCAGAGGACTCTGGGATATCCCAAGCCTTCCCAGAAGCCTGGCTCTGCTTTTTGTCTGTGTCAGCTATGTCTTTCTCATGGACCCTTCCCACAAGTCTTTTCCTGGAATGCTCATAGAAAAACCTGTGGAATTCCTTGTGGATTCTCATGAAAACCTCCCTGCATTGTCTTGTGAGCTCCAGTGAGTTCCCCCAGAAATACAAAATTCATACATGGAACACCCCCTTGCTCACATTGTGCCAAGAAAATTCCCCTGAAATGGTAAGAGATTTTGCATTAAATTATCTGAGAAACCTCAAGGGAGGTTTGAAGAACCCTCAGCATTCCCTGGGAACACAAATAAAGGGGTACCCAAACTGACCAGAAGAGGAGGGCCTGTCTGGGGGGTCACTTTGGCAGGGTGTCTGCAGGCAGTGATGTAGCAAGCCACTGCTGCTGACTGATCACTTGATTTCTATGGAGGAGAGATAAGGGCTTTCACATGTTTTGTAGTTCCCTGCCATGGTATTACATTGGACAAGGCAGAGCCACTTATGGCCCAGTAGCTTTTATGTCAACAGTCCAGCCTCACCTCATGTGCTTGAGGTCTTAGGCTCACCATGGATGCTCTCCAGCCATTCATTAAGCCTGACTTGTTGAGGGCCTGGGATGCTGGCACACCATGGGAATCAACAGAGCAATGCTCTTTTCAGCTTGGGACATGGAGACAGGAGGACCTGGATTTCCATGGAGCCCACTGGGCTTCTGCTGCCAAGGGACAATCCACTGGCTTTTGCAAGTCAGCCTCCACAGAAACAAAATGACAAGAGCTCAGCATGGGGCACAGGACTGCCACACAAAGGAGCTGCCCAGGGGTGGTCAGGGAGGCAGCTAGGCAGCCCTACCCAAGCTCAGCCCACAGACACCTGCCAATGCCTGTTCCAGCCAGTTTGGCCCTGGCCCAGCTCTAGAGCCTGGGGGTAGAGACCTGTTGAGCTGGTGAGTGTGGGCTTCACCCAGCACTCAGGGCCTTCTTCATTAGGCCTTTACCCAGCAACCCTGATTATGCCTTTGGGGCCAGAGACTTGTCCCTGCCCTGATCTGGCTTGACTCCAGCCTGTCTCTGAGGATTCCCCTACTGACAGCTGCTCCTGGGTTCACCAAGGCTAAGCTCAGTGTCCTGGCCTGCTTCCCAATCCTAACTCATTAGGCGTGGGATGAATTATTTGAGGTCTGGCTTCCTTACAGAGCACAGACTCTGTCTTTTTGCTGGGACTCCAGGGTTCCAAGACAGTGTCTGGCACCCTTGAGGGTTGGATGGATACTTACTGACAGAATGGTGGCCAACTCCATGGAGCCATCATGTAATAACAATAGTTCACGGTCCCCGGCCCTTTTGTGTCCACTCTAAGCCTTCCCACGAGTGGAATGCATCCATGAAGTATGAACTCCATGGAACAGCATCACACTTGGAAACAGCATCATGTCCTCATTCTGCACCAGGACATGCATGTGCTTTTCCTTTCTACCACTCAAGGTCAAAGCTGCTAGATGTTGCTACCTAGGCTGGTGGGCCAGCCAGCACGAATGCCAACAACTGTGTCAAACATTCAGCCACTTCCCTCGCTTGATGTTTTCACTGTTTCCATCTTACTGTGTACTGAGAATCCCAGCTACCTTCATCAGCTGGTGTTTCAGTAACAGAATGACTGAGGCTGGGTGGCTTAGGATCATCAGAAAGTTATTTGGAGAGTTACAAAGGCAGGAGCCCGGCACCAGCATCTTCATGTCATGTAGTAATGTGGAGGAAGGGAGGACAAGTGGACAGTGAGAAAGATTCATGTGACTCAGCCTTGCTGACAGGTCTCCACAAGTGCTGTACGAGCTTCCTTCAAATCTCCACCTCTTCACCTGCTGGAGCAAAAGTGGAAGCTCCAGGCAAATTTGGGGGGACAATTCAACCTAGCGCTACTCTGTCCACTCAGCCCCAGGAGGGTGGGTGTGACGGGGAGCAGGTGCTATCCAGGCCCTCACGAAGATTCAAAGACAAAGATGAGGAGAGGAGTCTGGGCTCAGCCCTGACCTGAACTTAGCTCCTTCAAAAGCAGAAGGAAACCAACAGACTTCAGAGCAGCTGTGTGGAAACCCCCTCCCCACTCCTCCTGGCTTCTCCACCCTCACCACACCCAAGAGCCACCTGGACTTTATTTCCTTAGCAATTCCCTTCAATTGCCTCATCTCTTAAACACTTTAAAGTCCTAAGCACTTGTACCAGTGAGATCACACTCTGGGTGTCTGTGGCAAATCCTCTCCACAATAACCTGCTCCCCTTCTTCCTGGGGAACAGCCCTCAGTTTCCTCGCAGGCCATCGTGCTGGTTAGACAAAATGACTTCCTGTCTGATTTCTCTTGAAAACAGGGAGTTTACAACTTAATTCTGACCAGCGGGATGTGTGACTTAGAAGGGAGGAATGTGTCTTTTTTTCCCTTTGTTATTCTCTTTCCTGCTTTCTGGAACGTGGGCACGATGGGGTAGCAGCCGGATTACAGTATGAGGTAGACCTGTAGAATGGAAGTCTTGTTCGAAGGAGGAGAGGAGATCTCAATCTGGCGGTTGCACTCCCAGCCTTTGAGTTTTACCAACACTGATAGTGATGGTTTTGAGCTTAATCCAGGGGCCCACAGACAACTTGTCAACTTGACAGGATCCAGACTCTTTAAGAATGTCTACGAAGAGTTATCTAGGTTGGATTAATTGAGGTGAGAAGACTCGGCCTAAAAGTGGGTGGCACCATTCCCCAGGCTTCAGTCCCAAACGGGAGAAAATTGAGATGAGCACCCATCTTTCTCTACTTCCTGACTGTAGACCCAACGTGACCAGCTGCCCCTTCTTTACATTTATTTTTATGTGTGTGGGGGGGAGGTGGTTGGTGGCGGGTTGGGTAGGTGTGGGTGGGTGCATAGGACAGCACACATGTGGAGGTCAGAGGACAACTTATAGAAATCTGTCCTTGCCTTTCACTCTGTGGGCCCCTGGATTAGACTCAAGCCGTCAGGCTTGGTGGCAGGCACTTGGACTGGCTGAATCTCAAGCAGCCCCTTGTGCCTCTTCTTTTTAAGGTAAGGTTCTAGCTGGGGATATACTCCATGAGTTCCCATACAACCACTGCCACCTCCTTCTGACCCCTCATCCAAGGGCCAGCCCATGGGGAAATGGGACTTTGAAGACACAGCTGAGGAGACACAAACCTTCATCTTGGAGTATCCAGCAGCTGACAGATCCATGAAGGTATCAGTCATCATACATTCTAGGTCCATCCTAGAATTCTCTTGGTGCTGGGCCTGCTTCTCAAGATATCAAGGCCCAGCATCTTCCAAGAAGCTACAGAAAGCCGGGCATAAAGTCAGATGTGAGAAGAATAACAGGCCCATCACTGGCATCAACAACCAGGGTGCTGCAATCCAAAACCCTGAGCATTCTTCTTAGTGGTCACCACATGGCCCCAGCAGAGGGAACTACTCCATTCTAGGACTATTTCCAAGACCCTTTATCTGTTCCTGGAGCTAGGGCTTCCTGTTAGGCCAGTGGTTCTCAACCTTCCTAATGCTATGACCCATTAATACAGTTCCTCACATTGTGGTGACCCCCCCACCACCACGAAGTTATTTCATTGCTACTTCACAACTGTGATTTTTCCTACTGTTTTGAATCTTAATGTAAATATCTGATATGCTGGACATCTGATATTCGACCCCCTCTGGGGGTCACAACCCACAGGTTGAGAACCACTGTGCTAGACTCTCTGTCTTTGGGGCTAATGGCTTGAACCTAGGAAAACTAGCACACAACCCTGAGCTCAGCAGGAGGAGCAACCTCTTCCAGCTTGGCAGCACCGGGGTTCAGTGGTGAATAACCCTAGCAAGCCTCTATCTTCACCCTTCCATGCCTTCACTTCCTGTTCTAGCTTCATTTCTATTGTTGTAATACAACACACAATTAGGTTGCAGCCCATCACCACAAAGAAATCACAGTGGCAGGAGCTCCATACAGCTGGCCACATTATATCCTCGGTCAAGAGCAGAGAGAATGCGAGCATGCTGAATTGCTTGCTCCCTGCTTACTTGTGCTCGGCTTGATTTCTCCACTCTTAACACCGTTCAGGACTCCTTTGCCATTCCTACTATGGGAATGGTGCCTCCCATGGTAGACTGAGTCTTTTCACACCAATTGGCTTAAGACGATCCCTCCCACAGACATAGTCACGGGCCAACTTAATGTAGGCATCCTCAGATTGAGACTTTTCCCAGGTGATTCTAGGCTGTGCCAAGTTGACCGTTAAATCCAACCACCACACTTCCCGTCTACAAAACTGGCTCCATTACAGTACCTTTACCCTGTCGAGTTGTGAGTTACTGATCTTTGGTGAGCTAGAGCTGTACATGAGAACCAGCACAGGCATCCTTTTGTGATCCCCTGACAGTGACTCAACTTACATCCTGGGATCAGCTTTAGTAGGTGGTGGAGTCTCACGTTGTGGGACTAGGAAAGCCTCTGTATGGGGTCTTCTCTTCCTGAGACCTGGCCCCTGGATCCTGAACAGCATGCCATGGGTACTGCATATGACATACAGCTGACAGCCCCTGGCTCTGGCTCAGACACTTGCGGCAGTCAGCGAAGCAAAGACAATCCTGGTTATTATGGTACAGTGGGGTGGCACAGGGAGCTCAGGTCTTGGGCACCAAAGGGATGGTTAACCCACAGTACATCATGTACCCCAGATCATGGATAAATCAATCTCCTTCGTCATCTTTGAAACTTGGCTGGCCAGAGGACATAGGCAAAGACAGGAAGCCTCTGTTCCCATGCGAAACTAAACTGAATCTTTGCCATGGGTCAAATGTCCCTGGAATTTTTAATGGTAAAAATTCATCATCATTTCAAGCAAGTGGGAGCTTTGTGCTCTCGAATTAGCTGGCCACTAAAATCACCAGCCAGGACCTCGGACACATCACTTGGCTTTCTGTCTCTTTTTTTCTTGCTTATAAACAGGAGCAATGAGAACATTATGAAAGCAGATATGCCAGGTGGTGGTGCCACACACCTTTAATCCCAGAAGGCAGAGGCAGGTGGATCTTTGAGTTTGAGACCAGCCTGGTCTAACTGAGCAAGTTCCAGGACAGCTGGGGTTATACAGAGAAATTCTGTCTTGAAAATAAAAATCAGGAAGGAAGGAAGGAAAGGAGAATAAATGCCCATAAATGTTTTCTACTGTCTTCACAACCTGTTGCTAACATGGACTGAGTCTCATATAGGTGTCTTTGTTCTCATGTATATTTTGCTCCATGCATGACTGTACCCCAAGAATATTTAAGGATCCCTTGTGCCCATTGGGAAGCCCTAGGGACTTCAGAGACATAGATGTGCAAGTTGGTGTGGGACTTGGCAGTTGGCACCTTGCACAGCCCCAACTCCCCACACTCAGGCTGCCTCCTCTTAACTGCCAGGTCATTCTTGACCAGCTGGGAGGCTGCAGAGATCGTCTCCAGCCCTGGTCCCAGAGGGAGCTTCAGAAGTCAGTGGCTGGACAACAGCACTTTTTCTTTTCTTTTCCAAAGAGGGATCAGCCACGGGGATGTTTGCAAGAGCTGTGATGACATCTTCATTTGTGGTAACGGGATTAGTATGGCACCACAAAGCCTCCTGGGCAGGGAATGGGCAAGACTTCTGGGGAGGAGGGCAGGGGAGCCCTGAATGATTCAAGCTGCCAGGAAGTAGACACCACCCAGGGGAGGGACTATCCCTGCCCTCTGATGAATGCAGGGGCTGAAAAATGGAATAACCCTCATCATGATGAATGGAGGCTTGCTGCTTCAACTGTGTAAGTGTGTACATGTGCGTATGCATGTGCATATATGTGCACGTGTGTGTGTGTGTGTGTGTGTGTGTGTCTATGCGCCTTCATCTCCCCAGGTACATCATTCAGGAGGAACTCAAGTGTATGTGTATATATGTACATTGTGCATGGGTATAATTTGTATATATATATGTGTACATTGTGTGTACATTTGTACAAATGTATATGTGTACATTGTGCATGTGTGTATTTCTATGTGTATACATTGTGTGTGTACATTTGTGTGTTGTATGCATTGTATACATGTGTGTCCATATTTTCTTATGAACTACCTGCAGACCTCATGACACTTGACTTCTGTCTTAGTGGGGACCATCTAGAGTATCGGCATCCTCTTCTAGACCCACAGCAGTGAGACTCACAAGTGGCAAAGTCCTCTTTCTGAGGCACACATGAGAAAATCCTCATTTTTAGAGACATTCCACCACGATATGATCTAACTACCTCCTGTTACACATCCAATTGCCCCAGCTAAGGACCCCACAGATCCTTCCGGCTTTTTCTTCCTAAGTGCAGATGTAATCAAGGTCCCCAAGGCACTTGCTTATCATGTCACCGGGAGGTCCAAGGGGCATGGAAGGCATACAGAGGTCACAATCCTCGTGCCAGGCTGCTGTGAACACGGGGTCAGCTGTGCAGAGGGACCTGATGTGAAGGTGCACAGCTTTTCACAGATTCCTGTCCCTTCTGATATCACATTAGAAACTCGGCACCAAAGGACATAAGCCCCAGGGCCTGTCCCAGGGACTCTGTTTCCTCAAAGGTGAGACCACAGCTGACTGTGGCAAGTGGCTCTGGGCCTCAGTGGGTGGAAACAAGCTCCACTGTCCTCTCTTTCCCCTCAGTTTAGATGTCCTGCTTTTGTGTGGTCAGTTGTAGTTGGCTTGCAATAGCCTGAATTCCCATCAGTGTCTGATGGGTGTCTATTTCCCAGCCTTCCCTGCAGCCAGGGTGGCTATGTCACTGATTAGTCTAATGAGTGAGATTTAAGGGATTACCTCTGAGGCAAGGCCTTTGAACCTTGTTCTGTGCCGATATAAAGACTATGCTTCAGGAAATGCTTCCCGCCTGCTTCCTTTCTGCTCTCTGCCTTTGAACTTGATTGTGATGCCTGGAGCGTAGTAGCTACTTGTGACCAATAACATACCAGGCACTATGACAAACAACTAATGTGCTGTAGATGGCACCACTGAGAGGTGGGAAGAGCTTTGTTCTTTGTGATGCTGGCCCTGAATTTCCACCTCCCTAAGATACTTGGGAGAGAAGTCTATGTCGACTGCTTCATCTACTGTTGAGAGCATTGCTAAGTGGTAGGCCCTCTGAGAAAGTTGTGGACACTGGAAAGTCCAGGGCATGTGGAACTAAACTCACCAGGGCGCAAAACACAAGAGGTGGTGTCTAAAGAGCCCTGAGAACCAGGACACCTTACACAACCATGTTGACCCTAAGTGCCTTAACTATCAAAAATCTCCTCAAACAGAAGCCTGAGGGTAAGGCTATCCATTGGAAAGATGGACCTCCATGTCTTCTTTAGTCAATTGCTCATTCTACAAACATTAGCTGAGCACCTACTGTGACCAATCTATTCATCGACCATTTATGAGTACCCTGTAGGCATCCCACTGTGCAACAAGGTATTCCCACCTGACCTGACCTTCTGAAGTTCTCTTCTGACTCAGGCGGGTGCCCGCCAGGTTGCTCAGCAGAAGGCGTTGTTCCCATTGGCACAGATGAAGAAACTAAGGCTCACAGAAGTGGCACTGGTTTGCATGGCTGCCCAACCTCATGTTGGGGAGCCAGAATCCACCTGTGGAGTGAGTGTCAGCACCAGGGGCTCTCGCTAGGGGGTGGGGGGGGGGAGTAGCACAGAAGTCTGCTGCTTGCAGAGGCTCTGAGGAGGGACAAGGCTGCTTCCCACTGAGCTGGGAAATATGTTCCTCATTTCCATCCCACTTTATCAGATACATAAACTGGATTATCTGCCCAGCTACGGGCTCAGGGTTATTATCAGCTCCTAACCTCTGCTTTCAACTTCTCAGTCCTAATGGATTTGCACGCCATCAGAGCCATGGCCGACCAGGCATACCCTCCGCATATTCTTATAGTGCCTATCTTCCTTAGGTCTTTAGCAAGGAGACTTAGAAAGCCAGGCATGGCCACTCCACATCCTGTTAGAGCAGAAAAGAGTTCCATGGTGCTGGAATGCCTACTGGTGTGACAGGCACTCTCAAGTCCTGAAAAGTGCCATTCATTCTGCTTTGGGGAAAGTGAGGCTGAAGTGGAAGCCTGCTGGAGACCATGCAGTTTGATTGCAGGTCGGGGCTCAGGGTGAACCAGGCTCCCTATGTGTTTGTGAAGACAGAAGCTCCTCTTTCCACTGACCTCTGGACTGGGTGTCTCAACTGTGGGCTCATGGCATGCTGTCCCAGAAGTCTTGCAGCCACATGGGTTGCATGGATAAAGCTCTCTGATTTGCTAGCCTTGGTCAACAGAGGCACTGTGGGCTTAGGTAGGGAAAAAAAAAAAAAACAGTCTGTTTGAGTGCAAGCCAGGTGCAGATGGATGATGGTGTGGGGTTCCTGCTTCCCTGGACCTTGAAATGGTCCCTGATGCAGAAGCACCAAGCTTCCACATAGCCTAAAAAGGAAGAAACTGCATTCTGGGTCAGGCACGGTGTTTTGGGGGCTGGTGGGTAAACCCCTTATCCTTTCTAGGACTCAGTTTTCCCATGAACACTTTGTTCCTGCTCTCATTCTTTGCCGACTGAAGTAGAACAGCAAGATTGTTTCCCAGGCATCATGAGGTACAAGGCTAGGCCTAAGAAATCTTAGCTACCTGTAAAGAGTGGACACTAAACAAGCCACTCTTGTCCAAGGACAGATGGATGATAACCTAGTTTGATTTTTATTGCTGCGAATAAACACCATGACCAAAAGCAACTTGGGAAGGACAGGGTTTATTTGGATTACAATGAAAGAAGTCAGGAACTGAAGCAGGAACCCAGGGGGAGGAACTAAAGCAGAGGCCATGGAGGAACACTGCTTACTTGCTTGTTCTTCCTGTTTTCTTATATAAGCCAGGGCTCTCCAGGGTGACACCACCCATAGTAGGTTGAACCCTCCCACATCAATCTTTAATCAAAAAATGCCCTATGGACTTGCCTATGGCCAATCTGCTAGCTATTTTCTGAATTAGCTCTTACCAGATGACCCAAGTTTGTCTCAAGCTGACAAATACTAACGAGAGCAAGATGACAATAAAAATACGGCTTTGAAGTACTTCCCAGGAAGTTCATGGTGTCCACGGGGAAACAGATAGGCAAAGGGAAGCACAGAAAAAATGCAGTTACCCAGGGGCCACAGACATTTGGTGGTACGCCCTGATTCTACAAGACTCGCTCCTAGGTGACCACTGAATGAATGGGCAGATGATGGATAGATGGATGCATGGATGGATGGGGGTGTGTGTGGGTGGGTGGGTGGGTGAATGGATGAGCGAATGGGTGAATGGAACAAGCCCCCGGAGTCCATGCTACTCAACAAGTCCACTTCCTCTTCCTCTGGCCACTCAGCTGACCCACATTTCCCAGCTTCCCTTGCAGGTCTGCCAGTGGGATCTGGGGATAGAATTAATGTGTCTCATTCCTGAGGTAGGCTCCTGGGGTAATAGAACCATGAGGGAAAGAGTCTAGGTTCCTGAGCCATGATGTAGAGGAGAGCCATCAACAATCACTTTTGTTCAGCTTTGCTTGGCGAAGAAGCACACTTGCACAGACAGTACCCTTTGCCCCAGCACCAGGCTGCATGCTCATAGTAGAGGTGAAAGGGAAGGCTTCACTGAAGGCTGCAAACTCTCAGAAACTGAAAGGACAGTGATGTTGCCAAGAAGTACACAGGGACTGCTCTGCAACAACATCCCTGCACCAGGCTTGCACACCCACAGGGGTGGGGAGCTCACCCCAACCCAACCTTCTTCTCCACATTCACATGGTCTAGGTGGTGGGGAGAGATGTTGGCTGAGGCTGGTCTCCTGTTTCCTTCCCACTTAACCTGCCCCACAGCTGAGACTGGATCCTGCTTCTTTCTTAATTCCCCAGTATCCATCCTGCCAGGCCCTCTCCAGGCAGACCCTCCCTCTCTCCAATTCTCCTCACCTCTCCTCTTCCAACTCTCCAGGACAGGATGCTCTATAGGTCTTTTATGTGTATTAGAGGAGAAAACACTGGAACACTCCCCCTCGTAATCTCTCTACTGTAACCGATCTTTTAAATTATTATTTAACACTTATTTATTTATTACTAAATTCACTTATAACAAACACCAACAATTTCTTATCTATTAATCCTATAAATTCCTACAACCCCTTTAACCTATCCACTAAACCTATTGATAATTATAACAACTACTTTCATAACCTTTTAGAATGATACAGTCTCTGGGGCAGGTCCTCAGTCGTCAGGAACACAGTCTTTGTTGTAGATTCTTTAACGCACTTAGCAGTCCTTTTTCTGGATCTCTCAGATGCAGGTTCGTCAGGGTAAGTTGGTTATTGCAGTCTCACCTTAAATAAGGCTTCATGCTTTCTTCTCTGTGGGAGACCCCAGCC
>CAJQZJ010034048.1:1384882-1408612 GCA_907164525.1 Lophiomys imhausi
GAATTAAGAGACAGTATCAGAAACTCCTATATATTTTCTAAATCTAATTTATCTAACCCCTACACTCTACCATCTTTTCATGTACAGTGACAGGAAACATCCATAAACCAGAGGCAAAACGATTACAGGAAGCAAGTTGGCCAGCATCTGACCCATGAAGCTCCACCTCCCTGAAGCTACCCCTCCTTCATTGGGATTATGCCACAGGTCCTGGAAAGACTGAGATACCTGCCCAGGCTCCTCTCCCCTCCACCCATCCACCCAGACTCTCTATTCCTCTAAGCTCCTCCTCCTCCCATACCCCTCTTCACTGACTCCTCTCCACAACCCTCTTCCTTTAGGATCAGAGTTCTCTTTGACTCATGTCCCATTTCCCCTAAGCCACTTTTCAGGCCCCTCTCTCCTAGGTACAGCTCCTGTCCCTTTCCCTCCTCACAGACTTCTCTACCTCCTTCAGGCCTCCTCCCACCCCTTTCCACCGCTGCCCACCTCTACCCTAACCTCTCTCTTCCCAGACCTTTGTACCAGGAACTCTGTGGCAAGGCTTCCACTGACAAGAAGGGGCTGGATATGGCGGTGGGAGTATGTGCAGTCTCCCTGACTAAGCCCTCTGTGCAGTTCCCAGCCTCATCAGGACCAAGCTTTAAGGTTTCGGATGACAGAACATTCCAAGATGCCGGTGGAAAGTCCCGGTGCTTCAGGCTGGAGACCCATATCGGGAAGAAAGCAATTTTCTAGTTGATTTTCTAAAACAATAAACAGAGGAAAGAATGCCAGGGCAGTAGTAGTTTGAACCACCACAAGCCAGAGAAAATCGGCTTCAAGTCCTGAAACCATCAAGTGGGCTCCCTCAGGGAGGTCTGTCACCAGGGGATTCCAGAAGCCTGTGTGGTGCTGAAGGTGACGGGAGTAAAAGCTGTTGGCTGAGCATCTCATGCAAGGAACTGTGCCAGACACTTTAGTGTCCCCATGTTGGATGTGTTACCTTCAAAGTCAGTATTTATGTCAGATTACAGATAAGGAAATAGCCCAAGGAGGCTGAGAAACCTGCTCAAGGTCATACAGCTAGGGAGTGGCCCAGTTCTGTATGATTTCAGGACCCAGGAGCTGGTGAGCGGGGCTGTATAGACCCTCATGCTCGGTCCCCCAGTGATGGCCTAGATTTCACTCTGTCTGTCTGTCTGTCTGTCTGTCTGTGTCTTTCTCTGTCTCTCTCTCTGTGTGTCTTGCTCTCTGACTCTCTCTCACTCCCACTGTGTGTGTGTGTGTTACGCATTCATGTGCATGTTTGGCAGGCCACTACTCCCACACAGCATTTACTGGCTTGAAGGCAAGTTCGTGAACTACTGAACCATCTCGCAGCTCTGTAGCCTAGACTCCTACTACAGACGGCTTCCCCTCTAACACCCTAGCTCTGCTTGATAGTGACTCAGAGCATTTGTACCTGCTCCTTTTCTACCCAAAATGAACTTCCTACAGCCCTTTGAGTGACTTCTCCCACCTTGGCCCTAACTCAAAATTGGGCTAACTAAGGTGTCCCAGATCTGCAGCAACCCTGCAGAATGCTTCTCTGGGGGCCTCTCTCAGGTCTGTTCCTCTTGTAACCCAGTCACTCCTGAGGGAACTTATCCCTTTGCTTCCTTGACAGCTCTGATTCTGCTCCTGGTGGGTTAGTTCTGTTCATCCCAGATACCATAGACCTTGGGCACAAAACAGGGGCTGGTGGCCATTCTTCAGGTTTATGTTGGCCTCGGGGAGGCTTTGCTGTCTTTACATTGCAGATGGGGGCTTAAGCTGTGAACAGGGGAGAGGGAAGTATGGAATGAGTTTAACCAATTATGAGAATGTTTTTGTCTAATCCCAGGTGTGAGGCTGCTTAACACAGGTGTAAAGTATTAACTGTCTCATGAGCTAGCAGGGGCGTGGCTTAGCCAGCTGAACAAGTTTAACTCTGAGGACTTGGGAGAGAGGACTAAAAAGCCAGAGCCCCGAGAAGAGAAGGGCGCTCTGCAAAGAAGAGAAAGGGCTGCAAAGAAGAAAGTGGTTGCTGCTCTTCTGGCTGCTTGTTCTTTCTGCTTCTGTCTCCTGGTTTGCTGGACTTCTACTAAGACTAGCATTATCCCCCAAAGAACCCAAGGACCCTAATCAGCAGGAAGTAGCTTAAAGAGAACTCCTCCGTCCTTTTTCCCTTTAACCTTCTTTCTCTCCCACATAGGATTGGGGGGTTGGAAGGAACGAGGGTTGGATAGGAGGCATCAGGTATTAAGAACAGTAAAATAAGAGTGTATAATTAATAATAATAATAATAATACACGCCGCCTTGCTACAGGGAAGGCCAGCAGTTGGTCCATTTTCCCTGAACTCCCCTGCTTTGATACCAAAAGTCCCTCTTCCAGGAAATCCCTCAGTTGGGATGGCTGTTCTTTTGTCAGGGTGTTTTATCGCAGCACCAGAAAAGGAAACCAAGGCACTGTGTGATACAGGTAGGTGGCTACCACCAGGTCTTTTCAAGAGAATCGCTGGAGCTTGCTGAGAACCAAGGTTCAGTGAGAGACTCTGTCTCAAGGTAACAAAGCAGAGAGTGATAGAGCAGGGCACCAGGCCTCCTCCTATGGCCTCCATGTGTGATTATATAACACACATAGACACACACCTAGTAGTGTAGAGTCCACTTAATCATCACATCATGTGTGTGTGTGAATGCACACAGAGGCAGGGGGATCTCAGCCAGCCTGGTTTTGGCAACCTAGTGAGATTTTCATATCAAAATAAAAAGTAAGAATGAGAAGGCTAGAGATACAGCTCGGTGGTGGAACACTAACTTAGCATGTGTGAGGCCCTGGGCTCCATTCCCAGGAACACATAAGTAGCGATAACTACTCTTCACCCTGTGCATGGTTGAGGAGTGAGTTTAATGGCTTGGTTTGGCCAGTACAAGGTGGCAGAAGTAAAATTGCCCCAGTTCTTGGACCTGGATCTAAGAGAGCTGACAGTTTCTGTTTGTCCCTCCTAGGATATACCTACCATATAAAGAAGGTGAGTTCCTGGTGGCCCCACAGAGGCCCATTCTCTCCCACATGTGACTGAAGCCTCTCAGAACACATAGGGTGCCAACTGACTACAACAGGATGAACCATCCTTGCTGACTCCTCCCACACAGATGGGCCGCTCAGCTGAGCCTCCAGGGCCCCAGCTCATTGCTGTTATGAGCAGTGATAAATTGTTGCTCTTTTAACTAACTGTGGGGCAATAGCAGATAGGAAAGCAGTCTCCAGCACTTCTGCCTTTATTTCCTAAGAGCAAGGATGCTCCTTTATATAACTCCACTACAGAACTTCAGTACTCACTCCATACCCTTTATCCATACTTCCCACTGGTCCCAAGGATGCCCTCTGCAGCATTTCCTCTGATGCAGGAAGAATCCCTTTAAACAAATTCGTATTTATCTACCACCTAGGACCACCTGCGCACAACTGAGAGACAGAAGTGGACCATCTAGGAAACATTGCCTATGGATGCAGAGAGCCCACCAGGTTCAAAGCTCAAGGGAAGTGGGTGGACCACCCCAGGCCCAGTTCCTGCTGTTCCCAGAATACCAGCAGCCCTTGTCCTCAAAACTCTGCTGAGGAGAGGGGACACACATCTGGCCTCTCAGATCAATCAGGGCTGGTTGCTACTCTCACTTCCACTTGCCATGTGACCCTGTCCAGGGGGTGCTGGGGTGTCCACCAGTAAAAGCTGGAGCTTTCCAGATTCCTGTTGGAATGCAGCGGAGCATGGCAGGAGGCAGGTGGGCAGTCAGCAGGCTTCCTATCATTTCTTCCTTCCAGAGTGCCGGTTTTATGGGTGAGCTCCATATATTTTGGCTCAAGAGTGATTGTGCCCGCAGGGTGGAAAAACAAATATTTGGTGTCAGAGGAAACTTCAAGTTCCAGGGACCATGTCGGCTTCGCTGTCTAAAGGCATAAGTGCAGTGCTGACCCACATACCTGCCAAGAGATGCTGATGGGCCAAGTACGGTTTTATTAGTGACTGCAGAGACATTGGCAGAGCAGTCAATGAGTTTCTCCCTAGCAGAGCAAGCCCTTCTGGAAATCTGAGGTTTAGAAGTGGACATGGGCAGCTTCCTAGATTCCCATTCCTAAAGCTGCTTCAGGAGTCATCCTATCTAACCATCTCCTACGTGGAACTAATAGAATTTATAAAGGAACCCATGGGCTGTACCTACCCCTGCAGTAGAGCTGGCATGACCAGGAGGGGTGGATGATGGCTGGGCCAGCTGCCGTCACCAAAGCTCCAGGCAGACATGCTTTTAAGTTCTTGCCCTTAAAAGCAATTGCCTTAAAAAGATAGATAGATAGATAGATAAACCCAGAGGTGGGTGGTATAGGCCACTTCCAAATGATACCTTAAACCATATGAAGTTGGGAGTGGGAACCATGAGGAAGAAAAACTGCTAGCCTGGGCAGAGTATATTCAAGTCCTAGGTGCTCCTGTGGGAATCCATCTCATCTCATCAACAGGGGGACACAGGGGCCTCACTCAATGCCAGTCCCACACACCTGAACTCTGGAGAGGATGGCCCATCCTCAGAGCCTAGCTCCAGCCCTCCTTATAGGACCCGGGGAAATCTCTCCATTTTTATCTCCCAAGATCTCAGTTTACCCATCCGTAAAACAGCAATCTCAAGGACAGCTTGGCAATAGGATGGCTGTGAGAGCTGAAGGTGTGGTAAATGTACGAATAGAACATAACTAGGATCCGGCATCTGCTCAGGCCATGCTACTGCAGGAGTCCTTTGCTCAGGCACCTGAGACACACACGAGTCTGTAGCTAACAGACTTCAGGGTGCTGCGGCCTCTCATCTGGTTAAGTGAATTCAGGTCAAAGACAGTGTTGGTGGCTGCACATCCTCTTCCCCACCCAATTCCCCAACTCCTACCCAGAATCAGAAAGCCTGCCTACAGTCTTGTGCTGTGAATTTGCCCCTATCTTCAGGGAAGTGTTAAGTTTTTCTCCCTCCACTTCTGGCACATGGATCCTGATTTCCTCTTTTCAGAGCTCTCAACATGCTGTCATGTGTCTGCCTGCCTTCCATAATAATTCTAATTCTAATAAACTCCTTAATTAAATTCACCCAAAACCCAATTCCATGTCCCTCTGAACCTCCAAAGCGCTTAGCCGACAGCCTATCCTGAAGTAGACACCTTAATGTGATTGTGTCTTGTCCTCACTCAGCACAACTTCCAAACAAGCACCATTGGGAAGTCCATACAAGCAGCCTGGGTTTGTTTTGATGGACATTAAACTCACAGAACATAAAGCTCACCACTGTAGGGTGCTGTCAGTCAATTCCACACAGCCATTCCTCCCAAGCAAGACAGCCACTATGTTCATCAAATCCGTGGTACCTGCTTGCATGAGGCCATCCTGATGGGGCCTGTGGGCTGTTGAGGTCCAACTCAGCCAACAACATACTATCTTGGAAAATTGTTCACTTCAGTAAAAATTAACGGTCTCTCCCTAAAGCCCTCCCAGGCCTCCAGAGGATTTCTGGGCTTAGACTGGACCATAAAGCTAACCAATGAGGACGGCCTCTCAATGCCCAAGAAGGATTGGTCTGCTGCAAAACAACCCAAAAGTACAGGACAGATGGGGCGGGGCCATATTTGTACCAAGAATTCTTGAGGTATAGTGGTATATGCCCACAGTCACAGAATCCAGGAGGCTGAAGCAGGATTGTGAGTTCGAGTTCAGCATGGACCACCTTAGAAGACCCTAGCTCAAGATATCATGAATGAATAAAATAAATATTCCCATTGAAGGGCACCATGGGCAAAGGAAGCAGGAACCAAAGGAGGCAGCATGAATGGGTCTTTGCAAAGACTTAAACTGAGCAGTGTCTAAGCTGAGAATGTTCAAGGAGATCTCATCAAACAAGCAAAATGCCCTGGGGAAACAGAGAGGGTCATCAGAGAAAAGGTGGAAGAAGACGTATGAGTGGGAACCCCACCAGAGGAGCTCATTGGTCAGCAGGCAAGGTGCCACTAAGGGGGGGAGGGGGTTGACCTTAGACTTGCCAGGAGTAAGGCACAGCTACATAAGCCTGCAGGACTCCCTTGGAAAATGGGGTGCTTCTCACAAGAGGGCCGGTCAGCTGTTGGCCAACATAAAAAGAAATGGGTGCACCCTACGTCCCAGAGGTTCCAGTGGTGGGTAAAGAGGTATGAGTGCCTGGGCAACTGTCATGTAGGTCCCTGGAGAGGTAGGACACAGATTCCTAAGTGACATGGATCCCTATGGGAGCAGGGTCGGGGACATGTAATGTCTGCCTCATAGCTGGAGACACTAGTGCTAAAGGGAAGGGCACAGGAAGCAAGGGAAGGAAGGAACCCCGCCCATAGTAGATGCCCACAAAACACTAGTCACCAGCTCTCGCAAATGACAGCCACAGTTAAGAGCAGGCACTTGTCTTCAGCTGCTCTGGGATTGCCTTTAATCCAGGTAGAGACTGTGGGACCCTGTGACCACCTTTACTCATTTACGCTCTCGTGGCCGTGTTCAGCCTGACTCCGGGGTGTGCTGGAAGCTGTACTTATTATCCTGTCCAAAAGCCCTGCTACAGAAAATGCAGCCGCCGCCGCCGCTCCTGAGGTCACACTGGCCCTCAGCAGAGGCCCGTTCTTTCCGGCCCACCCCTCACCCCACCCCTTCGGTCTTTGGGGTCTGTGATTAGCCTGGGTATTGAATGACCCCTGGTCTTCTTCCCCCACCTCGCAAGGGTTAATCAGCTTTCCTGCGGAGCGGCTGGGCGGCTCGGAAGGAGGCAGCGAAGCGGCCTGGCGGCAGGCTGCTTTCATTACTTTGATGGGATACATGTGCTTGGCTTTATCTCCGGCCCTTTCTCCGTAATTCAGCGCTTGAACGTCTCAGCTGTCGGCCGATCTGCAGACAATTGCTTGGGGTAATACTATCCGGAAAAAGCTGATAAAACGCAGATGTGCCGAGGCCTCTGAAATTTGCGGTTTGCTAAGTGGTTCGAGCGATGCTTGCCTGCGGCCGGGGTGCTTCCCGGAGAGGCTGGGAACTGAGGGGTGGGAGGTGATTTTTTTTTTCTTTTAAGTGAAAGGTTGAGTAGAGGAAGTGACTGTAGGAATTTTTTCTCTGTAATTAGGAAGATCAGCCAATAGAAAGTAGGAGGGAGATGGGGCTGTGCTTAAAGAGTAGGCAAGCAGCTCACCCTGGGGTCTCCTCCTACCCAGCCTAGTGGTGGGGGCATGTAGGAACAGGACATCCGGCTTCCCCTGTGTGGCCCCCGAGAGAGCGGTAGGGGTGAGGGCATTCAGAAGGAGCCATGCATGGGCTGTGTGGCCTTGGGTAGGTCATTTCCGCCTCTCCTACACAGTTGGCTAATTTACGGCACAGTTATCTAACAGTTACCCACGGGCCATGCCAGCAGGTAGCCTGTACACAGTGGGGACTCAGTGAGTATCTGGGTGCTCTCAGATCTGTAAATGCTCCTCGGTCAGTTACCCAGAAGACATTGGGAAGGATAAGAAGCACTCTGCTGTCATGACGTGAACAACTCGGAGAGTCCCATTAAATGACAGGCAGGGGACCAGGCTGTAAAACTCTGAGACTTGGATTTCTGAAGTCAAAATTACTGGACTTGAGAAATGGCACTCACTGCATCCTTGGGGGCAGGGGCGAGAGTGGAGTCCGTCCACCATGTCTGAGTGTGCAAGTCATCGGGCTCAGGTAAGAAAGCAGATTCCTCCATGGGAGTGGCCTGAGACCCTGCATGTAATGCCAGTGCCATGGGGTGGAAGAAGAACTCAAGACATTGGCTCCAGGGTAGGCCTTGGCCAAATTTGCCCCCCATCCCAAACACTTCTCAAGTCTAAGTGGCCTCTGCTGCCTCAAGAGGACAGGCAGTGTGGTTGGTGTCACCCAGCACATCAGGGCAGAGCCAGCCTTCTACACCTGGCTCTCTGGTGATCACACTGTATAACTGGCCCAGTTTGCAGGTTCACAGAGAAGTGTCCCAAAGACAGTGCATTTTACTTTGTTCCAAACTGTTTCTGTGACAAAGGACAAGGCACACAAGGATGTGCTGTCCTGGAGGCCATGGCCAAAGGCTTCTAAAACAGAGTAGCCTGGCTTCACATAGGCAGACTTTGCTGTCCATACACAGGCCTCATGGGGCACAGTTCCAGATCAGCAGACCCAGGAAGAGAGCCAGGCGGGGAACTTCCAAGGTAAGTGGGGCTGATGGAAGTTTAAACCACGATAGAAACGCTCAACACTCCCACCTTGCATCTTGTTATTGAGAGTACTGTGTGAAGTGCATCATCTACACTCATTTTTCAGGTTAGGGACACTGAGGCTAGGGTGGGGGAGGGGCTTTGTCCCCTGCCCAAAGTCTTCTGCTGGTCAGATCGGAGCTGGGATCCACACTTAAGCCCATCTGGGAGCATCTGACTCCAAAGTCTATAGTTGAGGCCTGCCCCACACTGCTTCTGGACAGACAAACAGGACCAGGGGTGGTGGGCAGATGCTGTAGGCTCTGTCAGGGATGCTGAACTTTAGGGCAGGGCCTATGGGGAGGGAGGGGGGGCTGCCTTGAAAAGGCGGATCTGCAATTAAAGGGTCCGGTGTGCAGTTCCCACCTCTCAGAGAAAGAGGGCGTCTGTCCCCCGCTGGGGTGTGGGCAGAGCTGGTAGCAATTTTCCCACAATGTGTAAATTAGTCAGTTTCCCAGTCTGTAAACCCAGCCTTTGAAGCGACCCTAATGAAGCACTCCATTAGGGTTTAATGATGGCTGCCTCCAGCAGGACGGAGGCCTTTTGATGTCTAGGGGCCACGGGTTGGAGGCTCAACTTATCTAACTGCCCCGGCAGGCTTAGAAAAAAAAAAAGTCAAAAAGCCCCCTTAGAGAAGTTGAAAATTTTTTAATGAAAAAAGTTAGTCCTGGCCTGACTGATGGTGGCACTTCAAAGCCTGTGCAAACTAAATTGCTGTGGACTGCTTAATTCAAAAGTGTTCCCTCGCGGGTGACAGCCCAGCAGTGACAAAATACAATTGGCAACAGGAGCCGGCAAGATCAAAGGCCGGCTATTGTAATGGCTTTGTTGCGTGAAGAATGGTGCATTGTCAGGACTTTTTAAGCCTTTTTCTTTCTTTTCTTCATTTTTTTTTCTTGGCTCCAGCACCATCCTGGGAGCCCCCCGCCCCCGCCACACCTCTGTTCAGATTCTATGTGTATAAATACATGTAATTACACCATTCTGATAGGGCACTTCTGTCTGCAGAGGAGGTGGCAGACTGCCCCAGGTTCTGGAGGTCTGTGGAGCCGGGTAATGTCGGTTAGATTCTAAAAATCATTTCTGTGTTTTTGTTATGAAAAGATCCCATGAGTCACCCCAAGGGTGAGTTTAAGCTAGTATCATTCATCATCATCAGGCTATTTTAAGATTTTCTTCAGATTAGAACTCCTCCACCTAACGCCTCCCTGGTGGGAGGGGTAGAAGATCCCAAGGTCCTGGGTCCCCTTCAGAGACATCTTAGGTCTCCCAGCTTCCATTTCCCCCAGGCATAGCCAGGAGGTTCATTTACTAGCTCACATGAGTTTATTGAGCTTGAAAAAAAAGTTTCTCTGTAGGGTCATCAAGGACTGAGATGGTTCGGAGTGTGGACACCCACCCATTGATCCCCTTGCCCTCTTCTCTCTCCATCCTTCCCCCTCTCCTGCTTCCACTGTCTGTGGTTCATCTGTCTCCAAAACCACGGCCTTCACTCTCGAACACAGATCCAAGCTGAGATACTCAAATACCACTCCTCAGACCCAGAAACAGTGTCCTGTGAATCTCAGGACCTAGGTCTGTGCGGCCAATGTCCCACCACAGACTCTCACTCCAGCACCCATTTCCTTCCGAAGGAGGGTCATGGCCTCTGCCTTGCTGGATCTTCTGGAGTTTCCTGGCTGGACACAATGTTCAGATGAGAGGGGACCGAAAGCCCATATGTTCAGCTAGCATTGCAGGAGCCTCTGAAGTCCTTCACCTTCTGAGCCATCGGAAACATCTGGGTCATGTGTGAGCTGGGTTGAGACTGGGATGATAGGGGACCTGGGGACCCTTAAGGAGCAAGAATGAGTCTGATTCTTTTACGACCTTCAGTGCCAGTCACCAAGAAGCTGCCCCGTGAAGCATACCATCTTGCATCACCAACTCGTCTTGGATTAATTAAGGAAACTCATGTGGGGACAATTAGATACCTGTTTGTTGATGGCATCTCATCTCCTGATGATGACATTTGCTTCTGCACCTTCTGGCCTCCCATGGTGTCCCCACAGATAATACTGGGAGGCCCTGTTTTTCCAAAGTGCCTCAGCTCTGCAGTAGGACAGACAGGGTTAGTGCGCCCACTGACTATGGGATGTGGCCCTGGGGTGAAGGATAGGTAGTGAGAATGTGAGACTGTTCGCATCCACCTTCTCTTACTTTTCTTCCTATTTGATTCTCAATTTCCTCTGTTCTGTCTGTTCTTTGTTTTTAAGCCGCATTGACACCAAGAATGCTGATTTCCCAAACATTATAAGCAAACATTCAGGGATTGGGGGAGCACCATGCTAAAACTTATCCTCTAAAGGCTTCCATCTTAAGTTTCTAAGCATATCAGCCCAATGTCCACATAAAGTCCCCAGTGTCTCTGGGATCTTCCTCCTAATCATGATGAGGACCCAGCACTCGCCATGGTCCCACCCTCTCTCCATAATCACACACAAGTATGTGCAAACCCAGCTGAGCAATTATGAATAATTAAATCAATTAGAGACAGTCTAGCAGGAGGGATTATGGTCGTTCGGGTGTGGGCCTCTGTAATATTTTAACAGTAAATGCAAGGGCCCCAGAGAGGCCGGGCAGGGAGACGGGAACAAAAGCGTGACCAAATGCCAAGCCATGTTGCTGGGTGACCCTCCCTGGCTGTATTGCCGCCTGCCCAGGGAAGACAATGCTAATGAAATGCCAATAAAATATTTTGAGGGAAAGTATGAAAGCTTCAAAATGAGTTAATTAAAAACGGATCAAACATGAGGCTCCAAAAATATGTGCAGTAAGTTTCAGGCTTGAAATCTGACAGAGGGAAAGTTTTGGGAGGTTTGTTTGTTTGTTTCTATTTTATTTTGCTTTGTTTTTTGTCCCCAGCACTAGGCTGAACTCTAACGTTGCAGAGCTTGGCCTCTGGGTTGGTGTCTTTCAAATATCAGCCTACACTAGTTTCTGCACCCAGTAGCAATGTTCAGGGGTGCTCTGAGCCCTATCTGCTGCCTTTCATGGTGGCAGAGACTGGCCAGGGCTGCTCTCCAAGGCTAGATCGGGATGAAGCCAATTAGAAGCTGTTTCAAACATGGCGTGGACAAGGGGGCTGTTCCCAGGAGCAGCTGTGTGCCAAGGCATTTGTAGAGCAAATCTTGACTCTATTTACACTCACTGGGCTGGCCATCAGCACTCAATGATGCCCAACGATGACAGCCTGCAGAATTAGCACTGCAGTGGTTTGGTTTCTTGGAAGGGACCAGCTGGGCCATCTTCCCACCATGCTGGAACGCACCCCACAGCCAGCTGGGGAGCAGCAGTGAAGGCATAGACTTCCCAGGTGCCCTCATCTAGGTGGCCTGGAAATAACTGGGACCTCTCAGGCTCGCTATGGATCAGATAAGAGAACAGGAAGACAAGGGTGGCTTTGATGACATCAATATGGCTAGGTTTGGTTCAGCAGAAAGATTTGAAGCAAATGCTCCAGTAACAGATGACATCTATTCCAGTCAAATGACACTGGGCAGTTCACTGACCAGGACACAGGCGCTATCAGGAAGAGAGGGCAGGAATACTAAGGTCTCTGATAGGCAGAAGGTGGAGAGAAGCCTTCCATTTAGACCAGTGGTTTTCAACCTGTGGGTCACTTCCCTTTGGGGGTTGCACATCTGCTATTTCCACTACAATTCATAAAATTAGCAAAATTAGTTATGAAATAATTTTATGGTTGGGGTCATTACAACACAAGCAACTGTATTAAAGTGTTGCAGCATTAGGAAAGTTGAGAAGCACTGTCTTCCAGGGTACTGCTTGCCCTACATCTCTTTCTGGTCTCTATGCTGAGTCTGAGATGGTCTGTGCCAGCATCCTCTTGTCTGGGATAAGGATGCCAGTGCTCAAGGCCACACAGTAGAAAGCAGCCCTCAAATGCTTTCTACTGTGTGTTACAGATGTTTCCTGGCTCATAAACTCTGTCTGTGGCTGCTGCATTGTGTGCCATCTCAGAGCACTACTGCTACTGCTCTTGGTATGAAGACACTGGTCTTCGTATGAAGATGTCCTGTGAAGGGCTGCCACACATGGAGAAGCTTGGGCTCTTGCTATGATTTTTCAGGCTTTTTGAGGGTTAGACAGACCCTAGGCCCTGGGCAAACATGTTTTTTCTCAAGTCCCCATGATCTCCTGGTGAATTTGATGTCCTGTCTTGGGGCTCATACATCAAGAACTCTTATCTGTCAATGACTTTGTCAGTGCTCCAGGCAAGCAAGCACACAAGAACCCAATCCCCTCAGCCACAAAGGGACACTCATGTGCAGCAAGAGCCTTTTGGACCTCTTTGAAATCAAGTCCTCTTCCCTCTGTGGAAGCTCATTCCTCATTGGTCCTGATTCTGTATGCCTCCTGGCCCCCAACTGCTCAGGCCCCAGCCATATGCAGCAGCTCTTTCTCCCTTTGGTTTACTGCTCCAAGGCCCCTGTCACAGGAGCAGGGCTGCTGTTCTTCCTGGAAATCCTCATGCCCCTCAGGATTGATTTGAACAGGATGTCTTCCTACTCTTGGCCTGCTACTCTCTGGTGGCTGACTTTTTTACTTGGTGATTTTTTTCCAACTGCCACACAATCAAAAGCAAACACTACATCTCACCTTGTTTCCTAAGAATGTGCAGAGACTTAACCATCCAGACAGGGCCTTGAGCCCGTTCACATACATTCAGTCATGTGCCCCAGGAGAAGAAGTATGCTTGAAGCAATGGATATTCATGCTCACACCCTTTCCCGAGCAAGATAACCTAGTGCACAAATACGAAATGTAAAGACACCTCAGTGGGCAAAGCACTCAAGCACAAGACCTTATATCTCAGCACCCACAAATATGCTCGGTGAGTGTGGCAGCCACCCATAATTCCAGTGCACAGAAGGCAGAGAGAATCCTCTGAGCAAGCTGAGAACCCAAACTAGCCCAAATAGCTAGCTGTGGGCTCTGAAAGAGACCCTACCTCAACTTATAAGGTGGGGAGCAGGTCCCTGATGAACCCCCAGCAGGAGAGAGCATGGGTAGTCATATCTAGAGTGTCTCTCAGAAAAGCAGGGTCCTCCTGATTTTCCAAAGATCCTGCTGGCCCTCCTCAGCATCCTCACAGCCAAGAGGTAGAGACAGGGGCCCAAAGATGAGGTGCTGGTAGCTCTCAGGAGACACTGCCTCTGTGGGAAGAACCCACCTCACATCTGGATGCACTCTTCCTAATTCCTGGCAGCCTGGTTATCAGCCAACCCACAGATGCCCTGGGGGATGTGCAGGGCTTTTAGTTAAATGGTGTGGCAGAAGGGAAGGGGTGTTGGGCCCTTCTCTACCTGCAGCTTTGTCTAGGACCCATCCTATCCTGACTCCAGACCTCTTTTCTATCTCCTGCCTTGAGTCCTTACAAGCTGTTCAGTCCCTGGCTGGGGATGCCCAACTCAGATGACAGCATACCCAGTTGCAAAGCTGAGCCCAGAGCCAGTGAAGTTACTGTCCCTGGTCCTAAGACTGGCCATCATACACAACATGGAGATGACCCTAATGTCTGCCTGACTGTCCACAGTAGTCCTAGAACTCACTCTTTGGTTCAGGCTGGCCTCAAACTCAGAGATCTTTGTACCTCTGCCTCTTGAGTGCTGGAATTGAAGGTGCCACCCACCACACCTAGCTGAGGGCACCATGTTTCACCAGGAATACAGTGCAAACTGACATGGAAGGGAACATCTTTGTCTCTCCTGATACGGCATGGAGGAACTACAAGCCCACCACATCCTACAGCTCTGCATAAGAGAGCTAGAGGAGCCAGTGAACACCCTTGGGAGTCACAGGAAAGGAAAGAGAGGCCCAAGAAATCAGAATTGGAATATTGTCCACTCACCTCTGCTCTGTCCATCCCAAAGATGGTGAGATCACCATTGTAGAAAGTTCTAGTCCTTGAGACCAATCTGCAAGCCACATAGAAGTATGGTACAGGTAAACCCACACACCTATGTTCACTTAATTTTTGACAAAGAAGCCAAAACCATACAATGGAAAAAGGACAGCATCTTCAACAATTGATGCTGGTCTAACTGGATGTCAACATGTAAAAGAATGCAAATAGACCCAGATTTATCACCTTGCACAAAACTTAAGACCAAGTGAATCAAAGACCTTGACATAAAACTGGACACACTAAATCTAATAGAAGAGAAAGTGGGGAAAAGCCTGGAACTTATTGGCACAGGTGACAACTACCTGAACAGAACACCAATAGCTCAGGCTCTAAGACCAACAATCAATAAATGGGACCTCATGAAACTGAAAAGCTTCTGTAAGGCAAAGGATACTGTTATTAAAACAAAACAGCAGCCTATAGATTGGGAAAAGATCTTTACCAATCCCACATCTGACAGAGGGCTAATATCCAAAATCTATAAAGAACTCAAGAAATTAAACACCAGAAAACCAAGTAACCCAATCAAAAAAATAGGGAACAGATCTAAACAGAGAATTCACAAAAGAGAAATCTAAAATGGCCAAGGGACATTTGAAGAAATGCTCAACATCTTTAATCGTCAGAGAAATGCAACTCAAGACGACTCTGAGATTCCATCTCACTCCTGTCAGGATGGCTAAGATCAAAAACTCAAAAGACAGCATATGCTGGTGAGATTGTGAAAAAAAGGGGAACACTTCCACATTGCTGGTGGGAGTGCAAACTTGTACAACCACTGTGGAAATCAGTCTGGTGATATCTTAGAAAACTTGGAATAGCCTTACCTCAAGACCTAGCCATACCAGACCTAGCCATACCACTCCTGGGCATATATCCAAAAGATTCCTCACCAATCCACAAGGACATCTCCTCAACTATGTTCATAGCAGCTTTATTTGTAACAGCTAGAAACTGGAAACAACCCAGATGTCTTTCAACCAAAGAATGGATAAAAAAAAAAAACAAAAACAAACCTGTGGTACATTTACACAATGGAATACTACTCAGCCATCAGAAACAAGGAAATCATGCAATTTGCTGCCAAATGGATGGAACTAGAAAAGCTCATCCTGAGTGAGCTAACCCAGACTCAGAAGGATACACATGGCATATATTCACTTATAACTGGATTTTAGCCATTATAGTATAGGATAACTATCCTATAATCAATAGACCCAAAAGAACAGGAACAGGGACTTGGTTACCTGTCAGTGGGACACCCCACCCTACTGGAATTGCCATGTATGCCTCCTGTGCAAGAGGAAGCTCTTAGAACTCATGTGACTAGCAAACTGAGGGGGCTAATACACGAAGATACCCCACACTGGTGGCAGGGGAGGGGTGGGAGAGGGGATAGAGGGTGGGAGGGAGGGGTCGGGAGGGGGTGGAGGGAGGGGTAACAATGGAGACGTAACGAAGTAATAAATAAACGTTAAAAAAAGAAGTATGCAATCAGGGAGATGGGCAGGGCAGGCAGTGAAATCACAGTAGAGAAGAGGGGAGGAAAGACTTCTTGCTGAGTGAAAAGGAAAGCAAGAGACCCCTGTCTTCCCAGGATGTGAGATGTCACATGGACACCCCCACTCTCCCACAACCACGCCCCTGCCCCGGCTCGCTGCTGCAGCAGTTCCAGGAACAAAGTGTCTCCTGCATCAGGGTTGCGTACTTCCTCTAGGCTCTTAGGTCTTCGCTTCTCAGCTTCCTTCTCTGGTTGATAAATGCTTTCTCGGGAGACCTTGGTTAGCTTTAGTTTCTCTATCTGCACCTTGACGGGATTAATGGGTTTGCTAGAAGTCACTCATAAAATCTACTGCCCTAAAGTCCTTTCTCTGCAGGTCCCCTTATTGCCTTCTCTGAGCTTGGTTGCTGCCCCAGAGGCTCCGATGCAGCCTGCAGCCAAAGCCCCTTGCACATGCAGGACCTCCCCTTCTCCCCTCCTCCCCCACTGGATTTCCTACAGGGCCACCACCTCAAAACACAAGGCGGACAGAGAGCAACCATGTTTTAATTTACTCGATTAAATCACCATGTGGACAGAGGCTTGCGAAGGAATCTGCTCTACAGAACTTTCCATTTAATAGAATTAGTTGAAACCAGATCAGCCGAGCCCCGTCCCTGCAGGCCATCTGCCCAGACAGGGAAACAGCTTCCCTAAACAGAACCCCATGCTGACGGGAGCCTCCTCTAAAGGGCCGGCAGGGAGCTGCCCCCTGCACCGGCCTGTCTGCTCCAAAGGCTCAAAGCACTTCCCTGTGGGGGGCAGCGGGCCAGCAAAGCTCAGCACCGACTTCAGCTACGGGGGCGGAGGGGGATTTTAATCAGCATCACAGTTGGCTCCACCTGTGGATGGCGCGTGCCAAAACTGGGGACTTTGGAGAGAGATGCCAACGGAAGGGATTTTAATTCAGAGAAAAACGTCTGTCACGTCTACTGCCTGGACTCTTCTGGAAAATTAGATAAACTAACATTTACTCAGAATTTTCGCCTCCCAAGAAGTTTCCCACGTGTTTTATTTAGTCCCTGTGGCAGTGCTACCAGGAGGCTCTTTTGCAGATGGGGAGCAAAGGAGTTTAGTCGCCCAAGGCCAGGCCTCAGAATTCTAGAAGGTAGCATTCAAAAGCCTACTGTCCCAAGGTTAATGAAACAGCTTTGCTGTAGGGCCTCCACCGTGGTATCTATTTTCCAGTCCTTTTGCTTGGCATTGGAGCCCAGAATGACTGCTTCAAATCCTACCGAAGTGTATCTTTAGACCAGGGGAAATGGCTTAATTCCCAAATCTGGGTGTCCTTGTCCAGCTGCTGTCTACAGCTGATCCTCACAGATTTATAAGGTAAGAGACCAATGACAAATGTCTCGGTGTCTAGGGAACTATCTGTACACTGTTGGGGCTTAACACTCCCTACTGGGAGTTCCAGTTGTCAGTACAAATCCTGGGGCTGACTCTGATCCTCCAGGGAGCAAATACCAGTTACATGGCACTCAGGGACCTGCCATTCCAAAGAGAGTCTTATAAACTCAGCCTCAGGGCCAAATCCAGACACTTATTATGAATAAAGTTTTATTGGCACAGAAGCATCCATTCCTTTACATATCTGTGCTGTTTCTAGTTCACATCAGCAAAGCAGGGAGTTAGAATAAAGACTAGACAGGAATGCTCAAGAAACCATGAATATTTACTGTCCTGTCTTCTGTAAACAGCCTGTCAGACTTTTTATTTATATTTTTAATAAATATAGTATACATCTATTATACTATATATTATTTACATATCATATAGTTATATTATATATTTTATATTTATAAATTTATTTACAGTGAAAGTTCATGGGTTTGGGGGTGTGGCTCAGTGAAGGAGTATTTTCCATAACATGCACAAGGTCTTGGGTTTAACACAGCCCCACCAGCACCAGAAAAAAGAAAATAGTTAAGATTTCACAGAGGTGACTCTACCTGACTAAGAGGTGAGAGAAAGTGTGGCATTTTATCCTGAGGGGCATCTGCGAGTCATTCAGTCCTAAGGATCCTACATCCTCATCCTAGGACCAGTTTGGGTCCCAAGTGTTTGGCAGGGCACCCTCGTATGAAAAATAGAAACTTTAAATGTGCCCTGGTTAGTCCTCTTAGGGAGTTTTAAAGGAGGGTGGTGTGGTGGGGTTTAGCTGTTCCATTATTAAGGAACTCTTTCTAAGGCTGTGACTTCCACCACTTGGGAGGCTGCTGTGTACAGCTGATGCTCACAGATTTATAAGGTCAAGTTTTATAGGCCTCCTGATCTGCACGGCGTCCTACCACATGCTTATTACAAGTGCACGATGCTAAACTTGGCACCTCATTATTATCCCTCATGGATGCAGCAAAAATGAAGGAAGTGCTCCAAATTAAATATGGTCTCTGGGAATCTACTTTCTCTGTCCAAGAGACTATGGTTGTTTTTCTTATCTCCCTCCTTAACCCCAGGCTGCAGGTGCTTGGCAGTTGGTGGGCCCAGATTATCCTGTAGGTGTTAGTGGAGACCCTCACCTGCCATGCGACATGAGGAGCTCTGAGGAGAGCATTTCTCCAGCTGGAGGGGAGTTTATAGTCCTCCCCAGAGCAGGCCCAAAGGGGGCATTACTACATCACTATAACACTGACAGGGAGGTGACTGCAGGCTGCAACATTTGAGCCAAGGCTGTTTGAACAGAAAGAGTGAAGTAGCCTGGACCAGGATGCCCCTGGAAGTTAGGTATCTGGATGTCCATCTGGTCAACTCAGGCTTCCCAAACCCTGCAGCGCAGAGGACTTCCTAGTGTTAACAGGACTCAGAGGACCCAAGGAAGCACAAGCAAGGATCCTTCACGATCATTCAGGGAGGAGATACAGGGACTTTGTATAGTGGAGGGGTATGGGAGGGGCCTCAGTCCTTATCCCTCTGAGACAGAGGTTCTCAACCTGAGGGTCATGACCCTTTCACGGGGATCATCTGAGACCATTGGAAAATATGGATATTTACATTACAATTCTTGATGGTAGCAAAATTACAGTTATGAAGTAACAACATAAATAATTTTATGTTTGGAGGTCACCACTACATGAGGAACTGTATTGAAGGGTCACAGCATTAGGAACATTGAGAACCATTGGTCTAAGCAGAGTGATGCCTGATGGTTGTTTCCTAACCCTCTGTGTGATAGGTAACAGTAGATGGTCCTTAATCCAGAACCTCCTGTAAAAACTTATGTTGAATTAATAAACCAGATACACCACACACACATACACACATACGCATGCACACACGCACACATACATACACACACAAACACGAATGCATGCATGCACATATGAGAAGAGAGTTAGAATGGAGCCTAGCCCTTCTTAGGGTGACATGCTGATGTCCTGCCAGCCTCAGGAAGAAACTTCATTACATGGTTTGCTGTAATAATAGAGGGACAGACCCAGGCCCTTCCTCAGGGGTGGTGGCCAACATGAACCCAGCTCCTTGATTAACAGGGTAGAGCAGTTCCCTCACATGACACTAGGGGGTAGGGGGTTAGAGGTAAGGGAGTGTCCACCATTCCCTGTTGGGTTTCCCCTGGAAGGTAGACCCACTGAGTGCTGGAATTAGCCTGCTCCCCTCACCCCATGAGCTGAGTTGAGAGAATCCAGAATAGTCACTCAGTCCCCCAAGCACTGGCCAGGTTGACCCAGGAAGGGGTTGCAGGACAGTCCTGGTCTTATGGTCCTCCACAGCAGGATGCTGAGGGGAGAAGACCAGGATCCTGCTTCTTCCAGGGTCACCCCCAAGTGCCTAGCATGGGTGTGGGCCCCTGGTGGTCTGTAAGGCCAGACAGCTCCTGGGAGGACACCTGGGTATGGAGGACAGAAGAACCCCAGCTCTTTCCCTTGTCTCTGCTGGGGGCCTGGGCATGTCTGACCTGCAGCCCAATACTAACTCATAAACTTGATTCAAACACTAAGGGTTTTTTTTTGTTTTGTTTTGTTTTGTTTTTCCCTCAGATTGCTCCCTACTAACTTGATTGTTCAACTCTGGAGGGGAAATTTTGCCAATGACAACATCTTGTCATAACGTCAAAACAGCAGACCCACCTGTAGGCCTTTCTCTTGTCCTGGTGTATCTATCTTAGACAATTCTACCTTACCACCCCTCAGGGCAGGATTTCTGGGAAACTCTGTCTTTATTCACAGAAGGAAGCAATAAATCCTTACTTGGCCATCATTACACCACTGAGGCAATAGGTGTATGGACAGGTCGGGCAACTCACTGAAGGTCACACACAGCAATCTGGTGGGGTCTGAGGCCTGTTTCCAGTAAGGCGACCCTCCCCCTAAAAAAGGCCACTGATCTCAATGACCTACATTTGATCCCTGGAACTCACACAGTAGAAGGAGAGAACTGATTTCTACAAGTTGTCCTTTGCCCTCCTCCATCATAGGATGTCATCATCGGCCTGAGGCTCTTGCTAATCTGCTATGACTGTCTTGGATCTTGTCTACAAAGACTTTATTTCCAAACAAGGTATGCATAATAGAGGAAGGAACCTAGGCACTTCCTGTGTGTGTCAAAACTCTGTGGATGTGAAGTTGGGGGTAATTGCTCAGCTGGACACAATGGCCAGTATTCGCTGAGCATGTCTGGTGTGGCAGGGATGTGTGAACACCTAGCAGGTTTAGCCTACAAACTAGAGAGTGTGAAGCCCAGCCAAGGACCCAGAAAGCACCAGGCTCTTGTCACTCTCCCCTGTCCTCACTACCCACCTGTATGGTAGGACAAGGATCAGCCCCATTTGCCAGCAGAGCAGCCCAGGTACAAAGAGTCACAAGGCCACACAACCCACAAATGCCAGCAGCAGCTGCCCTTCCTCCAGTGCAGTCTGTTATCACATCCTTCTTCCTGTATCCTAGGGCTGTGCTGAGTTTGGTGGGAAGTTTGGGAAAGCATCCTTGAGTCTTTAGAGTTCTTTGTTACCAACTGAAGCCCTTCTCCTACTCTTGGGATGAGAACACAGAGACTCAGAAAGCCTTAAGTTCCTTGCTTGTGACTACACCTCTTCCGGCATCACATCTCCCTCTGGTTGCCCCTAACTTGTCCAGCACAGGTTCAGAGGCACTGGCTCCTCCTGTCTGTTTTGTATTTAGAGCAGTGAGTACTGCCAAGTTCACCAACTCTAAACCACTTAGTGATGCACTGGGCCCCAGGGCAGCGCCCGGGAAAGCCAGCTGGTTTACATTTCCATGCTGTGTCCCTCCAAGGCCCTGGTACCCCAGAGAGATCTGTGGGACAAGGTGCAGCAGAGAGAGTCTCTCATCCTCCCTCCTCACCTTGCTCCTTCCTCAATGTTCACAGCTCAGTGAGTTTAGTCCCTGCCATGAGCTCTGGACATGGCACCTATGTGGCCCATCAATAGCCACCAGGCCCAGCTCCCATTTGTTACACAACCTTGGTGACAAACTCAGATGTTCAACGGGCCAATGGTACTGATGGGGTTATCCAGAATGCTTTGTTCTCCCAATAGGCTCCTGGGCATCAAGATACTAGTTCTGGAAGCGCACATCTTGGAGGACAGGGTTGTGAGGTAGGGTTACATAGAGAAATAACACTAGGCAAGGCAGGGAGGTGCAGACTCAGGGACCCCAGTCAATCAACAGTTAGCAGTGGAGTGGATGAACAAGAGCCAACGGAGAGCAGTGAAGCCTGTGGGGACTGAGGAGACCTCTCAGCTGTAATGCATGGGACGAGACTGCAATGTAAGTCTAGGACACCCAGGGCTACTTGGAAAACTAGGCCCACTGGTGGAATGGAGCTTTGAATGTCTGTTGCTAAGACAACTAATTGTGATTGCCGGCTTGTTGGCACCTGAAGTCACCCAGGAGATATACTTGTGGTTATATCTCTGAGGGCATTACAGAGAGGGTTGACTGAGGAGGGAGAGCCACTCTCAGGGTGGACAGCACCTTCTAGCAGGAGGCCCAGGTATAAAAAGGTTGGAGGAAAAGGCAGGTTGCCTGCCCTCACCACTGTCCTGCTGAGCGAGCAGCGAGCGAGGGCATCTGTCTCAGATGTTCACATTCGTTCCAAACACAGGACCCAGACCTAGCTTCTTCTGCTCTCTCTGTGGGCTTCACACCTGTAGCTCTCTAGGAGCTCTCCAAGACTCCAGCATGGGGTCCAGACTACCGGGCCCGTATTGCACAAGCCAGTTTAGTGAATCCCTTTGTGATATATACCTATCCCACTGATTCTGTTCCTCTGTAGAACCCTAATACAGACACTACGTCAGAGCTTTTGAAAAACTCGTGATTGGCTATTTCACAGCCACCAAATGGACACTGTATTAGTTACTTTTCGGTCCCTGTGATAAAACACTATGACCAAGGCAATTTTTAAAAGAGTTTATTTGGGATTTACAGTTTGCCTTAGTTAGGGTTTCTATTGCTGGGAAGAGACACCATGACCACGGAAACTCTTATAAAGTAAAACATTTAACTGGGGCTGGCTCATAGTTTCAGAGGTTTTAGTCCATTATCGTCATAGCAGACATGGTGCTAGAAAAGGGAGCTGAGAGTTCTCCATCCTAATCAGCAAGCAGCAGGAGAATGCCACACTGGGTCTGGTTTGAGCATCTGAAACCTCAAAGTGACACATTTCCTCCAGCAAGGCCACACCTACTCCAACAAAGGCATACCTCCTAATCCTCCCCAAGTAGCCACCAAATGGGGACCAAGTATTCAAACGCCAGGGAGACTGTGGGGCGACATGTCATTGAAACCATCACAGAGAACCACAGGGCTAAGCTAGCTCCAGCACGGGACATTGGCCCTTGGCCACTCCCATAGCCCACATGCCTGCTCTTGCATCTGCTTTGTTGGTTTCATGCGACTTGTTCACAATTCTCAACATTAACTCAGATCTCTAATCCTGCTCTCAACCTGCTTTAGTGCCATTTCTATTGTTCAAAAGAAAACACTCTGACCTGGAGCTGGAGAGAGGTTCCTGTGGTTAAGAGCACTGGCTGCTCTTACAGAAGACCTGGGTCCCATTCCCAGCACCCACATGACAGCTCACAACTGCCTGTACCTCCAGTTCCAAAGGATCCAACACCTTCTTCTGGCCTCCTGGGCACGATATGCATATCTACATGCAAACAAACACTCATATGTACAAAATTAAAAAAAATAAGTCAACACCAACCAACCAACCAACAAAAACATTAACCAAAAGCACCTCAGGGGAGAAAGAGGTTACTTGGCCTCCAATTCCAGGCTTCAGCCCACTCTTGTACAGATGCCACAGAGGCAGGAGCTTGACAACACATCTGGACACACCATATCCACAGTCAAGATCAGAGAGAATAGGTGCCCTCGGCTCGCTCTCTCCTGTGTTACACTGGTCAGGACTCCTGCCCAGAGAATGGTGCCACTCATGATGTGTTGGGTCACCCTATATCAGCTAGCAACTAGAACTCTCCACCACAGACATGCCGCGGGCCAAGCTGATGTAGAAAATTCCTCAGCTGAGGCTTCTTGATTCTATACTGTGGCAAGTGGACAGTTACAAACTAGCCATCATACACCCAAGGCCCACTGTCCACTTCCTGCTTGACATCTGTATTTGGTTTTTCTTAAAGATTTATTTCTTTTTATGTGCATATATGTTTTGCCTGCATGTCTATCTGTCTGAGGATGCCAGAGTCTCTGGAACTGGGGTTACAGACAGTTGTGAGCTGCTGTGTGAATGCTGGGAATTGAACCTGGGTCCTCTAGAAGAGCAGCCAGGGCTCTTATCTGCTGAGCCATCTCTCCACCCCTGACACCTTGTACTTCCAAACCCTAAGAGATTCTTAACCCAGCCTCCGAGGCTTTCTGTCCCTCGATGCATTGTTTCTGGAATGTTCTAGAACATTCTAGCTGGGCGCAGCC
>CAJQZJ010034048.1:1408622-1433171 GCA_907164525.1 Lophiomys imhausi
AAGCTCACCCAACCCCAGGTGCTTGTACTTGCTATTTCAGACCATCAGTTGGGAGGAAGTAATCTGTCCATACAGCAGCAGCTGGCTGACAGTCTTGCAGCCAGAAGCATCCTTTCTACTATTGCTTTTATTTTTTTCCTAACAGTTTCCTCTCTTGAGAGAATATGTTGTTCAAACAAGGCAAAAGCAAGGCTCCTTTGAGCACATGTGACAAACGAATGACAGTATAGGTTGGCTCAAAAAAGAAGAATCTAGAAAGCCTCTTTCAGGTCCGTGTGACATGCACTACTTTTTTTTTTTTTTTTTTGGTTTTTCGAGACAGGGTTTCTCTGAATATCTCTGGCTGTCCTGGTCTCGCTTTGTAGACCAGGCTGGCCTCGAACTCACAAAGATCCACCTGCCTCTGCCTCCCAAGTGCTGGGATTAAAGGCGTGCGCCACCACCGCCCGGCTGACATGCACTACTTTTGTTGGCATGTGTGTATTTGATTCTGACAGCCTGTGGAATTTATTTGAAATGATACTGAAAACTCCTAGCTCATCATTTTATTGAGGAAAAAATGTTATGTTGACTTATTTGGACATTAGTATACTTTTCCTATTAAACAATGACTTTAGGGAACATCTGAGATCCAAACCATAGGAGACCTCCCTCCAGCTGTATGCTAAGTCCCACCATCCTGACCACAGCCTCCAGGTTGGGTAGACACATGATTGCTTAAGAGGCAGAAGAGGCATTTTTTTTTTAATGTGTACAGCATTCTGTCTGCAGGTATGCCTGCAGGCCAGAAGAGGACACCAAATTTCATTGTAGATGGTTGTGAGCCACCATGGGGTTGCTCGGAATTGAACTCAGGACCTCTGGAAGAGCAGTCAGTGCTTTTAACCTCTGAGCCATCTCTCCAGCCCTAGGCATTTTCTTAAATAGGCACATCACCACTCCTATTATATTCAGGAGAGGTCACAAAAAGGAGACCAATGTCTGAAAACCATGGGAGGATACAGCTGCCCCCTCAGACTTAACAGCCAGAGCCCATGGGGGACACTGGGTCAGGCCTCTTCTTCCTGCCCTCATCTGCTTCCCTCTCTACCCTCACTGTAAGGAACCCCACTTAAGTCAGAAAGACCAGCCTCTGACACCTTAGGATTTGCCTCTCAAAATGGAGATCGTGGAACAAAAGGTCCTCGTTGGAATTTAAGAAATTGTGGTGGAGGATGCAGATTGGCTATCTCTGGTCACCTGATACCCATATGCCAATCAGCAAAAGAGGGAATGAACGAGCCACGAGGAAGATGGTTGACTGTGTAAACCACAGTTGAGAGGAAGAAGAAGGAACCTGTCTGAGAAGAGATGGATTCCATTCCAAGAGATGGGGTAGGCAGGAAGCTTAGACATACCGGAGACAGGCCATCATGCCTGCACACCTAATAACCCTCTTCTGAGCTTAACTTCACCCATGTGTGGCTTACCATTGATCCTGGCAACTGGACTTCTCAAAACTGCTGGCAAGCACTCTGGGTGGCTGGTCTCATGTCTCACTCAGTGAGGCAAATGTTTCATACCTGAGGCCCCAGGCCATAATAACCATCTTAACAGTCCTTTGTCGAATACTCTCTCTTTCACCATCTGGGCTGCGAAGTCAGTGTTGTAATAGCTCTATGAGCAGCTCCTAGTTTCTCACTGAGGAGAGGCAGGCTGAAGGAAGGCCACTGGCTCATGGTTACCCTCAGATCCCACCCTCCCCCGCCACAGACTCCTGACACACTGCAAAGTCAGCAATGGTGTCTTCACTCTCCCAAGGTTCTTAGAGATGAAGCCACACACCCATACCAGCTGCTGAGCTCCCAGAACCCCAGAACGGGATTCCAACCCAGAGATGTCTGACAGGTCCAGTCTCTGTCCACAGTTCTCTTGATTCCTGTTGGTGTCATTTGAAGAATGAAGAGATGAGGTCTGAGGAGGCGCCAGGACTCTGAATATTTCTGAGCAGACAGACAAAGAGTGCCCCCAAGTGAACAGCTCCAACAAGATGATGAGCCTGTCTGGCTCATGGATATGTTTGCTGAAAATGACAACAATAACAACCAAAAAAGAGGCAGTAAAGGGTTGTAGAACAATACACTATCTCTGCCAGGGTTCCACAGTGGAGTTCAGTTCAGGCATTAGTGGCTTTGTAAGTCTCCACTTTTTTATTATTTTTTGAGACAGAGTCTTGTTACTTAGCTTATGTTGATCTTGAACCTGTGACCCTCCTGTCTTGGCCTCTCTGATGATGAGACCACAGACTTGTACCACCATGCCTGGCTTAAGTTTGGATATATATGTGTGTGTGTGTGTGTGTGTGTGTGTGTGTGTGTATGTGTGTATATATACATATATCAGCTGATTGCTCTCCCCAGTTCTTTTTGTTACCACTCAAACTTTTGTATGCAATAGTCTCACCAGCCTTTGGTTTTGTAGGTGTTCCCTTCTTGACAGGCACGCCTCCTCCCCTGACTCTACTCAAGCCTTCTGAAGAGGAAGAGAGGCATAAAGGAAGAGGGACTCTACTCTGGTGGCCTATATTTCCTCTTTGTCACTCATTTCAGCATGGGGGGGCGTGGCAGGTGCTGTTTCCATCCTTCTTGCTCTGTTTGAGGCAAGTTTCCAGTCAGGCCAGAAAGTGTAGTTGTTTGGGATTGTTAGCATGTGCCCCCTACCTGTCCCCTGAACTCAGCTTGAGTCCAAGGGAATGGCCATAGACTTTATGTTACTACAATTGCTTAGGGCCACACCAGTGTCGTGTATAAATGCTACCACGAGGACCTCAATATCCATATGGATCTGTCTGTGGAGCATGCAAATGGAAGCCTGGGAGTACATATCAATAAAGCTTGGTGCCAGGCAGGGCTGCCTGCGGTTCCCCTCCATGTTTGGTAACCAAGTTTGGTAACCCCCAATACTTCCACTGTCTCATTATTCCTACCAAACTCCAGTGAGGTACAAACAGTGGGTGAAGAAAGCATGGACCTTTGCTAGATCCATCCCAGCACATCCTAGCCACCCTTTCTTCCCTCTTGACAACACTTGGTCCCAGCACCACTTCCTCCTGGAAGCTGTCTTTGACCTCAGGCTGGGCCATCCCTCCTGCTGGGCATCTTCTAGACTTTCTGTCTTCTCCCAGGAGGCAGCTCTGTGCTAGCTCTTCAGTCTCACCAGAGGTTCAAATACCACCCTCCCATCTGAGGAGGGTGATGAGGAAAAAGCTCTCCCTTGAATTCAACATCCTCGCCCTTCGAAGGAGACCAGCGACAGCCAGCACTGCTAATGAAGTGGCACAAATGGAAGGATGACTCACATCCACCGGGACAATAGCAGCCTGTAGGGGATGTCATCTACACCCAGGCTCTGGAATCGAGGCTCCCTGAAGGCCTATTACATCTGGGCTCAGGCCTGGCTCCCTCCCATCAGTACCTTGTTCCCAAGAATGAAGCTCCAGCAGGAGGCAGGAGAATTCCCTATCACTGACCAAGTCAGTTGACCAAGAAACTGGAAGGACCCAGCATATCCCAGCCCCTGCAACTGACTGCTCACCCCAGTACAATCCCCTTCTGCTGTCCTGAGGTGAACTGCTTTCTTTCTCGTTCCTCTGTGTTCCCCTCCCCCTCCCTGCCTCTAGCCATCTCCCCTGGCTGCACCTCCAGCTCCATGCTCACCTGGCTCCTTAAAACAAGCCCCAATGCACTTTCACAAACCTTAAGGGGGCTTAAAAAGAAAAAAGATGGCCACGAATGCCAGAACTTTCTATGAAGCCCAGACACCAACCACACAGTCATCTGGGGATCTTCTACGTAATTCCAGGCCCTGCCAAGTCTCTGGTTTAAAGGGGAAAGTGCTGTGTAAATATACAACGCATCAGGCTATTGGGAGTTCCAGGGTAGAGCACAAATCACTTGCAGCCACGTGAAGAGTCCTGGGTTGGCATCCCTCCTCAGCAGCTTCTGGTCTTGGAGAAGCTAAGTGCTGGCTGGTGCCAACATGTATTCCAATCTGTGAAAAGGGTCACAGCTCATGGAGTCCTGAGGGGACAGTGACTTGACAGGTGAAATTCAGAGCTAGGGTCTAGAAATGCACTGAGACATGGGAGGTGGAGGGGAGAAGAAGAGAGAAAAACATAGGGAAGGAAGGAAGAAAAAAGGAAGGAAGATAGGAGAAAGAGGAAAGAAAAGGACAGAAAAAAAAAAAGAGGCCCTTATAAGCAGCCACAGAACCAACTTGTAAAGGCTGCCTCAGGAACAGGGATGCTACTGTCAGAGCTGTGGGACCGAGGTAAAGCCAATGTTTGAGAATCTAAGCAGCTCTTGGAGGTGGGGCGATAAATTAAATAAATGGTTTCTCTAATATGGGGCCATCTGGCGATTTGATAAAAGTATTGGGTTTCTGAGGCGATCGGCGAGTGCTCCCTGGGCGCCACCGTTTATGGCTTAAATACGACTCGCATGTGGAACCGGCATTACAAATGAAAAACAGCAGCCCCCGAGCTTGTTCCCTAATGGGGGCCTTTCATCACCCAGTTACCCTTAAGCGGCTCCCTTCCTATTGTAATTGGCCCTAAATGAAAAGCATTAGTCCCGTCAATAAAAACTAATGGTTCTACTTACTAAAGAAGGGGGTGGGGACAAGAAGAGAGGACTCTTTAAAAAGGCAGGAAGGGACTGGCGTCGCCTCCCTTCCGGAACTCCGGGGTTTTGATATTGGAGTGCAAAGAACCACGCTGGGAGAGAATCCTTTTTCCAGGAGTCAGCAGGCAGGATGTGCCTTCTGTGGCTTTCTCTTTGCCACTCTGCCCTGGGCTCTTCAGTCAGTGGCAAAGTGGACAGGACGGTGCTCACAGTGGGGCTGGCCTCAAGGATCAAAGGGAAGCAAAGGGGATTTGAGGATGCAAAGGTTGGGCCGTGGGGCCAGTTCTGACCATGGGGATGTCCCTGGAGGGTTTTGCAAAGCATCTCTGCTGTGGTGTAAAGGGCAGCCAGTGTCTCTGCACGTTCTGCTCAGGCAGGCGAGCTGTCTGACATTAAACTAAGAAGGAACGCCTCACTGCCTTTGGGGCCATCTAGTACTTCCTGCATACAGAAGGAAGGCTGTGTCCTCAAGGAACCACTGCTCTGACAGCTCAGAGGTAGCCTGGTCCATAGTTGACAGACTTCTTTTTGTTGTGGTGATTGTTTTTGTTTATTTTGTGACAGGGTCTCATGGATGGCATCTTACTCAGTATATTAGCCAAGGATAACCTTGAACTTCTGATCCACTTGCATCCATATTTCCAGTGCTCGGATTACAGGCAAGTATCACCGTGCACAGTTCAGGCAGGGGTAGGAATTGAACCCAGGTACTTGAGCATGGTAGGCAAGCACTCTGTCAGCTGAGCTGCATTCCCCACACCAGAGTTGGCAGATTTCTCATATGCCGCTTCTGAGGTATGATGCCATACTGTAGGAAGAGGTAGTCTTGGGTACAGGTGGCATACTGAACACCTTCCAGTAATGATCATAGAGATAGTGCATGTCTGTAGGAAGAGGTAGTCTTGGGTACAGGTGGCACACTGAACACCTTCCAGTAATAATCATAGAGATAGTGCATGTCCCCATTTCACAGGTGAGAAAACTGAGACCCATTCTGGGAAGCTGGATTGGGTAGTTACATGAGGACAAAGGCAGGGGTACATGCAAAAGAGGCTCCATCCTGTTACATGAGGACAAAGGCAGGAGTACACGCAAGAAAGGCTCCATCCTGCCGAGTGGGTGGTGCACTGGAGGCAGAAGGAGAAGGACAACTATGAGTTTGAGGCCTGCCTGGTCTACAGAGCTAGTTCCAGGACAGTCAGGGCTACACAGAGAAACCCTGTCTTGAAAAAACAAAACAAAACAAACAAACAAAAAAGGGGCTCTGTCCTTCTGTCCTACTAAGGAAGCCCAGTTATACAGTACAGACACTGGATAGCACACCTCCCGCTCTCACATGTTAGAGCATGCTGGCCCACTGCCCAGCATCAGCACCTCTTGATGAAACATCAGGAACCCAAGATGCTTCAGCAACCAAGGGGAGATGAATGGCATTTAAAAACTCTATTTATTCCAATAATTTCATACATATGCAGTGTTTATTAGACATATCTACTCCCAGCTTCTCTTTCTCACTCTCTTCCTACACCCCCAACACATTCTTCTCCCACCTTCACGCCCTCATCTTATCCTGCAGAAATACATGGTGCTGAACTACACAGTTCAGATGTTTGTAGTTTCTGGACCAGCGAGGTGGTGAAGTAGGTTACAGCATTTGCCACCAAGCCTGATGATGTAGTTGGATTCTCTAGACCCACGGAGTAGACCTGGAAAGTAGTTTGTTCTAACTCTTGCGAGTAGTTCTCTGACTGAGGTTTGTATGCTCTGGTGCATTTCCACATGCGTACATTCACACACACACAAATCAATTTAATAAAAAGAGATGCTGTACTCATTATATATGCATGCTGTAGATCAATTTCAAAGATTTTAAACTTTAACTTTTTAAATGTCCCCTAGACTGTCATGTTCACATCTGTAAATTTCTGTCTCTGGCTTCATTCTCTTTTTCACTGGTAGTCTCCCTTTTGACTTCATTTGTTTTGTTTTTTATACCATGCTAGGTTCAGGCCCTGTTCTCCATCTACAAGTCTCATAATGAGAGAAACTAATAATTTAAGAACAAAATAAACAAACAGGCTTGCAAAGGCGGCTGCTTTCTTAGCCTAATGACAGCCAGCGAGTCTCTCTTTATTGTCTTGCCCTCACTGCTTTGAGGACTAATCAAGACTTCTCTCTGTCTGCCAGTTTGCAAACAGACCAATTTCTACCAATTGGCCTTAACATATACAAATCAGTCTCATAAATAAAAACAAAAGCGTTCCAGCCCACACAGCCTGGCTTTCCCATCTCAAGACCTCTGCCCCAGGGTGCTCTCCTGATAGCAAAACAAGAAAGCTACACTCCCCTCTTCATGTGGCCTAAATTGTCATCTCCTGCTGATTACACCTCAGACACTGGCTGCCAAAAGCGGGTCTCTGCCTCACTCTGCTGGGACTGCAGGATAACCAGCTCAGAAGCACTAGGCAGTGATGCAGCAGACCTCAATATAAACCATTATTTCATCCCAGCCTGAGAATGCTTCAGCTGAGACAGACCAACAGATGGCTGAGCCCACCCCCAGGAAGCTAGTCCTGACAATGAGCATCCCACTCTACTCCAGCAACGGACAGCATTTTCAGCATAGCTGGATACAAGGCATCACCTAAGGATATTGGTGACCTTGTCTTTATACAGCCTCAGGCTGCTGCCCACTCCGCTTAAGTGGCACAAGAAGGCACATGGTATCTGGGTTTTAGATTGACATTAAGGCTTGATCCCGGGCATGGCACTGTTGGGAGGTGGTGGAGCCTTTAAGAGGAAGGGCCTAGTGGGCGGCTTTCAGGTCACTGGGCTGTGTCCTGGGAGTGGATAACAGGACCTCATCTCTCTTCAATAATATGGTGCCTTGTGACAGACCAGAACAACAGAGCCAACTATCTATACATTGAGACCTCCAAAACTGGGAGCCACCATAAACCTTTTTTCTTTATAAACTGAGTATCTTGGTGTTTATTGTAGTGATGGAAGACTAACTGATATAATAGTTTCTGGACCCAATGTTCTTCACATATCAATCTGTCTAGATGGCACACTTACTGAGACAGGGACTGGGCTAGGCAGTGTTTGTTGAGTGAGTAAATAAGGACAGGCATGGTAATGCCACTGTAATAGTTGGGTGCAGGGCAGGAAGGAGAGGAGGTCTCAAATATTGGTGTGTGTTAATGACTTGATCTCTGCTTTTGGGATGTGGCACTGTGACAGGGCAAGATAGGGCAGAGGTTCCTTAATTTTGTATTCTGGCTGAGGCTGTTTTGGATTTTACTGGAATTTGATCTCCTTGATGGAGAAACCTGTATAAAACCAGCCAACTCTATTCTAAGATGTCCAAGCTAACTTATCTTAGCTTCTGTTAAACTGCTTGATTGCACAAAACCTCCCCCTGCAGCTGTCAAGCATAATACCAGGATATGACTTTTACCGTTAGAAGCTCCCTGTTCTAATGCTTGGGGCTACACTTAGTTCTCAGATATTCAGCCAGCTAGCAAAAAGACTTCCATTTGGTTATAAACTGTCTGAGTTGCCATCTTTGGTGGGATCCCTATAACAGCTCCATTTTCCCAGGTGAACCCAAAGGAAACAACATAAACCTGAGTATGGTAGGCCCCCACTCTTATGCCCAAAGATGCTGTTCCCTAACTAAAAGCACCTCGGTGGAACAATCATGCCCTGTTCCCAAGGGCATCCCAGCCTAAGCGATAGAATCCTTAGGCTCCTCAGATACAAGCAGTACACCTCCCACGGCTCACAGAGGCAGAGTGTGCTGTCCTGTCACACCAGAGGGTATAGAAACAGAAGCTCAAATCCATGGGTGTCATCTCAGCCCAGTGAACAGATACAGCCATAGGGCTGAGCAGGACATAGAGTGGGTGTCCACCCAGACCAATGCAGAGACATATTCTCCTTGACAGGCCTGGGACATGCTGTGTGTACTGAAGGGGTGGGGGGAACAACACCTTCCATGGCTAGGGAATTGGGTAGCGAATGATCTGCCCTTTGGCCCCTCAGGCTGACACAGAGCAGTGGTTTTGGCCCCGTGGATGAGCAGAAAGCATTGGTACAGCAACAGGAGCTGCTACCCTTCTCCAAAAGGGCTGCACAGATCCAGCCCTCACAGCACTCTCCTCTTGCAAAGATGGCACCTTCCACTGTGTTAGCATAAGCCCTCTTCTTCTTCCTTAGGAAGCTATGGGGACTAGTCTACTGTTACCTCCCTGCATCATCCTCAGTTTGCTAATGAGTATTACAGAGGTAAATATCAGCTGCTTAGAAACTGGCTGCTGGAGAATGGCCAGCTCGGGATTGGAACCTCAGACAGCAACTGCAGATATCAGTCTTGGTCCTCACACCCACCACTGATAGGGCAAGTGGGATCAGCCAGATATGCAAAATTGCCCCTAAAAGATGGGGTAGAGCAACACCTCCTTTCTCCATGCCTGCTTAGAACCTAGAGGAGGTACACAGCTCTGGCCATAGCAGGTAGCCATCCTTTAGGAACCCATGACCCTAACCTGCATCCAGAGAGAGAGAATGTTTATGAACTATAGTATAGTGACAGATTTCAAGCTACTCTCTGAGGAGCCTGAGGCTGAGGCAGGAGGATGGTTCAGACCAGTCTGGGATACAGAATGAGACTTTATATCAAGCTAGGGCCTAGAGGGGATGTCAGAGTGTTAACAAGTTGTTCTTGCAGAGGACCAGGGTTCAAGTCCCATCATCTACATGGTGGCACACAGCCATCTGCAACTCCAATTCCAGGGGATCTGATGCCCTCTTCTGGCCTCCACAGATAGCAGGCACACACACAGTGCTCATACATGCATGCAGGCAAAACACTCATACACATAAAATAGTTTTAAAAAATAAAGTAAAAAATTAAAATAACAACAAAATGCCTAGTGATGCCATAAGATCTACATGTTGTAACTAAGAAAATAACAACATGGCAGGTGGTTCCACTGTCTGCAGTGGATGCCTTTTCCCTTAGAGAGGACAGTCAGCCTCCAGCCACGCAGCCTGGCAACAGCAAAATGTAGAAAAGAGATTGAAGTTCAAGAGAGGAAAGGCATCAGCCCATGTTCTCATTTGCTTTCTGTTGCTGTGATAAACACCATGACCAAGAGCAACGTAGAGAAGGTAAGGGTGTATTTCATCTTACAGTTCCAGGTCAGAGTCTATCACTAAGGGGATCCAAGGCAAGAACTCAAGTGGGAACTTGAAGCAAAAACCGCAGAGGAAAGCTGCTTACTGGCTTGTCACTGGCTCAGGTAACATTTGTATACAGTCCAGGCCTACCTGCATAAGGATGGTGCCACCCACAGTGAGCTGGGTTCTCCCATGGTAATCATTAATCAAGACTGTCTCTCATAGGTTTGGCCACAGGCTGATCTGGTAGCAATTCCTCAACTGAGGTTCCCTTTTCACAGGTGACACTAGGTTGTGTCTAACGACAATAAATCTAACCAGGACACCTTATATTGTGAGGCTTTTAACTCAAGAGCATCCACCTCAAAAACCCCTGTTTGAGAGCCTTGTCTTCTGACAGGAAGATTGTGTGTTCTGGGCAGAAGAGGGGTATTTAAAGAAAAAATTATGACAGGGATTGTTGGGGCATAAGGAATGTACCCCAAATGCTGTTTCCTTTCCAGAACAACCTCCTGGGTATTCCGGGTACTCTCTGGGATTCTGAGATGAGGTGTCCGGTAGGGTCTACTTGGAGGGCTCTGGCACCTGAGGTCCAGCCAGCAAAACCTGCTCCTCAGAGGCAGCCTGAAGTGTGCCCCCACATTATTGCAAAGCAAGAGGACCCTTTCCCATCAGTTTCAAATTGCTGGAGAGCTGAGCCATGAAAAAATGATCAGAGCCATGTTCCTCTGCTGGCCCCAGAGTGGGGGGGGGGGGGTTTTGGAAGGAAATTGTTATGGTGGAAAAAATGCTGTCTGCATGCCAAAGAGTTCTTGGGCGTGGGGGGTGGGGGACATTCTGCAAAACTCATCAGTTTCCAGGCGACTTCAGTGTGGTATCATCTGCCTTTGCAGGGAGATGACATTTGTGGGATTTGCGACCATGGACACACCAGTGTGCCTTGATTTCCCCACCTGAGAGCCACTCCTAGGGTGGACTGAAGATAAGTAGGCAGCACATGACTGACTCTGGATAAATGTCGCTCTTCTGCCTTAGACAATGTACACCACCACCACCACCACCCAGGGTGTTCTCTAGATTCTGAAAGCAGAGGCAAGTGTTTCCCAGCTGTGAAATAGGAACTTGTCCCGGGATCTAGGACCAAACTCTACTTTCCCCCACAGAACCCCAAACTTAAACTACCTCTAGGGAAAGCCAGAAGGCCTTTTGCACATGCCTGTCTCACCAGCCTAAGTCTAGAAGTCACTCCTGCCTCTGAGGTCCACTTACAGTATCTGTTCGATGCTCATTGCTTCAGTGGCCACAGACACAGCTGTGGAAGTGTGTTCAGTGCAGTCTGGGCTGCTCGAACGAAGCACCTGGTCCTAAGGGCAGCCATGCAGCTGCATCCTTCATGACTTCCCAACATACCATGCTTAGTCCCTGGTCCCCAAAATATACTCCCTGTGCTAGGGAATCTTGCTCCAGAGGAGTTCTCAGTGTTGTCTAAACCTCTAGCCATGTCAGTGTCTTCCCAGTGAACCTTCCATGAGGGTGAATTCTCAGTCAGCTCTTCTAAGCAGTGGCACCAGGCATTCAGTCAACAGCATTAGATGTTTACAGCAAGGTGTTCTTGGGTGATATTGACAGCCAGTGTGGCAGATATGAGTAAAATACATCACCCTCCGTGGTATGACTATTTCTTATCCATTCAGACAAAGGCTGAAGAAATGACAGGCACAAACATGCATATGCAGACAGACAGACAGAACTTTGTACACACATGCAGACACACATACACAGATTTTATAGACAACATGTGTAGATAGATATAGAGATAGATAGGTAGACAGATAGACAGACACTCATTGCTGTGTGACAGACTGTCCTGGGGAAATGCAACATACACATTTATTTACCCCATATAGGAAACTAATGGTAGACCAAAGTAACAATTAAGCCAAGTTCAGCTTGGCGAACCAATGAATCACTAGCAGGAGTACGGGTGAGGGGTTACGCAGAGTGACCAGGTGGAAAGGCCCACCCTGATACAGGGACCTGTCCTGAGCTCTCTGCACAGCTTGCAGGCAGCTCAATGAGAAATCGCTCGGCAACCGAGCGGTGGGAGTCTGCTCCCCAGCAGCTCCTCACCACGTTTATGAAGCCAGAGGAAAGAACTTTGAATCAGTAAGATTTAGTTGCCTTAGGCATGTGATATTTGTGCCTCTTGGGTCTCAAGGCCTCCCTTTTAGAAGGGATGTTTCAACTAGGAGCAAGCTACTACACAACACACATCAACAGACAGAAAGATACCTAGCCACACACACAATACACAGAGATACAAATAGATACACACAGATACATACACGCCCCAGCAAGAAAGAATCCCACTAACAAACATGGCAGCCTCCAGACTGTAACCCATCCTGCAGATGCTGATCTTGCCAACCCTCTCCCAACCTTTCCCTGCCTACTCACCCCCACACCTTCTGTCTGATTCTGTCTGTTTTCCTCTCATATGTGCACACACTCTCTGTTCTGCTTCTCTGGGGCACCTGGCTAGCGCACACCTCCTTTTAACTGAGCTGAGCCTGACCATCCCTCCCACCTCTTCTCACTGACCAACTTGTTTTCCCTTAAGCCTTAGTGCCTCTGCCATCCACCATCTTGTTCTGGTGCCCCCAGGCCTTTCTGGTAAGGAAACCTCAGGAGATTCAGTAGATTTGTATCTCTAGAATGTACATACAGAGTTGTAACTTTCTCTCCACTGGATGAAGATAAAAACTTCTTGGGTTTTGGTGGTGTTTTTTCGTTTGGTTGGGCTTGGGTTTGGTTTTGTTGTTGTTGTTTGTTTGTTCTTAAGACAAGGTTTTTCTTTGTATACCTAGCTTCCCTGGAACTCACATTGTAGACCAGGCTAGCCTCAAACTCAGAGATACACCTGCCTCTGCCTCCCTAGTGCTAGGATTAAAGATGTGCGCCACCATCTTCCAGGTGCTTTTTGCTTTTAATATAAGGTCTCATGTCCATGCTGGCTTTGAACTCCTGATCTTCCTGTTTCCTCTACCTCCTGACTACTATGATTCCAAGTGTGCACCATCCATGCCTGGATAGAAGCGTGTACCATTATGGAGTGCTGAGGATGAAACCCAGCACCTTGTGTATGCTAGGCAAGCACTCTACCAACTGAGCCGAATCCCCAACCTAAAGACAGAGTCCCTTGGCCTGAGACTTGTGAACTAAAAGAGATGCCTCCAAGGCTCTCTGCTTCACAGAGAATAAGAGAGGGTCTGCTCAGAATAAATTGGTCCATTTTCTAGGACTGAGAGCCCCAGCCCGGCTTGGTGAGCTGCAGTGCCACGCCCAGGATGCTGAGAGCCACTAATGTCCTACAGACTGGTTCCTGTTGGGTCTGTACGGCACATGCAGACCAGGGGAGTCAGCTCTCATGGTGACCCAGCCAGGAGGTGGCAAAGTAATACACCCTCCCACCACCTATAATACAGCTTTTGTAAGAGTGTGATTTCTTAATGGAAAAGTAACATTGAACCTGCGCCCTTTCCTTCAGTCAGTTTGAGTTGTCTTGCAGCCAGACTGCACTCCAAATTTTAAAACCATTTTTGGATTGATTGGGAACATAGCAGCTGTTAAGGAGTGTGTTCTGCCATGCCAAGCTATTAACTCCTAGCAGAAGGAGACCATGATGCTGGAATGAAAGCTTGATAATATCTATTATTTATCATATTGTCCCCCGCCATCCCTTTATGAAATATGGACAGAGGCCCAGAAATCTTAATTGCTGTGCTTCTTCCAGATGGGAAAAAAATAATTTTCTCTGTCTGCCTTTCTAATATTTGAATAAAGTTTATGGGGAACTTGGAGTTTATTCCAATCTAGTTGTTATGGGAAAACAAAAACTTTGGACTGCAGCCCGAATCTTTGGATGCAGTCTCGTGAAACATATAGACAGCAATGGGACACTGTTCACCCTTCTGAGTCCTTGGAAGAACCACATTCTTCAGGTCTGCTTTCGATATAGCTCTAGGGTCCTTGCAAGCCAGCTAGTCCACCAGCGGCTAGCCTCACAGATGCTCCTCAGGAGTTCAGCCAGGGGCAAAAGGCTGTTCTGGGGAGCTGGAGGCCCAGATGTAGCCCAGCCTAGGTAACACCTTCCCAGTTGGAATGTTGACAAGGGCCAGATGAAGCTCCTGGCTAAACACCATTGGCTCCAAAATAATCTTGGACAATTCATTTACTATCTTGGCATTTCCTTATCTGCGTTTTCCACATTGGTAAGGTAGGGCTGATAATGCTGTGCCAAAGTCTACCATAAAAAATATAAAACAGGCTTTAAAAAGAGTCTAAAGCTGTGAGGTGAAGTGTTTCACCCAGAGTCACACTGGGAAGCCAAGCTGGCCAGCCCCTCCTCCAGACTTGGGCATTCCAAGGTCACCATGTCAAACTGCCTTCCCATATCTACTCCAGGCTGCTGCAGGAGCATGGCTGGCATGAGTCTCAATGTCCCAGAGGAGGCTCATTTGATGAGCCAGAAAGGAGAGAGTATAAGTAAGTGGGGTCAGTCTCTAGCCTCTGCCCTAGCCATGGCTGCTCCCTGATCTGTACCTGGCATTCCTTGAGAAGCCACAAACATTCCTTCTTCAGAGCTCAGGCTATTGTTTCTAGGAAGGACAGAATGTGTTAATGCTGGCCAAGCTTCTCAGATTTACTTTCCAGATTACTGGGGATCCCTTCCAGTGTCTGGCATCACTTACCTGACAGAATCTCAAAGAAAGGAGACCAGAGGGAAAGGAAAGAAGTTCAGGGCTTGCGAGATAAGATACCTCAGTTGATAAAGTGTTTGTCTTAAAAGCATGAGGACCCATGTTCAGTCTTCAAAATCCATGTCAAACAAGCTGGGCATGGCACTAGTGCTCTTGCAGTCCCCAGGGCTCTATGACTGGTCTAGACTACTCAGAAATTTCTGGGTCAAAGAAAGATCCTGTCTCAGAAAACTAGCTGGATAGCATCTGAGAAACACCTGAGGCTAGCCTCTTTCTTCCACATACAGGCATACACATGCACACACTGAAGTGGCAGTCAGAGTGGGTCTGGACAGTTGTGTCCAGAACACAGCTCTGACTTTTTCAGCACACACACACACACACACACACACACACACACACACATCAGCATGTCTCTCTGAGCTTGGTTCACAGTCCTAGTGTAAGGCTAGAAGAGGCATGATTAATGCTAGGACATGGAACACAGTAAAACACATTCTTTTTTTTTTTTTTTTTTTTTTTTTGAGGACGGGGTTTTTCTTTGTTTCCTTGGTGGTCCTGGACTCACTTTGTAGACCAGGTTGGCCTCGAACTCACAAAGATCCGCCTGCCTCTGCCTCCCAAGTGCTGGGATTAAAGGCGTGCGCCACCACCGCCCGGCCGTGAAACACATTCTTAAACATACATTTTGATTTCTTTTAAAGATTTATTTATTTTAATCGTATGTGCATTGGTGTTTTGCCTGCATGTATGTTTAAAGGTGCCAGATCCCCTGGAATTAGAGTTACAGATAATTGTGAGCTGCCATGTGGTTGCTGGGAGTTGAACCCAGGTCCTCTGGAAGAGCAGCCAGTGCTCTTAACTGCTGAGCCATCTCTCCAGCCCCACATTTTGATTTTGAAGTAGATGCTTGCAAGCTGTCTGGGAAATGTGTTTAGTTATTCATGCTGTCCCGATTCATTTTGATCAGGACTTGATAAGCTTATGCGATTGATAGGCACCCAGTGATTTCTTTATGGATTTATTTCATACCCTCCTCTTACTAACTTCAACCCAAGATACAGTAAACAACTCAGGGCAACAGTTAAAGCAAAATGGTGGAAACAGTAAGAGATTGCTAGATCAGGGATGCTAAAGGAGGGTGGAGGAAGGAAGGGGAAGGAGTGAGTAGAGAAGGAGGGTGGAGGAGGGGATAGGGAAGGAGGGGGATAAGCAGGGAAATGGAGAAGGAGGGGAGATGGAGGAAAGAAAGCATGTAGGAGGTGGAGGAGGGGGTGGGGAAGGAGGAGTGGAAGAGGGATGAGGAAGGAGGAGGATGACAGAGGAGCAACGCTCAGGAGTGAGCCCTTCTGGAGAGCCCACGAGGAGGACACAGGCCCTAAACCTACAGAGCATATAGACCAACCTTAACACTGTAATGACAGTGTGGCTCTCCCCCAGGTACAAGTGTGAGCGGTGACATGGGATGACTGTACTAACCAAAGGAAACCTGTGGGGGCAATGGGACCTGTGTATTTTCCATTCAGTTTCTGTAACTGAAGAGGGTCTACAACAGAGAACCCAGTAATCTATTTTAAAGTCTCGCTGGCAAGTAGAGCCCCCCTTCATTTCAGAACATGGAGATGCTTTAGCAGCCCAGCTAAGTGACTCTGACCTGCTCTGTCTCCTCTGAGGCTTGACAAAACAGCCTTCCCTGGTGCTTGAGAAAACCCAGAGGCCAACTCCATTCTGACACAAGGAAAATCCAATTCATTAGAGTGCACTCCATGCCAGAGCAAATTTGATCCTGTCTTCTCATCCCTTGCTGGGAGTTGCCAAAGGGGATAGTCTCTCTTCCTTCCCCTCTGTGCTCTTATGGAGGAGAGGAAGGCCCACAAAAGCTTAATGGACTTCATTCCATGTTCCAGACCCCAGTATTTCCAAAGCCATTATTCAGTTTTTCTTCAAAACTGCATCCTCCGAGATACAGCAGAAACGCCTGTAGGGCAGAGGCCTGGAGCCCACTCTGCTGTCATTCCAAAAGACAGCCTCCTGCAAGTTCACAGGGCAAGTTCACAGCCAGCATGTCTGCCAGGGCACAGGCAACACTTTCAGGAGTTGTGTTACTTACTCTCTGTCCTCTCCTTCTCTTGAGACCACCTGAAAACCTGAGCACATTCATTCCTGAACCCTCTCCCCTCTATACGGACTCCAGACACAGGTTTGGCAGCCATTGGAGGAGTACTTGGTCTCTAGAGACATCCACAGGTTCTATCACCTATAAATCACACTGTCTCAAAACATGGAGACCATGAGTACCCCATTTTCCAGATGGGAAAATTGAGGATACAGCTGCTAAGTAGCTATACACTTTCATAGCAAGTCAGGGGGACTTGCTGAAGGTTCACTTCAAGCTTTGTACCAACCATGGCAAGTGTGAGAGGTGCCCATCAATGGTATGGCCTTCTGAGAGCCACTGTGCATGGAAGTCCATCTGGTGGATAGGGAAGGAGCTTTCGTGGCAAGATGGGACAGATAATACAGAGACAGGAGAATTTGACAAAGACCCCGTCTCAAACATGGTAGAAGGAGGAGTCCAACACCCAAGCTTGTCCTTCAACCTCCACGGAAATGCCTGTACTCACACAAATGAACATGCATTCCTTCCCCTCTCCCCACCACAGGATTTAATAAATAAAATGAGGGGTGAGTCAGCAGTGAGACAGAGGCCCTTCCTGCAATGCCAGACAGATCCAGCAGAGGACAGGAGGAAAGAAGCTCCATGCTGTTCATGTGGCTCCTCAGATAACTGTGACAAGAGGCCACTGGTTGTCTGTTCTCTGCCCCTTGGTTGAGTGTTCTCCTGTCTCCATTTTGAAATTATAGATACCATTAGAGAATGGTTGTCTGGGTTTCCTTTGCCATGGGCTCTACCAGTTATGGCATCAAGAAAATGGTTGTGGAATAAGGGGCCTGGGAGGCATTAGTGGGTAACCTCTAAGATGGGCAAGATAGGCTTCCTAGAGAAGGTAGGAAGAGTCAAAGTTGGTGTCTTTAAACAATAGAAATGGCTTTTCTTGCCATGCTGGAGGCTGATGTATCAAACCAGGATGTCAGTGAGTTAGATTAACTGCCACTTAGAGAAGGTAGGAAGAGTCAAAGTTGGTGTCTTTAAACAATAGAAATGGCTTTTCTTGCCATGCTGGAGGCTGATGTATCAAACCAGGATGTCAGTGAGTTAGATTAACTGCCACTGGAGATTCTGAGGGAGAATCTCATTCTTGTCAGGCCTACCTGCTCTTTACTTTCCACCCCCTTCCTCATGTGTCATTTTCCCTGGTGTCTGTCCTTCGTGTGTGTGTGTGTGTGTGTGTGTGTGTGTGTGTCCACTTATGTGCATGTAGAAGACAGACGTCGATGTTACCATCTTTTTCTCTCCTTCCTGTACTATTTATGTATTCATTTACTTTCAAAGAAGGGTATCTTACTGAACCCAGAGCCCATCAATGGGCTAAGATGGCTGCCTACTGAACAGGTGGCAATCTGCCTATCTCTGCTCATTTCCTCAACTTTGGTGTTACAAATGCACCCTGACACACTCGCTTTTTCCTGGGTGCTGCGGATCAGAACTTGGGTCCTCATGGTTGCACAGCAAGCACCTTATCCACTGAGCCATCTTCCCAGGCCCCTCAGTCTGAACTTCTTATCAGATTATCACCCCGACGCAGTATGACCTCATCTCAACTTCGTTAAGACTGAGTAGACCAAGCCGGGCGGTGGTGGCGCACGCCTTTAATCCCAGCACTTGGGAGGCAGAGGCAGGCGGATCTTTGCGAGTTCGAGGCCAGCCTGGTCTACAAAGCGAGTCCAGGACAGCCAGAGCTGTTAAACAGAGAAACCCTGTCTTGAAAAACCAAAAAAAAAAAAAAAAAAAAAAAAAGACTGAGTAGACCCCATTTCCAAATGAAGCTTCAATGGGTGCTTCAGAGGTTTAAGGAGGGGATATAAAGGGGACACAATTCATATAAGAGGAGGTGACCCAAGTGGGTATCCTGGAAGGAACATTACAGGCTGAAGGAGCCCAGTGAGCAGGCCTGGAAAGGCAGAGTTCAGAGTGATGGGGGAGGAAGGAAAGGACAGATGCTCTAGGACCCGAGTGTGTGCATGTCCCACTGTGGGATGCTGCTGTAACAGCCGAGTGTGCGCAAACCCTCCTGTATCCAGGTATGTGTGCAATATACTGGGAATGGCTACCAAACTGCCCCAGCGAGGGATTACTAGATGAGGCTTGATGGAACAGTTGCTCTCATTTGCCCTCCCAGAAGCACTTCAGAGAGGGGTGGATCCTCGGGTCAGCTTGTTCATAAGGAGGTGGCTGCTAGGCAGGAGGAGAGACTTGCCCCAAGTTAGAATCGCCAATCCAGGTGCTTGCTGCCTTCCCCCACTCCCAGATCTACAAATGGCCTTCTGACAGGCTGGGCCCTGAGTGTTCCAAAAGGAAGCAAGAACATGCCCCACTCCACCAGCCAATGAAGTGTGTGTCTGTGGTGTGGGTCAGAAATGCCACCAAAGCCCTATGAAGACTTGGAAGAAGGCATAAGAGGCTTCAAGTAATGGGGCCTCTGAGAAAGAAGTTGAGGCACTGAGTGCCTGCCCTTGAAGGGGACTTCCAACTGCCTTGTTTCTGTCCCTTGCTTCCTGGGACCGCCACCATGAGGGGAGCAGCTTCCTCTGTTGCATGCTCCTGTGACAGCAGTCAGTCTCACCACAGGACCTGAAGCAATATGGATGATCAGTATGGGCTGAGAGCTTGAGCCAAAATAATTATTTCCTTTAAATAAGTTGATTACATGAATTTTGTAATCAATGTGGATTACAAGATCCATATTGTATTTTCGATGGTAGCCAATCCACACGTGATGGAGGAGGAAGGTCGTCCATTCTGAGAGACTCATAGGCAGTTAAACTGCAGCCCTGGGGAACTTCCTTCCCTATCCCAGCTCCCACTGCCTGTGGCTCTGTGAGCAGGCAGAGGACAGGGTGTGGCTAGGAGATGAGCTTGGTTCGGCAGCCCCTGGGAGCAGATGTGAGATACACGAGGGAGGGACATGGGATACTGGCCTCCACTGAGGTTGTCTGGACTTAGCCTGCCGGGGACCTCCTGATGAGTCAGGGCAAGCTCCCAAGAGTATTCATCCTCCCCTCATAGCACCTCAGGATTGTCTGAGAGTGGACAGGTCACTTCTGAGGGCACCTCAAAAGGCTCAGGCAGACCTTCCCAGTCACTGAGGCAATATGGGTCCCAGGTTTCAGCCCTACCTAGAGAATCCCCCTCTGCGATACTGTGTCTGCTAGGGATGCTGACTTGTCTGCCCCACTTCTCTGACAGATGGTGCACAGGAGGCTGAGAATCTCCAACTAAGCACCTTCTGCCACATCCCACATACTCTGTTTCTTTGTATTGCTGTTGGACTTTCTAAGTCTCATTAAAATTGTTTCTAACATGTCAAAGCCTAATTGCAGACTTTCTGGTTCCCTTGCTTTCAGAGCTTCTGTGTCTACTCCTCTAGTTCACTGTTCCAACTATGCTGAGGAGAGATTTTGTTGGCTAACCAGAAAATTAAATGAGCCAAAGAAAAAAAAGTTTCTTCCTGAGCATTCTGGGAAATAACAGCTTGGGTGCTCCACGAAAGGCCAGGACCTGTGGACTTTTGGGTCACTCAAGGCAAACTCAGCAGTCTTTGCTGCCCAGCCGTGTGACCATAGAAAACCCCCCAGTAATTCAAAGCTCTAAATGGCCCCACCAACAAAACGTGGAAGCAAACATCTGTGCCCAGAGCAGGGATATGATTGTAAGATCCCTCAGGAATCCATTCCACTGAAAGGGTACAGTTTTCTAATAATGAGAGCTGATAAGCACAGACTGTTTCCTGTGTGCCACACATTGCCACCTGACATACACATACATCCACACATATATGTGCATAAACATGTATACATATGTGTGCTTGCACACGCACACACAAACATGCTAGAGTATCCTAATATCATGATGGAGAAAATATTTAATTTATATTACATTTAATACATTATATTTAATTACACACTTAATTTATATTAACCCCATTTTACAGACCAGGAACCTAAGGCACCAAGAGGTGAAGAAACTTGCCCAATTCCTTGCAAGCAATTGAGGACTAACTGGCAACCCTGGGATTTGAGTCATGAAATCTGTGTTTAGAACTGACACCATCGGCCACTATGTTTTGTTCCCTCTGGGCAAGTCAACGTAATTATAAGTTACATGCTTCTATTTCTCAGAAAAGTCATATAGTGACGCGAAAATATCATTCTCTTTTTCATCCTGTTTCCCATGGAGTCTGCTCCAAAGCAGAATTCCCTCCAGGCCCGTTTAATTTGGAACCAAGTGTTTACTGGTCAAATGTCCATCTGACTAAGACCTCATTTTAGGAGGGCCAATGTGACTATGCTGGCTTACTTGTTCTCACCTAATTATTTTCACAGGAAAAAAAATGCAGCTCAGAACATTGATCCTTGTGATGAGGAGGGGGCAGACTAATTGTTTCTCTTTCAAACCATTCCTGCCCCCATCTCCTTGTGAAGAAGAGGACATGGGACAGCCCTTCCAGGGAGCTCACCACAGCTCACCTCAGAGACCTTGGCAGATATGAAAAGAAGCTGATCTCCATGTCTGCTCTAGTCCTGTGGGAAACAAGAGGCAGAAGCATATGATCTTAATTTATAGGACGTTGGTGCTGGTTGGGAGCCGTCAAGAAACAGAGGCTTGGGCTGTGGAGATGACTCAGTCCGTAAACTGTTTGTTGCACAAGCGCAAGGTCTCCAGTTCAATTCCCAGAAGCCACATAAAAAGCTCAGCATGGCTGTACTCCTGTAATCCCAGCAAGGGAGTATGCCGGGGGGTGGGGGGGAGGCGCAAGAGGATCTCTGGGGCTGACTAGCCAGCCAGCCCAGCCTTCTTGGAGAACACCAGACCAATGAGAAACACTGTCTCAAAACACAAAGTGGACAAGGAGATCCAGGGAACAACACCTGAATTTGTCCTCTGGTTTCTCCATATATACATACGTAACACACACACACACACACACACACACACACACACACACACACACACACACACACACACGACAGACAGACAGACATTCAGACAAACCCAGAGGAGTTGCCTCCTGCTTAACCTAATCCAGTCAATCAGCAACAGGTCTAGACTGGGCTTTTTGGGTTTTGCACAAGTAGTTTTCTCCACTAACTTGAAAAATATGGCAAGCTTTGAACTTGATTTTATCTGCAACAAAATGGTGGGACTGAGTCTTTTAAAAGTTTCAGTTTCCCCAAACCCATAAAATAAAAGTTAGTCGTCAAGGGAATGCAGTGCAGAGGCAAGCTGAGAAGAAGGCGGTTGGGAAATCTCACTGAAGAACCAACAGAGCCCCAGGCCTCTGCCACTGGGCAGCTTCCAGGAAACCCGGATGGCTATGGGGATAACTCAGCAGCGCTAGTATAACCTGTCTGTGTTGGCAAGTCCATAAACACTTCAAAAAAAAAAAAAAAGGCAATGTGGCTGTTCATTAAGTTTTGATGGTCTGGAATCCTGGCTCAAAGGAAATGAAAGTTCTTTTAAACAATCCCAGCTCCTTGGACCAAGCCAGAGGTCTACAGTGGTTGGAGAGATATTCCTGGTTTATTAAGGACTGAGTGGAAAGAAGGCAAGAGGCCAAGCTTGGTTGTCCTTGAAGGCTGGCACCAAGCAGCTCAGGCTTTTCACATGCCCATGGAGGAGGATGGAGGATACAACAGATCAGTAGGCATGAAGAGGGGGAACTGGGACCTGGCAGAAAGACTTAGGAGCTCCCACTCCACTGATCTGGCAGTGCTGTGTGCCAGCAGGTGGCCTTGCAGAAGCCTCATTGCCTGCTGGGTTTTCACCTAGGGTAGTCAGTAGCATCATGGTGGTCAAGGCTCTGTGAACTGATCTGATTTCCTACTTTGGTATTTGCCAATTTTGTGGCCTTTGTTTGCTGCTTCCCCTGTGAACCAGCATCTCCTTACTTAGATGCTGGGTATCAAGATGCGGGTGAGTACTGCTGTTAGAGTGGACGTGAGAAAAGCTCACTGTGTCTTCATTGTCCTCAGTTACAGTGACACTTGCAATATGAGAAACAGCACTACCTGATCTCTCACACTGAGCACCAAAAATGTCTCTGTTTGAAGGCAAGAGATGTGGTGCATACCCTGAGTGGGATCAGGCCTTGAGGATGTTAAAGATGGCAAAGCTGAGGTCTGATGAAGTAGGAAATAGAGTCGTGAAGACTCACCAGCAGGCTGAGCTGGGTGCCTAGCGGAGATGAGTGTCACAGAACTGTAAAAACAGGCTGTGAGAAAGGGCGCTCTGGACAGGTCAGTGCAGAATCATTATACCTGTGCAGGAAGGAGGAGGAAACCACCAGGCATCCAAGGAATCATCTAAGATAAAATCAGAGATGCAAACAAGGGGGAAAAGGAATTTGAGGAAACAGACTAAGAGAGTGAGGGGGAAGCTATTGTATTAATGATGTAAGAACAGGTTGCTAAATAAAAGGAACAGCCAGTGAACACACACACACACACACACACACACACACATACATGTACACACGAATGCACACACGCACTCTCACACTCCAACTGTCTTAGAATTTTAAAAAAGGGATAGAAGAACTGATCAAATGAAATATTTGTAAGATAAATATTTTAAAAATATTCCAGGAGAGGAAAAATGGCAAAGAAAATGATAGAAGGAGGGACCAGAGTGGTGGCTCTGAAGTGAAGGTACCTTCTGCTCTTGCAAGAGGGCTGGAGTTCAGTTCTCAGCTCATAACCAGCTGTAACTTTAGTCATAGGGCATTCAACACCCCCTTCTAGCCTCCAAAGGCATCTCAACACAGGTGGCATACACATAGAGACATATACTACATATAAATAAAAATTAAAATAAATCTAAAAAACATTTAAAGAAAAAAATTAAATAAAGGTGCAGAATTTTTTTTTTTAAAAATGAGAATTCTATCCAGGGAGTTTATTGCATGAGTAAAAGTTACCAGAGGAATAAACCAAATAGAAGAGAAAAAAACTTCAAAGTTCTTGAAACATAAATCAAGATCTTCCCCCCCCCCCCAGGAAAAGGCAGGGGTTTTGAGATTGAAGAACTCTGTTGCATTTCCAGACACTAGACAGAAGGACTCACTACAGACTTCATCCTCCTGAGACCTCAGAACATGGGAGCCCAAGAGAATACCCAGCAACTTTCCAGAGGGAGAAAAATAGATAGCATATGGAGGAGCAGGCATCTAATACTACTGGGCATCTGCAGCATCCACCCAGACTGTGTGGACTGGGACTTTGTGATGTGGAAAGACATAGATTTTTAATGTAAACTCCACCCTAGCAAAACTTCCCATGGAGCGTGAGCACAGAATATCTTCATACATACAAGGTCTTGAACTCTCTCATGTTTTTTTTTTTTTCTATGAAAGCTACAAGGGGATGTGCAGGAAAAAGAAGGGGAGATAGAGCAGGCTGGAGAGATGGCTGAGTTGGTAAAGTGTCTGCTGCACAGATAGCAGGACCCACGTTCCATCTCCAGAACCCATGCAAAAAAGACGGGTGTGATGGTGCACACTTACAATCCCAGTGTTAGGGGAGTGCAAACAGGTAGATCCCTGGGGCTCACTGAACAGCCAGCCTAGCTCAACCAGTGAGCTTCAGGTTTAATGAAAGACTATCTCAAAACACAAGGTGCCTAGCCACAGAGCAAGACACCCCCAGGATTAACCTTGAGCCTTTCAATGCATTAACACACGTGCATATATGCACACACACACACACACACACACACACAGAGAGAGAGAGAGAGAGAGAGAGAGAGAGAGAGAGAGAGAGAGAGA
>CAJQZJ010034048.1:1433181-1489269 GCA_907164525.1 Lophiomys imhausi
AGAGAGAGAGAGAGAGAGAGAGAGAGAGAGAGAGAGAGAGAGAGAATAAACTGATAGAAAGATTTGACACAAGAGGAAACAGAACTCTGGGGGAAGGCTTAGGGTCTCTGGATGCTGGTAAGAGAATGAGTATTGTAGTCCTGATTTCTTCAGTTTGGATCTGGGGTGTCCTCAAAAGGTTGGAATGTTGACCCTGCTGGAGACACACACCTCCAGTGTCACGAGCATCCATCATGCGCTGTAGGACATGAACCCCTAAGAGCAGAACCAGTATCTTCCACACTCTGGTCAGCTGGTTAGAGAGTGGTCTCAGGCACTGAGATGTCCTCTCTTGGGACTAGTGAAAAGAGGATGAAAACTCTTCGAAACAAATCAAAATAAGTGCCACACTTAATTGTAAGTGGTTTATTGAGAAGCTGGTCATTTTCATGGTGGAAGACATGACATCAGTCAGCCCCCTGAGGCCATCAAAGAGCCACGGTGGGAGGTGGAAAGGGAACAATTGAGTGAGAACCCTGTGGCCAGGAATCTGCTTCCAAGAAGAGAACCTGAAGAGCACTGGGCTGGCTATAAAGTATGAATGCAAACACTCTGGGAGAAAAACAACTCTCACTCTGTCAACAATGCCGGTGTCTACTTGAGTCTCCTAGATATAGCACTGGCCTCCAGCAAGTGGTAAAAATGGCCCCGTCCCAGAATCTGTCCCTCCCTCCTACCACCTTCTGCTTTTAAAATATCCCCCCATACAATCCAATAAAATAAATGAGAATGAAAGAAGTCTGAGTTTAATATTCCAGGGGCATAATTCAAGTGCAGCCAGTTGGATGGCTTCCCTGTTAATCAGAAGAATAACAGTTTTTCTCTTTGTTTTCTTTGTAGAACATGAAGTTAATACTGTTTAGGAACACCATGTGGATGTGTGGTAAGAATACAGCAGAGAATTGCAGCCAAGGTTGCCATGGGCTCATAGCCTCACTCCCCAAAGGCTCCAGATCATGTCTTCCCAGCCTGACTGTATTAGAACTACTTTCAAACTTTCTTAGGAATTCAGATTCCTAGGCTATTCCCCGACCCTCTGAATGTCAGCTTCCGAATATAGAGCCCCAGATCTGAACCTCTCTGGAGCATCCACCTAGCTCCTGTTCTCATCCCAGAACCTCAGAAGTCAGGGCTCAAGGGAGCTTCTTCAAGCCTTGAGGTTAAGGTTAAGGTCAAGCCTTCCAACACAGGCCTGGGCTGGTGCTTAAATAGTAAAGCATTATCCTAGCATGAAAATAAAAATGCAGATGAGGCTTAGGGCCACTTCAGCTAGCGTCCTAGGGGTGGGTGCTGGTAGAAACCTGTTATTCAGAGGGGGTAAAAATGGTCCACCCATTGTGGTGGGGGCTCTAAGAAACATCTAAGAGTCATGGGACATCTTAGACTTAGGATTAGAGAGGCTTCTGTTCAGAGGGGCTTTCCATCTGGAGCTCCTCATCTGAGATGTGTCTACAGGAAAGAAAAGGGGGAGATGGGTTATATCCTCTTTGTATTCAACACATCCTGCCCAGGAGGAACACCTTCCAGATACCTGAAGCTCCATAAAGGCACTTGGCTTCCCCTCTGCCCTGTGCAAGTGTTCCTGCCTGGTTTCAAAGGCTCTCAAGCAGCCCTGCCTGCCACTGCTCAGCTTTCCCTGCCATCCAGTCATGTGTCCACATGTCCTTCAAGAGTGCTATCTGCACTAGGGATTGATGACTCAGTGCCATTCCTCCCACTGTCTAGCAAGCCTTCTCATTGACAGGCTGAAGCCCACGGGTGTGATTGCTTTGGGAATAAGTGACCACTTTTGTATCTAGATGCTCAGTCATCTAATGTACACCTTGTGGGCCTTTTCACTGAATTCTCTAGATGACCTGTATAGCCATTAGGATACTCTGCCTGGCTGGAGACACCTAATGTCTGAATTGGTATAGTCCCTTTGCCCTTACCTCTTCAGCTGGGAGAGGTATGAACAAGAGACATGGGGGCCTCATTCTGCCTATGGACAAGACCTGGGCCTCTCTATACAACAAGTATAACTCGTGCCAGGTGGCCCCTTCTCAGTGCTTTGTCCACAGGGACCCTTACGTACCATGATTGCTTCTTTAACTCATGTGATAGTGACTGTCAGGTTTGTCTCAGGATGCTATGAGGCCCCATTCCCCGATGAGCTCCACATACTGTTGGGGAAGAAGACAGTATTTCTCTCTCTCTCTCTCTCTTTTTCTCTCTCTCTCTCTGTGTGTGTGTGTGTGTGTGTGTGTGTATGTGTACATACACAGGTATGTTTATGCCATGGCACACGTATGGAGTATGTCACTGCCCTCCACCCTGTCTTGAAACACAGGGTCTCTTGCTGTTTCTGCTTCATTGCCATATGCCAGGCTAGCTGGCCCTGGGAGCTTCCAGGGATACCCCATCTCTCTTCCTCTCATCTTTCCAACACTGGAATTTCAAGGGAGCCTCCAAGTGCAACTTTTCATGTGGGTTCCAGGGACCCAAACTCAGATCTCATGCTCGTAAAGCAAACACTCTACCAACTAAGTCATCTCCCCAAACCCTCATTCACCATTTAAGAAAATGACTACACCACCCATTGGACTTAGGTCCTACCCCACTCTATGATGGGCTCATCTTAGTAAATTATGCTTGCAATAAACCTATTTCCTAATAAGGTCATATTTAGAGGCACCAAGTTTAAGATTCCAACATGTGGAATTCTGAAGGATAACAAATGGAAGAAGAACAACTGATTTGAATTCAGGAAGCTGAGTTCTAAGCCTAGGGCTATCTCTGGCTGGGGAGCTTGCTCCACAGGCATTTGAACTCACTACCTCATTTGTTGGTGGAATAAAGCCTCCTCACGTCACTTCCAGCAGGACAAGGGGCACAGACAAGACTGCAGTGTTCCATGAGTGCTGTGAGGCCCTGATGTCATCTGTAGTTACCTCTGGCTCAGCTGCAGAGGAAGAAGAGCTAGGCGCAACCCTCCTCCCTGCCTGGATGCTCTTTTTTGAATTAAACCGGGTGCAAGATTATCCACACCACTCAAGTCAGAAGGGGGCCCTCAGAGAGAAACTCCACCACAGGCAAAATACCTTCGGTTTCCTTCAAGAGGAAAAGCCCTTTTGGTTCACAGATGGGTAATTGTATTCACTGTTTCCAAATGTTGGATGCCAGTCTGGGCCTGCTTTGCCCAAGATCAAACAGGTTGCCTAGGCCCCCTTTCTACTGATGTGGATGAGCATTTAGCCACAGTAGAGAAGAGCAATTCTGAGCAGAGTGGCCAATAGTCTGTACCACATAGAAACTAAGTCAATTAAAAGAGTCACACCCAAACAGGGAAAGCCCTTTGAGCAGCCAAAAACATACAGGTATGATACCCAAGACAAACAAACAAACACTGGAACATCTTAATTTGGGAACTGAGTAGCCATGCACCGATGAGGGTGCAGGATCTTTGTGTACAGTTCTGGCAAGAGTGGAAGCTTACAGGCACTTTCCAGAAAGCATCCTGGAAATGTGCGATCAAGCCCTAAATGGTGTCTTTGCCCTGAGGAAATAATCAGATAAACCTATGAAGCCAAAGATGGTTTTGGTGGAAATGTGTTTAACAGCAAAGAATGTGGACAACCTACCAAAGCCTTCCAGGTTCCCTGTTGTGCTGGGTGTCCAGACAGGCCCCGCTGGCCTCTTGTTCCACAGCTACCTCCACTGGCGTAGCTGCCTGCATTATGGTTTCTCCTTCAGCAGGGTTTCTCTTTGAACAGCACCAGTGATGGGCAGAACAGAGAACCCACCCACTGCCTGTGTCCTAATTCCCTTTCTGCTGCCGTGATAAACACCAAGACCAAAAGCAACTTGGAGAAGAAAGGTTCTATTTCACCTTCCAACTCCCAGCTCACAATCTACCACCCAGAGAAGTCAGGATAGGAACTTGAGGCAGGAAATGAACCAGAGAGCACGGAGGAACCCTGTTTATTGGCTTGCTCGGCCTGCTTTCTTATGCACCCCAGGAACACCTGCCCAAGTGTAGTGCCGCTAGATAGACACCACTAGATGGACGGATGGGTAGCTGTGTGCCTCAAATGGATGACTGGAGGAGTATGGTGCTGGTAAGCTCTCCATGTGACTGGGGAATCCTTAGGCAGAGATATTTGAGGACAGGCTATCATCACAACTGAAGATATCCTGACTGTGTTAGAAATGAAGACAGTAGCCTGTAGTGTAAGATTTGTGTTACTGCTAGGAACAACTCAAGGCCAATAACTTTCTAAAGACAAAAGTTTATCTAACTCACAGTGTAGAGGTTCAAAGTTCAAGACTGTGTAGGTTTCACTGGTTTGGCTAATGTGTTGGAGTGAGTGGCCATCTCCCTAGCTGTTAGAGAGGACAAGCAGGGACCTACAGTCCTCTCTGAAAGCGTGGTTTCCATGACCTAAGGATCATCACCGGCACCCACTTCTTGAAGGCCCAAGCACCTCCCAATTCCATTAGCCAGGGTCTGAGCCTTTAGCATGCTGGCACTCAATGAGACATTACCAATATTCACACCATAGCTAGTGTAGATGAGGTTCATATCTGGGGTGCCTGTGGAAAAGCACATGCAAAACTCTCCTTGGATGTGCACCAACTGGCTGCAGAGTGTGTCCACTGAAAATGGATATAGTCCATATGCACTCCATTCATAATGTCAAAACCAAGTCCAAGTAGAACATTCCACTGGTTGTCCCTTCATCTCCTGACCCCAGTGGTCTAGGGATTGCCCAGGGCAAATCTGGTGAGGCATATTCTCAGTTGATATTCTTACTTCCCAAATGTCTACAGCCTGTGTCAACCTGGCATGAAAAATTAGCCAGCACAGATGAGATGGTTGGATAGGGAGTCGGGTGGATGTGTGGCTCAAATGAGTGGATGGATGGATGGATGGATGGATGGATGGATGGATGGATGGATGATGAGTGGGTGGATGATGGGTGGGTGGATGATGGGTGGGTGGATGATGGGTGGGTGGGTGGGTGGGTGGATGGATGGATGGATGGATGGAGGATGGGTGGGTGGGTGGGTGGATTGACAGGATGGCTGGAAATGCATGGATGGGTGGATAGAATAAAAGTATGGATAGATGAGCAGATGCGTAGCTGTTTGCATCAAATGGATGAATGGATGAGTGTCTGGGTAGATGGATGGGACTGATGGAAATGGATGGGTGGGTGGGTAGATGGATGGATGGATGGATGAAATGAGTTGATGAGCACTATTTCAGAACTGTAAGAAGACAGTCAGTTAAATCTACTCCTCCTATCTCCAGTGACCAGAGGCCTGAAGTGGAGAAGTGATTTTCTCAAGACGTGTTATTGTAAAGATATGACAAGACTCCCCCCAAGGCTCAGAAACTGGAGGCTTACCCTTATCTGGTAATGTTATTTTGGGAGGCAGCAACTTCAGGAGGTAGGTCCTAATTGGAAGAAGCAAGCCACTGGAGGCATGTTCTTAGACTTATATTTTGTCCTCTTTGGCTTCCTGTATGCTATGAAGGGAGTGACCTCTGCCATATGCTTCTACCGTGCTCCAAGAATCAACAGAATGAGGGGCTATGGACTAAAATCTCTGAAACCTTGAAGATAGATAAGTCCTTTTCCCCTAGAATTGTTACCCTCTGACATTTGGTCACAACAATAAGAAAGACAGCTTCACACAACATCACACTACCCTTAATCCCTGTGCCATTTCTGGGAGTCCCTTGTGTCTGTTCCAAGCAGCCCACAACACTGCCTTGTTTCATATCACAAATCTTCAACAAGGCAAGAAGGTGCATTCAAGTCCTGCCCTTGCCTGGACTCTGCAGTTGTCCCTAGCAATCTAGACACTGGAAGAGCAGCAGTCAGAGGCAAGGGGACTTCAAGGGCACCATCTAGTTTTCTTACTAACTGGTCATGCAACTTAAGGAATGCAATGGCCTTTCTGATCTACTAAATAGCATGCCAGGGCCAGTTGTCTTTAGGTTCAAGGGGAGAGATAACCAGCTCCAGGGCAAAAGCTTCCAGAGCCACCCTGGGGCCTTAGAAGCCTTATCACCTAAGTATGGACAAAGACCATCCCAAACACAGTTGGTGTCCTTGGAGGCCCTGGAAGGCTCCTCACCTAAGAAGTATTTGTAGAGCCAAGGAGCTTCATGAACTGCTGTGGACAGCGACTTCTGAGCCACCCAGACCTATGAGAGGCAGTCACCCAGGATGTCATTCCACAGACTTCCATTAAAACAAAATCAGAAATCACCTCAACATTGGCCTAGCCTCATGAAGTGTTATCAATCATTCCATGAGCTGAGGAAAGAAAATCAATACACCTCTCGGTGGCGGGGAGTTCTGCCTGTCCAGGCACTTCAGAGACTTTGAGGTTCCTTGTCATACAGCCAGGATGGCTTCTACAGCTTACACAGAATGGCTTGTCATCTGGAAGGACTGCTTTGGCCAGGTTGGGGTTGCAAATGACAGGGGCTGAGAGCTGAGGGAAGCCTCCAGGACAAGGTCAGAGCTGCTGGGGGTAAACAGAATCTGTCAGTCTCTGTTGCTAGGCATCAGTAGGGAGAGAGGCAGGGGGAGGGGGCTCAGAGTAAAGCTTGGTCACAGGCTATGTGGATGGGGCCAGAATTCAAGTTAAGAGCTGGCCACTCAAATCCAATGAGTCCTTTGCTGCCACAGCAGACAAGATGTCTACATGCCATTGAAGGTCTGACAGAGAGGGTCACATTCTGTCCTCCCATCATACAGGTCCACCCACTGGTGAGACAAGAGGAAAGCACCCAGCCTAGAAGATGCCTGAGGCATCCATGGAGGCATCTTATATCACTCACGCTGCACAGCCCAGAAGCCATAGCGGACTGTTACCATACACATTGTGTGCCTTTCTCTTCAGCTGTCCGGGCTATTCTGGATCCATGCAGAGAGCAAGGTTTTAAGTGCCCATGAACAGGCACTCCAGAAGTTACCTTCGACTGATGAGGAACTTGAGAGCAATGGAAGGACAAACACAGCTGGCCCCTGACTCCCATGAGGCAACTCCAAAGTGTCTCATCCTGCCCTAGATGCTTCTGAGAGTGACAGGTGTCAGTCAGCCCAAGGGAGCCCAATGCACTTGTACTCACAGCTCAGATTCTGTCTGTTCTACTTGCTGCTTCCTGCCAGTAGATTTACCCAGTTACAGATAATGATCATCCTGTCCCCAAACAGAACAACAGAAATAAGCTGGGTCAAGCATCTGGGCCCCCCATGATCTGGTGAAGTCAACATAGAAGTCTGACAACAGGCTGAGGATGAAAGTGGAGACAGACCCCTAGGCAAGTACCAAGATGGTCAAGCTGAGGTGGAGCCCACCTTAGCTGTCAGACCGACACATCAAGGGTTCTCCAGGTCCTTCCTTGGACATCACCACATTCTGCATCTCTGGCTAACAGGAGGCACTCTGCAGGATTGCTCAGCCTCTGCATTGGGAAGCTCATACCCTCACAGTAAATCCATGTTTTGTTTATATGTGTATATGTGGGTATGTGTGTGTTTGCATGTACAGTATGTGCAGTTTGTATGTATATGTCTGGATGTGTCTGTTTATGTGCATATGTGTGTGCATTTCATGTAAGACATATATATGTGTGTATATTTGTGTGCTTATATGTATGTGTACAGGATGTGGTTATGTGTGCTGATGTGCATATATGTATGTTTATATGTGTAGAATGCATATGTGTGTGTGTACATGTGACAATAGTGTGTGGAATGTGTATATGTGTGTGCCTGTTATAGTGTATGTGTTATGTGTATGCAAGAATATGTGTACTTTTGCATATTTAATATATGTATACATATGTGCTGTCTCTCTGTGTGTATGTGTGTGTGACAGAGACAGACAGACAGCAGACAGACAGATAGACAGACAGAGATGTGGTATGCATACCAACATCCTACTGGGTCTATTTCCATGAAGAAACATGGCTAGTACATTTTTCCTAGAAATTAGACTTTGGAGCTCACTCCATGTCCCCTCCATATTCTCTGCCTAGAGTCACCCAGATGGATTCTCTTCCCTGGACCCCGATCCCAGGCTCCTCCTTCCTTGGTGATAACCTTTCTGGGAAAGAGGCATGGGTCCTGTCCTCACTAACTCTCATGACTACTTTGCAGAGTGTCAGCTCCACAAATATGGGCCAGTAAGGACAGTGATGCCATTTCACCAGCAAGAATGCCCTGAGGGAAGGGTAGGTTTTGGGAAGGGATACTACTGAGGTAGAAGCTCCTGAGGGACAGGGAGCTCCATTGTGGCTGACCCTTTAGCCACAGTCTGAGCACCCATCACACAGCCAGTGGCTCTTCCCAGAGTGGATGAGACCCCCAGAACCACAATAGCCCCAGATGTGAGAGCCATGGCATAGTTTCATGGGTGTGGACCAGAAATTCTTAGCTTCATGGCTTCTGATCAGGTATCATCAAGATTTTGGCTCAGGGGCCATGATCTAACTCAAGGGCCCTGGGTGAAGGAATCCACTCCTTCTCATGCGCTTGGCAGCACATGGCTCTCCGTGCCTTGGATACCCACTGCTGGTTGGCTAGAGGCCACCTTCCATTTCTTTTCTTTTCTTTTTTTTTTTTTTTTTTTTGGTTTTTCGAGACAGGGTTTCTCTGAATATCTCTGGCTGTCCTGGACTCGCTTTGTAGACCAGGCTGGCCTCGAACTCACAAAGATCCGCCTGCCTCTGCCTCCCAAGTGCTGGGATTAAAGGCGTGCGCCACCACCGCCTGGCTCCACCTTCCATTTCTTGTTGCATAGGCCTCTGACACACCTGTAAGGAGGTAAATGGAGAACTCAGTGATGAGTGTCAGCTCCAAGCAGGAAACCACAGACTTCTGGACCAACCATAGGAGTGATAGCCATCCCAGTCACATCTGTGGTTAGATATGAGCCACCAGGTCAAGCACATCCTGAGGGGGATGGGAACACAGGGGTGAAAACAGCATCCCAGGCTTTGCAGCATACATGCTAAGCAAACACTGGTGGGCACATCTGAGGGTAAAAAGTGGCAGAGGAAAGGGAAATAGTTGTGTCTTGTGGGGAAGGTGGCATCTTTCCCATGAAGATTCTGGTGGCCACATGGCAGAGTGATATTTCTTAGTTTAGAGTACACTGAAGTGACCAGGACAGGAGATGGCTGAAAGACACCAGTGGACTTCCTCCAAGGAACCTATGCATATCACATGGGTGGATAAACCACACTCTGGAAACCACTTCAGTGAGAGGCAACTGTCTGTCCAGCACCTGAATCAACCTTGGGCCTTCATGGTCATGGTCTCCACATGACTCCCCATTTAACCTCTCCTAAATTGTCATCTCCTCTGTCTCTTTTATCCACATTATGGTCTTAGTGGGCAGATGAAGGAGGCAATTCATTTTGGATGCTTCAGGTCTATTCCAAGAATGCTGCTAGGCAAAGAGATTCAGAAGTTAGGAGACATATCAGGGATCTAAGATCTCTGGGGAGGAGGCATACGCTCACACTGGGGTCATGGGCCGACTATGAAGGTATGTCTCTAAGTCCATGAGAGACTCTGTCTCAAAAGAGGTGGATGGTGTTTTTAATGCTACCTGGGGTTGTCCTCTGGTCTCCACAGGCACATGCACACACATAATTATGTACTTATATACATATGTGCATCTGCACACATGCATGGACCTGCACATGCACAAACATACAGGCACTCACACAGCTTCATTCTACCTACAAAACTATACTTGGGGCCTAGCAGATGGATGGGTTATGGTTTTAATAAGGTGAGAATGAAGAGCAGGGATAGATAGAGTTTGTCTTGGGACCTTGAGCACCTGTTAGCATTGGGAAGGACATGACCACTTCCCAGCTTTGCCCAGGTGGACTCCAGTCATTAAAATGCACAGCCCAGTTGGACACTGTGAATGTCCTCTTTAGAAAGCCACTAGCATAAAAAACACAAGGGATCCACATAAGCTGAGTATAAAAACAAGGAAGGTGCACAAATATAAATTCCTCTTTTTCTCAATTGTGTGGCTAGAAGTACTTTTGGAAAACGAAATAGCCCTTATTTAGGAAATAATTTTAGGAAAATTTAACCCCTCACAACACCCTGTTTTGTGCAATGGGGTACCAATGCGCCCTCTTGTGTAGAACCTCAAAACTGCAGGATCATCATCACTGGCCCATATACACCCATACTTGGAATTCACTCTCCTTAAAAGCTCTTTGGCTATCGGCCACAAGCACCCACCCTCAGGGTTGAAATGGCTGAAAACCGGTGTTAGGCACTGGATCGTCAATGGTTTAGAACTGAAGAGAACTAGAAAGACTGTTGCAAAATGGCATGCAGTCAATAATGCTGTATTGACACAAAGCCTCACACAACTATCTGAAGGGTTAGCTGAGGCTGTTTATGGAAAGCTGTGGAAATGCCTGCTTAAGCAAGGTAAAAGGGTGGTTCTAGTTATATAGGAGGGAGAATAAGGATGCGGGGGGGGGGGGGCAGAGGAGGAAGAATTAGGAGGAAGAAAATGGCAGAGGAGCAAAAATTGGGAGTAGGACCAGCGGGGAGGAGGAAGAAAATGGCAGAGGAGCAAAAATTGGGAGTAGATGGGCTGGAGAGATGGCTCAGTGGTTAAGAGCACTGCCTAGTGCTCTTCCAAAGGTCCTGAGTTCAATTCCCAGCAACCACATGGTGGCTCACAACCATCCACAATGTGATCTGGTGCCCTCTTCTGGAATGCAGGTGTACATGCAGATAGAGCACTCATATGCATAAAATAAATAAAATAAATCTTTAAAAAAAAAAAAAATTGGGAGTAGGACCAGCGGGGACGAGGAAGAATGGGGAACAGGAAGAATGGGGAGGAGAAAGAACCTCTTAGGTTTGGAGTTTCATTTTGTGATGCTGGGAAAAAACCCAGGCTTCCTGGGTAAGCCCTATGCCCGACCTATTTAGAGACTTGGACAGTGAAGGGAGTCAGGAGAGGGGAGTGTTAATATATAGTAGACATTTTTGCTCAAGAATCTAAAGAATCCAGAAGAGATAATTTCTTGGACATAAACAAAGGCATTTTGAAGCAACCCCCCTCATTTTAGCTCTGGAAGTCTAACTGAGGGTCACACTCGGGTGGGGCAAAGGAACAAACAGCCTGGGACATCCCTGCCTCAGCATTGTCTCTGCGGAGTCTAGGATCTGCAGCTCAGATCTTTACACGAGAGGACTTTACCACAGACACCCTGGTGCTGTCACTGCTTTGTGCTTGAGGTAGACACCAGTCCCAAGGCCCCAGGGAGGCACCCATACCCCAATACCTGTTTGTACCCCAAACCCTCACCTGCTTAGAGTCTACAGAATAAGGGTCCCTAGCTAGAAGTGACAAAGGTCATTGTTCTTATCCAGTCAGTTTCATTGAGTCTCTGGAAGCAGGATACTTCAAAAGAATTATGGTCACACATACACACACACACACACACACACACACACACACACACACACACACACACAAGTCATGGTTCCCAATGATGTTGTTTAAGACTGGGAAATAAGAGAGACAAAAAGAAGGAATGTTTCCAGGAAAGAAAGCAAAAGTTCCAAAGAATAAGACATAGAAAAGGAAAGAAGAAAATGAGGGAGAGAATTTAAGAGTCCTGACTGAGCACAACCCCCCAGTGGCTGTTGAGATCCTCTCCCCTGAGGAGGCTTCTGTTCCAGCTCCAGGTGAGGACAGTGGGGACTTGGGCACTCATGGAAGGCCTTCAGATTTGAAAATGAAGTTTGCCACCCCCTCCCCAAGAAGAAATAGCTGAATGATCCTCTGCAGGGTTGGCTGAGGACCTTTCTGAAAAGTCCTCCTAGAAATGTTCCCCGGAAGCAGACTCAACCTGTAGGAGCAGGGTAGGACTTGGCTTCATGGGGACATCACTGAATGTCACTGCAGAGGGAAGGAGTCAGTTGGGGTATATTTTAAATTTTTGTCTGAGAGCCTGAAGAACTGGAAACCCCACCCCGAGAGAACCCCAGGAAAGCTAGCACCAGGGGCACACTGAAAGTCCCTACTCTGATGTCTGTTTTGAGCTATTTCTAGAGAATAGACATATACAATTTTGACTAATTTTGGGGGGGTGCCCCATAAATGTGCCCTCATCAAATATACACATCCCTGACACATTACGACACCCAGGCAATCCTTAAAATTGTCCAGGACTGTTGGGAACTGAAAATGGCCACAGATATCCATTAGTTCTCCTCACAGCAGATCCGAAAGGCTTTTTGAAATGGGAGACTTCTGAGCTCAGGAGCTACCCCACCCCAGAAAACCCCCCAAAGCCAACAGGATCACCAACAACCACATCCCTCCCTGCCTGCCCAGGAAACAACTAAAGCAGGGTACCACATTGGTAGACCTGAGACCTCATAATAATAGCATTTTTGTAAAACAGTGCTTACCATGGCAGAGAGGAAGGAGGAAGCTTGAGTGTGGATAGATTGGGGTATAGGTGGGTGTGAGCTGTGTGTGTGTGTGTGTGTGTGTGTGTGTGTGTGTGTGTGTGTGTGTGTGTAGGTAAGACAGTGAGTGAAAGGAAGGCATGCTTGTGAACAGGCATGTGAATAGGTAGGAAAATGAGTAGATAAAGGGTAGGTGGGTGGGTAAAGGGCAAGCAGGAGGAAAGGTAGGCGAGTAGGTAAAAGGAACAAACTTTTTTTTTTTTCCTGGTTTTTCGAGACAGGGTTTCTCTGTGTAGCCCTGGCTGTCCTGGACTCACTTTGTAGACCAGGCTGGCCTCGAACTCACAAAGATCCGCCTGCCTCTGCCTCCCAAGTGCTGGGATTAAAGGCGTGCGCCACCACCGCCCGGCTTGGAACAAACTTTTGAACAAACTTTTCCCATGTTCCCTGTTTTATTGAAGCATCCCCCTTCAACATTCACAATTCAATATTCAAGGGTCTTTCATTTTGAAAAGCACTGTTAAGCACTGTTGTAGTTAAGGTTCCTAGTGCTGCAATGAAACACCATGACCAAAGCAAGTTGGGGAGGAAAGGGTTTATTTGGCTTCCGCTTCCACATCACTGTTTATCACTGAAGGAAGTCAGGACAGGAACTTAAATAGGGCAGGAACCTGAAGACAGCTGATGCAGAGGCTGTGGAGGCGTGCTGCAAGTAAGCTCTTGCTCAGCCTGCTTTTCTTATAGAATCCAGGGCCACCAGCCCAGGGATAGCACCACCCACAATGAGAGGGAGTGCTTTCCCCTGTTGTTTTTTAAAAAATTAATAAATTCCCAGTAGTTTGATTTTTACCAATGAAGACTCAGGGCCAGATGCTATGTTGAAACCCTGTTAGCGCAGAGAGGCAGAGAAAGCACCCAGCTGACTTTCCTATCCCACTAATGTCCCAGATGGATAAAACCTTCCTACTCAGCTCATATACCAGAAGGAAAAAGCTTGCTAGCTCACTTTTTTATTCAGCTGAAAGTCCAGGAGGAAGAAGCCGAGAAGAACCTATATGAAAAAAAGCCTTGAAGGAACAAAAACCCAAAGAAGAAAACCCAAAGGAGGGTTTTGGAGGAAGAAAAACTCTGAAGGAAGAAAAACTTCTGAAGGAGAAATCCTCACAGCTCCTTCTTCACACTGTTGAAAATACCTTCCAGCCCAATGTTCCTCCTTTCTGTTTAATCCCTGTCAGCTGGTTTCTTGCTCCACCCCTTGACCTTGGGTTAACTTTATTTAATCCTGTGTACAGGAAGCTCTTGGATGAAAGGTGTGTGCTAGGGCTGAGCCACACCATAACCACTAGTTTACAGTAAACAGAAAATTCTTGGATTAAAGGTGTGTGCTAGGGCAGATCCACAACACAAGTAAACAGAAAGGTCTAGGATTAAAGGCTGAGCCATCACACAATCAGAAACAGGTTTTTATAGTATACACTCTTAGGGTTCACAATGGGATCAAATATGCTGCAACATCCCCCCATCAATCACTAATTAAGAAAATACACTACAAGCCTGCCTACAGCCCCATCTTATAAAGGCATTTCCTTAGTTGAGGTTCCTTCCTTTCAGATGACTTCAGCCTGACATAAAACTATCCAGCACAACAAGAAGCACTAAGTACTGTAGACTTGGCCCTCGTGTGCCCCCTGCTGCGAGGAATGGCCACAGGAGGGAAATTCTGGTACATGCTACAGCCCAGACAAGCCTTGAGGACAGCCTGCTGAGCGAAAGGAAAAAAAGGTTACTGAAAGAAAGGGGGGCTAGGGCCTGGGGCCGGGATAGAAGTTAGGGATTCACAGGGAAAACTTTTCAGTTGGCAGCATCGTAGGGATGGCTGCACAGTAGCGTGGATGTGCTGCATTCATGGAGTAGTATACTGAAAAATGCTGAGGCAGACAACTTTCATGGTATGTGTGTGTGCATGCTCATGTGTGTGCATGTATGTGTGTGTGTGAGTGTGTTTTTACAATAACAACAGGAGGGAAAAGAGCACCATTTTCTAATCCCCTGCAGATACTTAGAGCAGTCCACTCAGTAAACAAATCCAAATGCTGAGAACACAAGAATCATGATCTTACCCCTTGTCTAATTGTTTACTAGAAACAACCTTGTCTGACTTAGCTTCAACTGTCAACCTGACATAAACCTAGAGTCACCTGGGGAGAGGGAGGCTCATTTAAGAATTACCTCCATTAGCTTGGCTCATAGGCAAGTCTGCAGGACATTTTCTTTATTAATGGCTGATGTGACAGGGCCCAGCCCGCAGTGTGTAACACTAGCACTGGGTAGGTAGTCCTAGCTTGTATAAGCAAGCAAGCTGAGAAAGCTATGAAGAGCAAGCCAGTAAGCAGCATTCTTCCACGGCCTCTGCTTTGTTTCCTGCCTCCAGACTTGGGTTCCTGCCCTGACTTCCCTTAGTGATGGATTGTGACCTGGAAGTATTAAGGTGAAATAAACCTTGCCCTCCCCAAGCTGTTCTTGATCATGGTGTCTATCACAGCAGCAGGAAGACAAACTAGAGCAAACCAAAACATTCAGTCTGATAACTGGCTAAGGGATGATGCTTCATTTACACAAAGAATTGTCTTCTTTTGTAGCCATTAGGAGATTCACGGGGCTGGGGGGGGAGGGGTGGCTCTGTGGTAGAGTGCTTCTGGAACTCAATCCCCAGGCACTACAGAAGCAGAAAAGAAGGAGTGGGAGAGAAGGTGGGGAGAGAGATTGGGGGAGAGCGGGAGAGAGGGAGAGGGAAGAGGAGAGAAAGAGAGTCACAATTTTTTTAAAAAAGAACTGAGTAGAATGGAGAGATAATTCTGTGGTTAAGAGCATTGGCTGTTCATCCAGAGGACCCAGACGTGGCTCCCAACACCCATATAGTAGCTCACCACCATCAGTAACTCCAGTTCCAGGGGATCCAGTGCCTTTTTCTGACTTTCTCAGGCACCAGGCATACATGTGGTGCCTAGACTTACATGCAGGCAAAACACAAATGAAATAAAAGTAAGATAATTAGTACTATGTGAGATTGTTTTAGATTATAAGATAAAGAAAAAGATTATATATGCAAATTATTAACAAACTCATAAAGAAGAGAATGGGCCACTGGGAGAAGATCAAACGATTACTGTAAGTGTCTGAGTAGTGAGGAATGAACAACAGCTTTTCAAACATTCTTGAGATTCTCCATCATATGCTTGTGTTCCTACGATTGTGGGTGCAGTTAAGTAAGCATTTGGGAGGAAGAAGAATGGGGATCCACTGCCTCTTTGAGCAAAGTACTTTTCAAATCAAATTGGTGCCAAGGAAGTGCGGTCTGCATGGACACACTGGCTGCAACCAGAAAGGCTTCTGGAATATGGGACTGGGAATCATGAGAGGTTGGTGAAATGGGAAGGGTGTGGAAATGTCAGGAAGAGTTGGACAGGTCATGATGAGTGGATATGGTCTATCTGGGACTAACAAATATATGTAATCTTGACTATATTCACCCCCAGGCCTCCAACTTTGAACAGTTATGAGTCTCTGCATTAACTCCTTTCCAACTGCAAAATGAAGCTTCTTTGACTCAAAGTTGGGAGCAGCGCAAATCCACGCATAAAAACACGAACACTGGGCTGGAGAGATGGCTCAGCGGTTAAGAGCACTGGCTGCTCTTCCAGAGGTCATGAGTTCAATTCCCAGCAACCACATGGTGGCTCACAACCATCCATAATGAAATCTGGTGCACTCTTCTGGCCTTCAGATATACCTGCAGACAGAACACTGTATACATAATAAATAAATCTTTAAAAAAAAAAAAAACCACGAACACTTACAAGGCAATTTAACAAAACAACAACAGTAGTTTTCTGCCGGCTAGGCCTGATGGGCCTCCCCAGGCGGGGTTTAGGCCTGATGGGCCTCCCCAGGCAGGGTTTTTTGTTTTTTTGTTTTTTTTCAGTCAGGTTTACAGTATCAGACATGAATTCCCTCCGGAGAAGCAGGCCTCAAATCCAACTCAGAAAGCGGTTGGCTACCTCCACAACAGTCGTGCCACTATTGTACCAGTGGGCACCTCTTACCTGGCAGGTCAGTATTATAGCGCACAGGGGCAGTGCTGGGTAAGATCATTGATAGCTTTTCTCTCCCAGCAGCCTGCATAGCACTTTCCAGCATCATGAAAGCTAGCCAGTGGAGGCTGAGGGTAGGTGGGCCCTGAAACTGATTTCCCTGTGTCTTACAATCAAGGTGTGTGGGGTTTTCAGCAATCAGGTCTTACCGTCTGGTTTTGGTGGGCAGCCAAGAGGAATGGCAACACCATGTGTGGTTGTGGCTATCTTTAGGGCCTCTTTTACCAATGCCTCACTGAGATTTTCATTTCATAATCCACATCTTGTTTCACCCATGCAGGATAGCTTTTTTACAACTCATTTTAAAATTATATTTTTAATTTACTTATAAACTAATGGGTTTCCATAGGCTTCTTCATAAACCCAAGTTTTTGTTAAGCTACCCCTCCCCACCTTCCCCTATACATTTTCTAAGACTAAGCGTCCATACCACCAAGCAGCCCAACTCCTGGGCATGTACCCCACAGAAGTGAGAGCACACATTATGTCTCCCAAAGGGACATATCTAAGGAGTTTTGTGGCAGACATAGGCTCTGAGGCAACTCTCAGACCAGGGTTTATCCATACAGATTTCTTCTTCTTGTGATAAATAGGATGGTCAAAAAGGACTCAGTCAAATGCAAGTCCACTAAAAGTTTTTCAGGGTTAGTGAGTGGTTTGTTTTGTTCTCTTGTTTTTGTTTTTTTCCCCTGAGACAGGGTTTCTCTGTGTAACAGAGCCTGGCTGTCCTGGACTCGTTTTGTAGACCAGGCTAGCCTCAAACTCACAGAGATCCACCTGCCTCTGCCTCCCAAGTGCTGGGATTAAAGGCGTGCGCCCCCACACCCAGCTAGGGGTAGTGTTTTTAAAAATAACCCACTGTGCTTTCTGTGCTGTGGAGACAGACAGGGTCAGGAGAAGCTTCAGGGAGAACCAGGCAAGTGTTCTCTTCTGAATGGTGCCTGTGAGTTTCAATGCTACCGATTAACTGGTAGATCCACATGGAGAACCTGTGTGAGCTTTGTCCCAGACTCTGGAAAGAACAATGAACAAAACAGACAGCATTCTCTGCACTGGGTGAGCTCACATGCTAGTGGGAACAGGACAATAGTGTAACGAACGTGTCCAGAGAGAGCACACATTTGCTCCACAGCTGATGCAATTTGTTGCGGGCTACTGTTCATTTCTTTTGACGGTGTCCTCAGCAGAGTCAAAGAACAACATTCTAATGACAGAGAAAGAGCTGGATGCTTAGAACTCTGCCCTGCCCTAGTTCTGCGAATAGTACCCGCTATGCATCCAGTCATGCTCCACTGAATAAACCTAGGTATTGAACAGTCAGCCACTGCGTGCGTCAGTCAGCTCCACAACCAATGACAACATTCAATTAGCTGCCAAGTTGTGTTTGCCCCAGGCAGCAGGCTACAGACCCTCTAGGTAACCTAGGCATGTTTGTAGCAGTGACAGCTTGCCAGGTGCCCAAGATTGATTCTCATATGGCTTGATTAGGCCAGAGAGGTCCCTTCTTATAGGGTCTGTTTGAGGGGTATCCCCCATTCCCCACCACCTTACATAGTGGTGTCCATAAATTCCCTGTGTGGTACAGTCCTGGGGTGGGGTGATAGGGTTTAGGCCCCACCCAGGAACAGCTGATAGGAGCAGCTCCTAGTGCCCTGGAGGGGGTGGGTAGCTAGAGCCCAGGAGCCTGGCCACCAGCTCCCACTTATCCATTGACAGCAGGTATTTATGCCTGGAGACCCAGAGGCGCTATTCTACTTAGAGTGACCTCAAGGGCTGGCGGTCCAAGACGCTATTTGGAGGAGGCTGTAAATTAAGCCTGGAATTCTAGGGATAAACATCTTCAGGATTTATTCCTACAGCCGCTCCCAGGAGGGCTAGCTTCAGAGTAATCACAAGGCCCTGACAAGGGTCTGTACTCTGTCCCTGAAGCCCCAACATACACACCAAAACAAGCCCACAGAGACAGGGGTTTCAGATGCTTTCTGCTCTGGGAGGGAGCAGCTCTGACCTTCCAGTGTCTCAGCAAAGCCTTCACTCTCCTGCGTCTGCCTCTGCACCTCCAGCCAGAGACCTCTGTATGATGCAAAGAGCCTGGGTTGCAGAAGCTAATGGTGGGGTTTGGGGGGTGGGGGTGCTCAGAGCCAGCTGTAGATTATGAACCATACTTCCTCTGTCTCTGTGTCTCCCAGCCTTCATTTATAAAACTGACTAAGCAGGAAATCCTATGGTCATATTCAGTATCTGTATGAGTTTGCTAGGATGTCATAATCAAGTGTCATACATGGGGTTTGAACACCAGGTTCATTTCCCCTCAACTAAAGAGGTCCCTAGTCTCTGATCCAGGGGCCAACAGGTATAATTCCTCCAGTCACTTCTATCCTCATCAAGGAATTGTCTCCCGATGTCCTCACCTGGCCTCCCAGCCTCTTCTTATGAGGACACCAGGTTTTTCCAGCTTGAGCTGTTCTAATGACCTCATCCATTCCTTGACCTCTGTAACAGCCCTGTATCTAAACTGTCACATTTTTATCATTTTTAAGTGTTAGGTTTAGGGGAGACACAACTCAGCCCCTGACCCACCTGAGGCTATAAAAAGTAAGTTTCTGAGGGGGAATGACTCACCCAGACACCCCTACATACCAGGTGTCCATGCCTAGGTTTAGGAGACTTCAGAGTCCCCACCTCCCCCCCGACTCACCCATCTTTTGTGAAAATCAATAAGGAGTTTGGGGAGGAATAGCCACCTTTCGATGTTAATTCATGGAACTCCTTCACCTTCAAGGTCCCCACCAGGATTTCTGCAGAGAGTTTAGCATTCCCCTACAGGCTTCAGAGTAGTGAAGTGGACAGGCCCCCCGGGCGCTGCTGGAAGAGAGGAGGCTCCATGCTCATCAGATAAGGCAGGACAGAGAAGCAGCCCTCCTTACCTTCCTTACTGACAAACTCAGAGGTGGGACCTGAGGCCTCAGGCCTCTGTAGGAAGAAAGTGGACAACCACAAGGGGGATCAGCTACAAGATGTCAGTTCCTAAACACAATCCAGACCAGACTCCAGGCATGAGTCTTGGAGCCTGCCTGCTGTGTGTGGCTGAGACAGGGCTGGGAGAATGAGTTAGTGTGTGCATGGACTCTGGGTGCCAGATGCCGATGGTAAGAGTTCCCAGTGGGTTGACAACTGAGTAGCCTTCCAATAGCCACTCTAGCTGCCATCATTCATTTAATTGTTTGCTCATTCACTCCACCAGAATGTTTACTGAGTGCGTGGGCCCTGGGAAACAGTGGGAAAAAACAAAACAAAACAAAACAAAAAAAACAGCAGAAACCTGTCTCAGGATGCAGGCAAGCAGAGTCGGGCAGCAAGAGTCTTAGCAGGGACACTGCCCACACAGTGGTTCCAAGTTAGTAAAGGAAAGACAAGCAGGAGGGTGACAGACATGTGGATGGGAATCAGTCATCTCCCACTAAGGGTCAATATTGGCTGCTGAAGAGTGAAGAGAGAGCCAAACTACCAGTCCCCATGCTAGCTACTGACATGGGGAAAGACACCACTGTAGTAAGGCCCAGAGCCAACCGAGGGCACCAAACAAAGCATGTCCCCTCGTTGAGGAGCACATTGCGATCTCATACAGGTGATGGTCCTTTAAGACTCAAGGCAACAGAGCCTGGACCCAGAACTTCAGTTCACAAGAAGACTCACCCAGGACCCTGGAAGATCAGGAAAGGGGGGCTTCCTACTGGTTTCTACAGGGGCTACTTTCTTAGCTAAAAAGATGATGAGGCCTCAGAGAAAAACAGATCAAATCAGGGAAGCACATCCCTGGCTCCTCCAGCAGCTGTCCTCAGAAGTGATGAGATTTTTCAAAAAGCTTGTTATCATGGTGGATGTGTACTTAGCCAGTAGGGCTCACTGTCTCCACCAGATTGATCTTCTGTCATTGGGTTTTCTGGAGGATTAGATGGCTTCCCTGGTGGGGAGACTGAGGCACTGAAGGCTATCAGTTATATGCAGTCTCTTCATCACGGCTTAGGAGGCTGACTTTCACCTGGGGCTATATGGGAGGACAGAACCTGTCTTGGATTAGTGACAAGGAGAAACCTATATAAAGAACCAGGAGCCATGGCACTGACCGCCACCCCCTTAAAAGAGTAATAGCTGTGTAAGGAGGTGGAGGTGCTAAGAGGCTGCACCACTGAGTGCTCTCTGGTTAGGGAGCAAGCAAGACCCAGGGGACAACAGCTGCTGGAGTGCCTAGAATCTCCCTCAATCTCCGCCTTCAAGTAGACCCATTCCTGGGCTTAGACAGAGGAAGCTGCTTGGAGAACTGGGCTCTGTTCTCATAGTTTTTCAGTCCTTCTGTTACCAACAGTAGGAGTCTGGGCCGGATGGTTCCAGGTTCTTGACTTCTTATTCAAGAAACTGAAATATTGGCCCACAGGTTAGAGAAGGTTTGAGTAGACTTCATTTGAAGCAAATTTAAGGACCGGGTCCTAAGGCACTGCTGGGGAGCAGCAGGCTTGGGGTGAAGATCCTGAAGGGCCCTGATTATTACCCAGGATTTCCTCCTAAGGATTCAAGGGTTTTTATTAAGGGCTTGGTTCTGTTTTGATTGGTAGAGTATGTCATGTTATCATTTTCTATTGTACATGTTGTTAGGTTCCAAACCCTGGGACAAATGGCTGAGGTGTCTATGTAGCCCATCAAAGCAGAGGCTGCCAGCCAGGTTCTCCCAGCGTCCTCAGTTGCAGGGTCCTCCTGCTTGGCATACCCTGCCCCCTACCCTAAACTCTCCAGCCCAGGGGGCTGGGATGTTCTTCCCTATATAATCCAACTATTTTGTTTACCCACTCTCTTTGTACCTTTTGGCCTCCTGGCTGGTGCATCTTTTTCCCTGTTCTCCCCTCTCCTTTCCCCCTCCCTCTCCCCCTAGCTCAGGGTCACGTCCACTCTGGACTCTCCCAGATGTTCCTGCCTCTGGCTATGGTCTCCCATATATCTACAACAAACCGTCTCCTCCACCATACTTAGGAGCAGTCGTATCTTTTCCTTTTTATTTCTTTTTTTCCATTCACATGTATCCCTGATTTTAATACATACACATATACAATTATGCATGGGCATAAAATAATAAATAGGGGACTCTCCCCATAAAAGTTCATTTGAGGACACAGCTTTGCCCTAACGAACACACATCCCAAGCTAGTTCAGGGTGAATTGATTCCCCTCCCACCCTGCTCTTAGACAGAACTGGAATATCTGAGAAGAAATTGTCAAAGTTTGATGGTTGTTAAAGGAAGGAGAAATGTATTTCCACTGTTCAGAATGGGTGGGTGTTCATGCAGCTTTATGCAGCTGAGAAGCGGATCTTAACGTTGCTAACGGGTTGCTAGGTGTGTTGTTCTGAATGAGATACGTATACAATAGTGCAGGTGGGGCCTCTGGCTGCAAGTGCATTATCATTAGAAGGGAAGGGTGTAGCACAAGCCAAGTGGAGTCCCAGGTTGCCAAGTCACTCCCTACGCTTGCCTGACCCCACTTCCTGTGTCTGTATACACAGGGGCCAGTACTGAGCCAGGTGCTTTAGGGTGGGGATTGAGGGGAGAATCCTGCTGTTCCCCAGTTGCTCCAGGGAGAAAATTGTCTTGAGAAATGGTTTGGAAAGTGTTCCCTGCCACCAGCAGCATCAGGAAGACCTGGGCACTACTGCACCTTCTCAAGCACCACCCCAGAGGCAGAACTAGACTCTGGTGTGGGTGGTGCCAACTGCCAGCGACGAGCTGCACCTGTGACTCTTGCTCTGTGCATGCATCCCCAGTGGCGCTAGAAATAGACTCTCAGGCCCCATCCTAGCCCTACAAATCAGTCTTCATTTAAGCTAGAGCCCCAGGAGGTCCGATGCACATTAACATTTGAAAAGTACAGCCCAAGCCCCCCCCCCCCCACACACACACAAAGATTTTGAGTGACACCTTGCAGTCATAAGACTCTAGCATGAACTCTTGGGAAAAATCACCCAACCTTTCATTTCTCTTTCTGCAAAAACTCCCAGGCAAGGAGGGAGGCCTGTCGGGCTCAATTAGGGCTGTGAGTCCCTTTGATCCACCCCAAACTCCTGATAAGGACTCGGGGCAAGGGGCGCTGGGGCAGACTTCTCCCAGTAAGGGGTGAGGAGTTCCCCCCAGGGGGCAGGAAGCCAAACCTGGCTCCTTCGAAAGCTCTGCCAAAGAATGCCCCCTCCTTGGAGCCTCTGGAATTGGAAAGAAATTCCTTGCAAATTCCATGGCCACCCCTGGCCAGTGAGAAAATGAGAGTGCAGCCCAATTCCATGGCGCGGTGCAGCCTGGCTCCATTAAGTGAGTTCAAAACAATTACCAGGGAACATGTGTTTCCTATGAAGGGAGCAAGTGTTAAAACGGATTTAATTTTCTTTTGTAAATAAAGAGGCCTATCGAGCCTGGCCTGTTTATCTCCCTGAGAGAGATGAAAGTGTTTCATCTGCCGGTAGCCTCTGCCTGCCTCCCCACTGAGGCGGGGGCGCTATCTGTACCCCATGTGTTGTCTGTCTGTAGAGCCTTGCCATCACGGAACTTGCCATGTGGAACTGTTTGAGCACCATGAGGTCTCTTCTCAAAAGTCTGACTCTTGGTTATCTACAATAGCACTCCTCCCCCCCACCCCACTTAAACATATTAGTGATTCATAAACAGTAAAATTAGTTGACTAGGGGGTTGGAGGTATTCATCCTGGCGGCGCCTGCTTTCCTGGGTTGGTAGTTAAAATAAATCATGGCTGTCACAATGGAATTCAGGCCTAAGAATCACCTGTAGGAATCCCCCACACACCCGCACCCCACGCTCCCCAGCCCCACCCCCAGCATGGATGATGAAAGCTACCTTACTCCAGCTGGAGAAGGGGAGCCAGGTAGAACAACGAACGAGAAGGAAGAGACAGAGTGAGGAGTAGTTCCAGCAGCCAGAAGGAAAGGACCAGAAGTTACTGAATAAGGAATCAGGAAATTAACATCTCTGCTCTGGAATTGCACAAGAATGATGCTGATTTAAGATATTAGTTTTTCTAATACAAAATGTGATTAATCACTTTGTTCCGTGAAGTTGTGTTTCCACTTGACCCCTCTGTGATGGCATCTAGAACTCAGGTTTGTTTTCTTTCTTTCCTTTTCTTTTTTCTTTTTTTTTCAACTGCAAATTTAATAAATTCCAACATGCACAAACTTCCTGACTTACACTGTCCACCAGTGGTATCTCTGGAAACTTCAATAGCGGGAGATAACTCACACAGTCTGCTCTGCCTACCTTCTCGGGCGCTCACAGTAATCCGGGATCAGGCGACTAAGCTTTCATCTTGAGAGCACTTAAGTTAATTACACGAGGCCAGCAAGGCCCTGAGGAGCCGGTTCTGCGCAGCCCTCCTGAAGCCAGACATCATAGAATCCAGATGCAAACCCTTGGCAACTTAAGCCCAACAAATTTCCTTTGTCAAGAAATGCAAACAGCCCAACATTGAAGCCCAGGCTACTTCAGTGAGTTGGCATCCTGGGGCTAGGACTACAGCACCCAGAACTATGGAAAAGTGCAGTGGTCTATCTAGCAGGCCCCTCCACCCTCCCACCTGGCAGGGGTGGGGGACGTTTACCAAAGGTGGCTCATTTTGAAAGGGTTGTTGGTCAGAACTGGCTGCCTTCTTTCAGTTGACCCCAATCCAAGCATTTTTAGGACTCTCTCAGGAGAGCGTATTTGCTGAGAGAAAAGAGCAGGAGACTGTCTCTACATAGTTGGCAGGTTTCCCACTGTGAACTTTGTTCCCAGACCTCTGGCACCTATCAATCTGTCCCAGCTTGAATTGACTGTCCTCTTGGATGCCCCTCAGATGCCATGACAGGATCATCTGCCCCTGTTCTCCATCCCTGCTGCAAACTGTGCCCATCTCCCTTGTCATCTGAGATGGGCAGGCTTCCTATCTCCCTTGTCATCTGAGATGGGCAGGCTTCTTTCTGCTCCATTACAGGGATAGTCCCCTCCTGCAAGGCAGGGTGTGTTGAACTAGGGAGCAAAGCTGTGTGACCCTGAGATTCCCTGGAACCATCAGCCCCACACTTTTTCTGGGGTTCTACTAGCAGCAGAGCTCATGGCTCCATTCTGTCCTCTAGTCTCAACATGCAAGAGCTGGATGTAGTCACATGAGGGGGTTCTAGGCTCAGCATCCTGTGAAGTTGATCTTGTCCTCCAAAAGGTATGTCCAACTCTCACCTGTGGTACCTGACTTGGAAAAGGGCCCTTTGCAGATGTAGTCAAGCTGCTGTGAGGCTCTGAGAGATGAGGGTGGCCCTAGTCCTATGGCTGCTGCCTTTACAAGCAAAAGACACACAAGGGTAGAAGGTTGTAGCAACAAGAAACAAGGGAAGAGTGTCCCTGAGAACCTGGAGAGAGCATGGCCAGCAGACATCTTGTTTTTAGATTTTCACCTCCAGACTTAAAGGAAACAGACCTCCACCTCAAGACACAATAACCACCTACTTGTGTTTCCCTGGATCCATTCTGAGCATGCAGGGGAGAGAAAATTGTGTCTTCACCCATCAAAAGGGTCATGGCCGACACCCCATAACCAAGCACAGATTAACAAGAGAGAAATGTATAACAAATTTATGTAATAAGTTCCACATGGAAGACCAAAGAAATAGGAACACAATTGGAGGTTTGGATGGCGAAAGGATAGTCATAAAGAGGGCATTGATGCTCAAGAGCTAGGGACCTCAATGGCCCTGTTCAGTTCTTCATGGAACTCTGTGTTTTCCTTCCTTCTCTCAAGGTATGAGGTGGGCTCCTGTCACACAGGGACTGGTAGCCTGCTTTCAGGAGAGCTTGCTCATACTTGTGGGTTCTGGGCCTCAATTAAAAGGTGGGAGAATGTTAGTGTGCCCTTCTGCCTCTGCCTTTCGTTGGCTCCCAACATGTTTGGGGGTAACAAGTCCTGTTCCTCACGTGCATTGTAGGGAATGTGGACAGCATCTCCCTAGGCACTGTTCATTCTGTCACTGGGACACAGCTTCAGAGTAAATAGGAGTCACAGATGTGCAGGGCTGGACATGTGTGTACAATTCTTCCCACTCCTCATGCTTGACTTACAGAGGCCACCACTGGCTCCCAGGACATCTTGTGGGTCTCAGCTGTAGAGAATCTGTAGGGCCCTTACCAGGAACCAAACCTGCCTAGCTGCCCCAACTCTGGGCCAAGGCTCTCTACCTTATACAGTGCATGAGCCCATAGTTCTTCCCCACCTGGCCAACTTAGCAGAAGAGACCGATCTATCCTGGTTGTCTTTGTTCTGGGTTTCATCCAACCTGGCTTAGGGTTTTGTCTTTTTTTTTTCCTGTGCCCCCAACACCGTCCATGGCACCACTTGGAGTTCAATGTTCGCTGTACCCATGGGCTCCTTATGCACAAATCCAACCAACTGCAGAAGGAAATGTCATTAGACCCATGATGTGTTTGTGCTGAACCCGTGAAGACTTCTTCCTTGCCTTTACTCCCACAAGACAGCCATCATTGGCGTGGCACTTACATTGCATTAGGATTTATAAGGCACTGTAGAGGTGAGGACGTACAACAGGGGAGGGTGGGGGTGAGGCAGTTACTTAAGGGATTTATCATCAACAGACTTGGGCAGCCATGAGGATCCTAGTGCCCACTCTCCTCCATGGCAAAGCACAACCTTCAAACAGCCTGTAAGTGCCGACATTGTGAGTCACTCACCTCTGGCGCCCAGCTTTCTTCCAGGCCTCCGTGTGCTGCGGGAATAAATGACTTCATGAGTGAAGGAGTGGATCTCGATGCCCTGCCATTCGGGCTCTGCCTCCTCTGTACTTCCTGGTGAGGCTGGCCCAAGACTGAGCGGAGGAAGGGAGAGGCAGGAGGAGCTGAGTGTGAGGAGACCTCAGGAAGTAGTGAGTGGAACAGGAACAGACTCTCAGGAGACAGGCTTCATTGAGCAGCGTGTTTAATTGGGGGAGAACTAAGGCTATTTAAACCTTTGGGGAGTGAGTAGAGGCTTTCAGCGTGGTGAGTACATCATTGAGTGGGGCTAAGGTGCTGGGAATGCCTTATTATCATGTAGAGGAATTCCAGGTGTTTGCTGGACACGACCTTATAAGGAGGGGAAGTTTAACCTGTAGCCTGGCTGCTAGGCTCAGGTTGGCAGAGGTAGGGGCCCAGGGTTGGGAGGGATGGGATTTTTCGGGGTTTAGACACACCTCGACCTCACTCTTGCTTCAGGATGGCTCTCCCCACCCCACCCCGTCAAACAGCAACTTGGCCCCACACTGCCCAAGATGTGGGCCTCACATGCAACTCCCTTTCCTTTCCCTCAAGGATCCCAACTGTGCTCACTACTTTTATGTCAACTTAACATAAGCTAGAGTCATTTGGGAAAAGGCATTCTCAATTTAGAAAATACCTCCATATGATTGGCCTGTGGGCAAGTCTTTACTGCATTTTCTTAATTATTGAGTGATGTGGGAGGGACCAGCCCACTGTGGGTGGCACCACTGCTAGGCTGGTGGTCCTGGATATTGTAAGAAAGCAGACTGAAAAAGCCACAAAGAACAAGCAAATAAGTAGCATTCCTCCATGATGGCTTCTTCATCAATTCCTGCCTCCAGGTTCCTGCCCTGCTTGAGTTCCACCTCTGAATTCCCTTAGTGATGGACTGTTACCTGGAAGTGTAAGATCAAGTAAACCCTTTTCTCCCTAAGTTGCTTTTGATCATGGTGTCTTATCACAGCAATGGAAACCCTATGACACCAGCCCTGCCCTAGGAACAGAAAAAAGAAAGGCACGGAGAAAATAAGTAAAGGAAGGCTCCTGAATTCCTGAGCTGGCATCCACTTAAGCCAGATGCTGGCTTCTTGGGTTATGCAAGAAGAACATTGCTATGGTTTGAATGTGGAATGTCTCCCACGAGCTGATGTATTTGAACACTTGGTGCCTAGATGTGCCGTTAGAAAGGTTATAAAACCTTTAGGAGGTGGAGTTTCACTGGAGAAAGTGTGTCACTAGAGGGGGGTGCAAACCTTGAGATTTTATAGCCTGGTCCCACTTCCTGTTCTCCCTCTGTTTCTGGACTGCCAATACAATGTTGACTGGCCAGGGTCATGCTCCTACTGTCGTGCCTCACCAGCCATGGCAGACTCCACCCTGTGGAACTGTGAGCCCATGTAAACCCTTTCTTCCTTAAGTTGCTTTTATCAAGGTATTATATCCAGAGAAAGAGCATTAACATGTGGGGAGAGAGAGAGGATGTGGTCTGTGCCCTGAGAATGGACAGGGAAAATTCCTTTGAGGCCCTGACCTGGAGCAGGTGTAAGATCACAGTCGGCAGGGTGGGTATCAGGAATAGCCAACAGGGAAGCAGGAGGGCAGGTACCCAGGCCCTGAGATAAGTAAGGGTTTCTCCCTGTAAGGAAGAGAAAAGGAAGTGTGCCTTTTGGGGGGCACCCTGAGGAGACTGGCAGGAGCCCTGGAGAGAGGCAAGCTGTTCCCTGAGTCCACAGCAAGTAGCCCAGATTTTAGCACAGCATGATGTAGCAAGTTGGCAGGTGGTGAAACTGAGTTCCCAGGGCAACCACAACTCGATGGCCACACCCTGAGTGATTTATCAGGACAGAGATGTGCTCTCTCAAGGTTCTGGAAACATCAGTAATAAAGGTGCTAGCTGGCTCTCTGCTTTGAAAGCTGTGAGAGAAGATTCCTTCCAGGCCACCCATGGCTTCCACCAGTAGAACTCCCAGCCACCCTGGCCCTTCTCAGTTTAGAGACATATTCTCTGGTCTTTACTTTCTGTTGGCTCTGGGGCCCATCTAAGCAGTTCACGACAGTTCCAACTAGACCCCACTAACTGTATGTACTTGCATCTGCAAAGAGACTTTCCCCCCTAAATAAGGCTGCATTCACAAGGGGGCTGGAGTCTGTACACTGAAGAGTCAAATAGCATAATGGGGTGGCTAGTTGTAAGGCCACCACTGTCACCCAGGTGTGTGATGTCTGTGGCCTGGAAGGAGGCATGGGCTTTGGGAATGATTCAATGCATCAACAGGTGCAGAGAGAGTTTCTCCCAAATGCCCAGGCTCAAAGCCAGACAGGAGGGAGAGGCTGAGGATGCCTGGCAGGTTTTGTCTCAAGGAACTGGGTAGATCACAGTGTAAAAACACCTTTATTTTATCTTCTTTGTTACAAAATGAACCCTTCTCCCCAAACCCAATTAGGCCAGTTTCCATTACCCAAGGGGCAACCCAACCTCTTCAAAGGCAGGTCTGGATCTCTGCAGACATTCCTTATAGCCGAAGAGCTCCAGGCAACATGAGAAGACCCATCTGTGATTGCTAAGTAATTGCTTTTCAGCTATAAAAGTAATTAAGAAATGGCACCAATTTCCCTAAGTGTAATGTAATTAAATCCACTGGCTTGGAAAATCATTTGCGATAAACTAAAGAAGCAGAAAGAGCATAGCACGGGGACCAGCGCAGCATGAGGGTTCTTCTAGGCCTTTCCCTAGATACAGTCAGGGTGGCCTTGATGGGCTTGGGCTGTGGTGGCCCATGGAGGACAGTAAAGCCATAACTGGGCTGGCTTGACCTGGCCAAAACAGAGCCTGGCCTGTGGGGTTCACTTGTCAGAACTCAAGCTAAGGGCAGAGACTGGGCCAGGTCAGGTAGAAACATGGTCCTGGCTCCACAAGGTCAAAGGCAGCTCAGGTTTTAGTGGAGATGACATTGGGGGAAGGTCCCTCCTTTGTGGAGTCCTGTGAGGATTTGGAGAGCTGCCAGTCATGGTTGGTTTCGAAACCTCACTCACAGGCTGGGATTTGAACACTTGTCTGGTGTCACTGTTTGGGAAGGCAGTGGAACTTTTGGGAGATGGACCCTCACTCCTTAGCAAACCTTGAGGCTTAGGGTCTGGCCCCAATTCCTGAACTATGTAACCCCCTATGGCTATGCCTCCCTTACCAGCATGGACTGTATCCCCTCAGACCATGAGCCAAAGCTTCTTTTGTCAGATATTCAGCCATAGTGGTGAGAAAGGTACCTAATCAGAGCTAAACAGGAAAGAGCAGTGCCTAGGACAGGCTGGCAGGGCATACCTGCAGCAGGGACCAGCTAGTGCTGTTCTCACCAAGACTTATGATTAGCAGGTAGAAGAACAGAGGCCCAGAAACTTTCCCAGCACAGCAGGGATTCCAGCAGCTGTTTGAAATGCTCAAAGTGGGGGATGCTAGGGCTCAGTTGGGGCTCAGTACTTAACCTAGCATGCCTGAAATTCTAGATTCTGTCCCCAGCACTGCACAAATCAGGCATAGTGTCATACACCTATAATCTCAGCACTAGGAAGGTAGAGGAAAGAGGATCAGAAGTTCAAGGTCAACCTTGGCTTCACAGTGAATTCAAGACAAAGGGCAACCTGGGCTACATGAGACCTTTAAAAAAAAATGCCAGAAGGCTAGAGTTGATGTTACTTTAGTTTCCAAGAGCTCACTCTTTGGAAGACCTGATTTCATCCCATCTGGCAACTGTATGAGTCTTTGAGATGTGTTATGCATCCGTATTTCACGAACCACCAAATCTGTGGGAGCAGAGCCTAGCTTGGTTGAGGAGCTACTTACTCCACAGACCACTGGACAAGCTGCCCTCCAATGTCCTTTCTGTTCAGATTCCACTGCTGGATTTTGGTCCAGGCCTCTCCCACTCCAGCGCTGCCTGCACAACTCCATCCAGCGAAAACTGTTCTGGCTGGCTTGCCCCTTGTCTCAGCTATGTTTCTGTTACTGTGATAAACAACATGACCTAAAGCCACTTGGGGAGCAAAGGGCTTATCTGGCTTACAGGTTACCACCCATCATCAAGGGAAGCCAAGACAGGAACTTAGAGGCAGGAACTTTGAAGCAGGGACCATGGAGAAACGCTGCTTGTGGACTTGCTCAGTCTGCTTTCTTTTTTTTTTTTTCCCCAGGAATGGCACTGTCCATATTGGGCTGGGTCCTCCCATATCCATCACTGTATTAGTTACTTTTCTGCTGCTGTGATACTACACCATGACCAAGGCAACTTGGAGAAGGAAGGGTTTATTTTGGTTTATAATCTCAGAAGGTGGGAGTCTTATGGTGGGAGTAGGCAGGCATGGTGGCCAGAGCAGGAAGCTGAGAGTTCACATCCAAGGAGAATGAATTGGAGGTGGTAGAGTCTTTAAACTCTGAACACCCACATCCAATGACACTCTTCCTTCAATAAGGCCTCTCCTCCTAAGCCTCCCCAAACAGTGCCACAAACTGAGGCCCAAGCATTCACATACCCAAGCATTTGGAAGACATTTTCACTCAAATCACTATAATCATTCATTATACAAAGGCATCCACAGAATCGCCCACAGGCCAACCCGATGAAGATAATTCTCCAACTGAGGCTCCCTCTTCCCAGATGACTCCAGTTTGGGTCAAGTTATCAAAGAACTAAGCAGCAAGGGATGGAGGCACACGCCTTTGACCCCAGCACTCAGGAAGCAGAGGCAGGCGGATCTCTGAGTTTGAGGCCAGCCTGGTCTACAGAGCATGTTCCAGGGCAGACAGCAGTACATAGAAAAACCCTGTTTCAAAACGAATAAACAAGACCCTCAAAGCAGCAGCAAAAACAACAAACCAGAACATTCCATCTCAGCACCTTCTAGGGCTCACTGGTGCTTCACAATGGAAATCAGACAACCTTCAGAGCTCTCTGTTGTACTGTGCCCACCACCTCAAGGGACTCCTCATTCTTGCTGTCCTTGTCACTGTTGTGCTTTGAATGGGAAACAGCCCATTCAAAGCACAACTTGATCTGGCCCTAATGGACTATGGCTGGCTCTTCCTTGGTCAAGGACTTCAAGGGCATTGGATACGTGATGCCCAGAAGCTGATGCTGCCTGGCAGTTGGAATCTTATCTGGGCTCTCATCTCATCTCATAGCAGCTGGGCTGCTATGTGCAACACACAAAGTCTGGCCAGCTTCAAAGGAGGCAGCACGGATCCTACCGCTCCTAGGAAGAATGTCCAAGCACATGAGATGAACATAAGGAGTTGGAATACATTGTTGCAGCCATCTTAACGAAAACCTGCATGCCAGTAGAGGATGATAGTCACTGTCATTTTGGGGGTCAGCCCACCACCCTCAGAGCTTTGGGGTCAGGCAAACCTCAGATGGACCAGCTGTGACTCTGAATGGCCCTTCTTGTTTCTTCTACTCTATGCTCTTGACTAATAACATGGGGCTTGGGGAGACACACTTTTTCTCTTCTCTTGCAGTTATGCTGTGAGTCTTGAAGTGAGAATACATATGGAACATTCTAGGATCTGGAGCACCTCAAGATATAAGCTTTTCTTAGTCCTGCCAGCTAGCCCCTCCGTAAGATATTTCTGCAGCCCTAGGAACCATTCACTCAGAGTCAGGAACTACAGGGCCACACCAACCACCATGTCCTGGGCTTTGGGAACTTCAGCTGTGAATGACCATCCTTGGAAGCTACCCATGGCATTCTGAATCACTTGGGGAGTTCATTCAAACATCCCCACAAGGGCCCAGGGAGATACGTGGTCAGTGATAGGACCGGAAAGACGCATGGAGACCCTGTAGTCTTCCGCCCCAGCTTTCCAGCCCGGAGGAAAGGCCATGTTTAGTTTGGAAACGGTCGACATTATCAGCACCAACCCTGCCTGCAATCTTCTCCTACAGCTGAGTAAACAGCCCTGCTCCACACGCATGCTAGCCCAGCTCTGGAAACCTACTGGGCTTATCTATGTCTTACCCCTCACCAAGCCAGGCCGCATTGCCTCCTTTGAGGTATACTCCTGCCCCCAGAATGGCCCCATGGGTCCTGGAGGCCTGCCCTTGGCCCTGCTTCCTCCCAGTCCTGTTCCACTCTGACACTCCTCCTCCTCATCAGCAAAGCAAGGATAACACAGCCTGTTAGGTCACATCAGTTGCAGGATTAACCGAGACACCATTATCAGAAGGTGTGGGGCCCAGAGAGCCTGGTTTCACTTCGAGAGATAGGAGGGTAGGGACCCAAAGTCAGCCTTTCTCCAAGCTTGTGGCCACCATCATTGGTTCCTACATTCAGCATGTCCTTGGGCAAGTTCACTAACTAACTTCTTTGAGGTTTGGCTTCTTCACCAGTGAACAAGTGATAACTGAGACCAATTAGCTTGCTCAGCGGCTTAGTGCTTAGTGCTTTTCAGAGGACCAGAATTCAGTTTCTAGCACCTACCGTGTCAAGTAGCTCACAACTCTAGCTCCGGGGGAATCAAACTCCCTCTCCTGGCCTCAGGGGACACCTGCACACACATGCCCATCATATACATATATAAAACTAACATAAACCTTTAAAAAAAAAAGTGATACTGGAGCCAGGCATGGTGGCACAAGCCTTTAATGACAACCATGGAGATGTGGTGTACGGGCTCTTCACCTGTGACAGTCATTTATTTACAGAGTGTTCCAGGGATGACAATGAATTCACTGCATTCCTGTAAGAGGGGCTGGGAGGCTTTGTCTTCTAAAGCTTGGATTTCCACTCTGTCTCATAGATACAATGAAGCTACTCAACATGTTCACATGTAGAATCACACATATGTGTGTATCTGTCTATGCATATACATATATATTTTTTTTACATTGTTGCTAGTTTTTTTTTTTTAAATGGCTACTTGTTATAGTTTGATCACACAATGTCTCACAGGTTCAAGTGTTTAAGGCTGGGTCCCCAGCTGGTGGCACTGTTACAGGAGGTGGTGGGAACTTATAGGGGATGTGGTTGGGTGTCCAATTGATAGTTCTAATAGTTGATCTTGACTGGATTGAGAGTCACCACACAGGAATTTGGTAAAGCACACCTCTGGGTATGTCTGTAAGGACCTTTCCAGAGGTGAATGGATCCTCAAGGCTTTGACCTAATCATCGGCTTCATCCATTTATGACTCAAAATCTGAAGACCAAATCAGGCATGTGGTACATGCCTGAAACTCCAGTGCTCCAGAGGTAGAGGCAGGAGATGAGGAGTTCAAGGTTATCCTCAGCTACATATCTAGCTCCTGGCCAACCTGAACTATTTGAGATTCTCAAGTGGTGGAATTGTGGAAGATGGTATCACATTGCCTATGGCTCTACTAAGACACAGTAGAGTGACTCTTAGGGCTACCCAGCTGGTAAGTGACAGAATTTGTCCATCAGAAAGTCCTGTCTTTGTGTATTTGTGCCTGTCTTGTCTGTCTGTCTGTCTGTCTGTCTGTATCACTCACACACAAACATGCATGCACTCGCACACACACACACATACATACACACATGTACACACTCACACACATGCTCACATGCACACAAGGACTCAGGCATGTACATCCTCAGGACTTAACAAATCACAAACTAAAGACCCCAAACAACATAGACCAAACCCTGAAATGCACCTCCTCTCTTGGGGACAGCTAGTCCCCATAGGATTATCCCATAGGATTTCTGTCTTTTTGTGGCTGGGTACACAAAATTTCTGATCTTATGCTCAGATTCTGTGGTTAAAATGGTATTTCTAAACAAACTCTCTTTTTCTCTCTCCTTTCCCTCCTATTCCCTCCATCCCTCCCAAGATCAAAGGAGGCATTTGGACCTTTAAGATAACATTCATTTGGAGAGAGATGGTAATATATAAGATTAATGAAAATTAACATAATCCCTCTGGGTAGAAGAGCTTTTGTCCAGTCGTTTGTCCTGCTGTTAATTACTCGTTAGGTGGTGATAAATGCTTTAAATCAAAGATGCCTGGAAAACCATTTAAATAATTTTCACCTAATTAGGTTCCCTGCCCATTCTCTCAAATCTTTCCCCAGTGTAGTCCCTGCTTTTGACATGAACTTTGCCAAGAGTCGGGGCCCTGAAGTGCACATGGAACAGGGAATCATTCCAGCTCCTCGGCTCTGACCCACTAACCGATTTATTTTTTCAGACTGTGGATGGAAGATCAAAAGAAAGTTTATCAGTTTCTGTCTCCCTTTAGCCTGTCCAGCCAGACTTGTGACAAAACCCTATCAACCTTGAGGTTGAGAGAGCCCCAACTCTGGGAAGGACAGGGAAGAGATGGGGGGTGGAAGGAGGAAGAAAGAGGGAAAGGAAGGAGATGAGGAAGTAGAAGAGTAGACGAGGGAGGGTGAGAGGGAGAGAAGGAGGGAGACAGAGAGGGAGAGAGACAGAGACAAGAGAGACCCCCAACAGGACATTGTCAGGTTAGTGGCAGGAACTGCCACAGGGCATACAGCCAGCCTGTGAAAGGGCCTGAGGGCAGAGGTGGCAGAAGTTGGGTGGCTAAGAGAGCTCTTGGTATAATCCTTGTGGGTCCTCCATTCATGGATGTTCCTGAGATCTGTGGGGCCGGAGGATGACAGGAAGATGGTGGGAATTGAGAAGCAGCAAATTCCCAGGACTTCTGCATCAAGAACCTTTTGCCCTTGGGTTAGGGCTATAGATCAGTCATTACTGAATTTGCCTAGCATGAAGGAAACCCTGGGTCCAATCCCCAGAATAACAAAAACTGGGCATCCCAGCACTCCAGGGCCGAAGGCAGAAGGATTAGAAATTACACTGAGTTGGAGGCATCTCCCTCAGAGCCTCCAGGATCAGAACTCAATCCTTTGCAAATAAGAGGCTTGTGTCCTCAGTTCTCTCCCTCAGTCTCCACCACTAATGGGGCGGTCTCAAGTGAGTCATGCAGTGATGTTTATGGGGCTCATGGAAAGTGGGATGCAGTGTAGCCCTCTGTCCAGAGTCTAGGAGGAATCCCAGGCAAGACCCAATGGCTCTGCCACCTGCAGAGTGTGCCACAGCCAACCTCTCTCTCAGGCTGGAGCTTCTTGCCACTCCCTTGAAGCCAGAAGATACAAAATGTATAATGAAGGAAAATTCCTTCATTAGGTACCTCCTCCAGCTCAGTAAAAACCAAGCCAGGCAGCTCACACGCAAGCTGGAATCTTCATCACGGCTCCTCCCTTCCTTTAGCCCAGGCAATCCTTCCACTGGAGGCAACAAGAGGTTTTCAGACACCCAGAGTCCCAATTATTTGGATATTTGGGGAACACGTCTGTTAATGATTTGGGATCCCAAGGACTTATTTTGAATTAATTCCTTCTTTAAAGGGTGGTCTGGCTCCCCATGAAGGGGCAGGCCCTTGATGACCAATCTCCATCTCACACTAAATGAACTTTTTACAGGTTCCAGATGACACCTGGCACCTGGCAAGAGGGAGGCAGCTCCCAGGGTCAGTTGCAACCAGAGTTCCCTAGGCCACTGCTTCAGTCATGGGGCAGGAGGGGATGCCCTCCCAGGCAGGTATTTCAGCAATGCCTTTGAGGAGCCTCTGGGATCCTCAGTAGGAATCAATGGGAAACCGAGTCCCAAAGCTTGTGTCCCACATGTGTATAAGTCTGCTTCCAAGGGAAGACTGGGCCCTTCTAGTCAGTCCCTCTGCCATCCTTCCACCGTGTGTGTGTGTGTGTGTGTGTGTGTGTGTGTGTGTGATGTGTATTTTAAGATAACTGGATCAGGGAGATACCTCTATAAGCACTTTGTCTATGTGATGGTTTGAATTTGAATAAAAATGGCACCCATAGGTTCATAGGGAGTGACACTATTAGGAAGTGTGGCCTTGTTAGACGAGGTATGGCCTTGTTGGAGTGTGGGCTTTGAGGTCTCAGAATCTCATGCCTGGCCAGTGTGTCACTGTCATTTAATGCTGCTTACAGATCCAAATGTAGAACTCTCATCTACCTCTCCAGCACCATGTCTTCCTGCATGCTTCCATGCTTCCCACCATGATAATGGGGACTAAACCCCTGAACTGAAAGCCAGACCCAATTAAATGTTTCCTTGTAAGAGCTGAGGTGGTCACGGGGTCTTTTCACAGCAATAAAACCCTAAGACAGTCTATAAAGTTCATATAGTGCTTTGCCATGCAAGCGTGAGGGTTCATGTTCAGCCCCCCAGAACCCACATAAAAAGCCGGGCTTGGTAACTGTGCTTGAATTCCAAGCTGCGGGGAGTCCGAAGCTGGTGGATCTCTGAGGACCACTGGCCAGCCAACTTACACTAACTGGTGATAAGGAGACACTGACATCACAAGTCTTAGAAACCAGGCTAATCACCCACAGAGAGGGTGGAGCATGAGCTCTGGAGTGACTGACAGTCTTTGTTCCCCACCCTTCCCTATATTAATCTTCTGGCTGGAGATGGGATATAAGGCAGATATTTAGAATGGCAATCCACTGTCTTCTCAGATTTCAGGATCTCTGAAGGAAGCATGGTTTTAAGATTCAATTCCTGTCTCTGCTGCTCACTGGCATCAGAATGACAGGCCAGCAAGGAGCTCTGGCCTACACACTACACCTCTGGCTCTTGGGTCTGGAACAGTGATGCTTCAAATGTGGATGCACATGTCTCTGAGTGAATTCAAACATAGGATTCTTTGGTTACTTGGGAATTCTTTCTTGGCTTGCTTTTGACAAACAGCCAGTTGATTTCCACAGTGGCCATGTGATTTCACATTTCCACCAGCAGGTCCCAGGTTGTCAGCCCCCAATACCTGCTGCTGTCTATCCCTGGCTCACACCCACCTCATAGATGCACAGCGCTGCCTCAGTACGGTTCAATTCCAGCTTTCCTGAGATGAGTGATGTGGGGCAGCTCTTTGAGCTTCTCCACGTTTGTGTGTGTCTTCCTTGGAGAAACATCTGTTCCGGGTCTCTGCCAATCTTTTACTTGTAGTAGGGCTGTAGAAGTTCTCTGCTCTGCAGACAAGATTCTTGTTGGATGTCGGACTTGCATATCCATCTCCAGGTTTCCCTTTTGTTTGTTGGTGCCTGAAAGCTTTTCCATTTACTGTGGCTTAGTGCTACCTAGTGTTCCCTCTGGCTCCTGGCTCTATATTTACTCCCTGGCCCCATCTCATAAAATGTTCCTTCTTCTCCCAGACTCTGGCTGAATGAATCCTCTTTGCTCCCAAGTGTCAATTTAAATGTCACTTCTGCTTGGAAGCCTTCTCCACTCGCCAGCTGGGATCCATGCATTTCTTCTCAGTTCCAAGAAAAGAAGGGTTTCCCTCTGTCAGGACACTTATCCGAGTGCTTCACAATTGTTTGTTTGCATGTAGGTCCCTCCCACCAATACACACAGACACCTCTGACCGTGGATTTTTTCACAACAAGGATCGGATTTTCCACTCCATTAACCAAGCACAGAGTCTGGCTTTTGGAAGGCTCTTGAAGTTGATGGGAACAAGCTAATCCTGTGGTTCCAGATATTTTTCATTATGAGGACTTCTCACATAAAGCAGTGCACACATCTTCACCTGATAGAAATTATGTTTCAGTGTGAGTCAGTGGAGACTATCTGTGGCAAGACAGCTGGGCTTTAAAATGCATGTGCCTGCTCTTAGTCCAGTAGAGACGAAACTTTTTCCCCATGTATGACGCAAGAGGTTTAACTGGGAATTCTAGACTGCCTCCCCTCCCCCAGCCGGTTCTGTAGTCCATAGCCTAGAAGCACTATCCATTTTAGCAACAGGGAAATTAAGTCTCGAAGGTGGTTGTGTTTTGAATGTATGTCAAAGGCTCACACATTTGGATACTTGGTCCCCAGCTGGTTGGCGATGTTTGGGAAGGTTGTGGAAGCTTTAGGATGCAGAGCCTTACTAGAGGAAGTAAGTCATTGGGAAGGAAGGTGAGGTTTTATCTCAGCCCTACTTCCTGTCTGCTGCCTTCTTTCTGACTATAGATAGGAGGAGACCAGTCCCCTCCTCTCTTGACACTTTTCATCTTTCCTACATGGTGCTTTGTGCCACTCAAATTGTGAGCCAAAACAAACTCTTCCAAGTTGCTTCTTGTCAGGCATTTGGCCATGGCCATGAGAAAAGTCACTGATAGAAAGGTGGAAAGCCGCCGGGCAGTGGTGGCGCACGCCTTTAATCCCAGCACTTGGGAGGCAGAGGCAGGCGGATCTTTGTGAGTTCGAGGCCAGCCTGGTCTACAAAGTGAGTCCAGGACAGCCAAGGATACAAAGCCCAACCCTGAAAAAAAAAACCAAAAAAAAAAAAAAAGAAAGGTGGAAAGCCAGTAGCCAGTGATTCTGGCAACACTGTGTTCCAAAGCACCTGCTGGAAAAAAAAAATCCCACCCCTATCTCTCTTAGTTGCTGTGAAGAGACAACATGACTAAGGCAACTATTATAAAAAAGCATTTAATTGGGGGCCTGATCAAAGTTTTAGAGGGTTAGCCTATTATTGTCATGCCGGGGAGTGCGGCAGCAGTAGACAAGCAAGCATGGAAAAGTAGCTGAGAGCTTTATTTTTACATCCTGATCAGGAGAGGAGAGGCAGGAGAGAGAGAGAGAGAGAGAGAGAGAGAGAGAGAGAGAGAGAGAGAGTTTGGCATGTTTGGCATGGGCTTTTGGAACCTCAAATCCCACCCCCAAGTAACATGCCTTCATGTGGACAACAAGGCCACATCCTCTAATCCTTTCCAAACAGTTCATCAACTGAGAACCAATCATACAACCATACGAGCTTATGGGAGCCATTCTCATTCAAACCACCACACCATTCTTTCCAACATGGATCAGGCTTTGCTAGCTCCTGGTCCAGCCTAAGAACTGGGAAAGAGAGTGGTTATAACAGCCCAGCTGAGGGCTTACCACTTCACTGTTCTTTCTTTTCTTGCAGGAAGGCTGAGGACCAAAAGCCTGAATGATGGCCAAAGGAAAAGGCAGGTGAAGCATGGAAGCCACTCAGTCCTGTCCCTGGAAGTCCCCCAGGTTACCGTTTGACTTCTTTTCCTGAGCTAGTATTAGCAGCAATCAATGTATTTAAGCTTGTGACAGTCTAAGAGAGAAAAAGCCTCAATATCCATGGCACTACTTTTGGGGGAGCACTGGGTGTGACACAGATGAGGAACAAGCCTGCACTGGATAAGTCCCCAAGGTGATCTGTCCCTCTACCCTGCATAGCCTGTCCTGACTAACGCAGCTGCTAGGCAGTTGGATTTTATCTACCAACGGGCTTTCTTCCAGCAGCACTGAGGGAGCCCAGCCCTGGGATCTCTGCAGAACACCACCTCTCTTAGTAGTACCCAGAGAGGTGACAGTTACCCTGTGCCCCAGCACTTCAGAGTATAACATGGGAGGCTGAAGAGCAAAGAAAAGGCTCAGACACAGAGATACAAGTGAAAATTTGTGGGAAAGGTGAGGCCCAGGTGACAACCCAGAGAGGGGAATCAGGACACACACTGAACTTTGAGAGTTACACAAACCGGCTCCTCCCTGGGCCACTGGAGCAGCACATTCTAAGTCCCCAGGCTTCTGTGTCATTTGTAAAGCAGGGGACTCATAACTCTCAATAGTAAGAGCATACCTTGCGCTGCTGGAAGAATGTGGTGGTGTGTATGTGACATGCTGCATGTTCTGAAGGCTGGGTGTAATCTTTTGCCTTGTAGTTTTCAGGTCTCTCCCAGCGCTGAGTTGGGATGGCAGAACCATGAGGGGCAAGGGATGCTTTCCCACTGAGGAGAAAGAAGACAGCTTCACAGTATTGTCTGTTGCTGTGAATGGCTTTGTTTCTATTCTACACCAATACCTAGCTCAGGAAGTGGCCATGACTCCTCAAAGGCCACGCCTTATAAGGGCGGGCAGGCACTCAAAGCTTTCCAAGTGCCCATCTTCCAGGGAGGGATGTCTCACAGTGATGAGGGGAATCTCTGTGCTTCCTGATGCTTTCCCTGATATTTGCTCGCCACCTTCCAACACACCTGCCTGCCTCCCTCTGATCTCCCAGACACATATCCTCCTCAGGCCCTTTGCACTTGCTGTGCCCCCAATGAAATGTCCCCCCCCCCGCAGACAACCCCAGAGCTGGCCATGTCCCTTCATTCCTGACTCTACCAAATGTCACCCTCCAGAGAAGTGGCCTGGCCTGCAAGAGACCCTCACTTCCTTTGTTTGTTTTAGTCCTGGCTATTAACTGCTGCCCATGCCTGATATGGTGTCGTGGACTGGGTCTGCTTCCTGTTTCTTCCCTTTGTTGCTGCTTCCAGATGAACACCTCTGCAGCAGAGATGCTTTGGATGCTGTGTTAACTCCCATTTGCCTTACAGCTGCAACAGCTCCACGTGCCACGTAGCTTTGATAAGCACTTTCAGAGTGAAGGAATGGGTACAAAGAAGGACAAGAGAATTGATTGTGAAGGCCATTGTCACTGTTGCTCAGAAGGTCCTCTGTTCTCCTCCCAGGTGGACGACAGAAAGCAGAACTGGCCGTGCTTCAGGTGGTGAACTTGAAAAGGAACAGAGGGACTCACCTCTGCCTAGGGAGGCCACCTTGGGCCAGTGGGCAGCTTCTGCCCTCACCTCTGGTTACTGAGCTGGGACCTTGATTTACTGGGTTCATCCCTAACTGAGTTGCTCAAGCCTTCCTTGTAACATAAAATTATCTTCCAAACCAGCAAGCCCTAGAAACCAGGTAGGCTTTGTGTTTGGATGTGGACATGCTAGAGTGGCTCTTAAGGTGTAAAATGCAATGCTCAGGTCCAAAGCCAGTTAGTTTGTTGTGTCCTTTCCTTTTTTTTTTTTCTTTGAAAGAAGCCTGGAGCTCAGGATCAGTAGGCTAGATTGGCTGGCCAACACAGAGCTGACAACACATGCCACTAGGCTCTACTTTGTTTCCACATTAGTATCCGACCCAGGCCCACACAATTGGGGAGTCAGCACTTTACAACTGTCTCTCCAGCTCAAGGGCTCCTATCTGCTCTGTGCTGGAAGCCCACAGTATGAGGTAAATCTGCTCACTTTCCAACTGGGGCTTCATGGACAACATGGAAACACTTTAAGACTGAGGGTGATGTCCCAGAGACACTGGGAGGGACTCTGAAGGATGGATTCCAGTACAGGAAGAGCACTTGCTGTTTCCCCAGGAAGTTCCTGCCCCACCATAGAAAAGAGAAACAAATGGGTTTCAATTCCATTAAATTGGAGGCAGCTTTCCCCCTCCTGTTTAGGGAAGGTCTATGTTGTCTGGGCCCTGTGGCTATGGAATGTCAACAGCCTTACCTTATCAGCAGGACACTGGGGGCTTGTAAAGAGCTAACTGTGCTCAAATTCTTCTGTTCCAGGTTTATTTAATTAAGTGGATTCTTTTCATTTTAACTAAAGCTGCATCACTCTCCATGTCTAGATCAGCCTGTGAGAAAATCATTTCCAAGAGATATGGAATGGCCACTTGAATTTGCCCTGAACAAGGCTCTCATTACAATGGGCCATGGAGGCAAATTCTATCAATACCAACCTTGTGCTTTTTCATAGGATTTCAACAATTGCCCATTCCTGCATGCAGTTCCTTGCACACTGAGGACGCAGGGCAGCCAGGAGGCAGCTCTGCTCTCTGTAAATATCCATTCAGTTTTACATTGTTGACTAATCACATGCTGGATGCCTGGTATCAGTCAGTCTCAGGCTGGCGAGGAAGAGATGCATGGACCGACAGTGGGACAGGTGCAAGAGAGGAACAGTCCCATCTGCTGGGTGCCAGCATGTGCACCTCTCTTCCAAGTGTCTGTTTCTTCCCACTGAACCCTAGTGGCAAAGGATGCAGCCAAAGGATGTGAAGTCTCTATTCAGATTCTAGAGGCCCCTCTCTTCCTGGCTGTACTGATCCTTGTGATGTTTGTGATGCAGGACGTACGGCCACCATGCTGATAGGCGGACAGTGACTTTTCCTGAGAAAATGAACAGATGTCTGGTCACCTCAGATCAAGTACCAATAGACCAAAGGAGCAACTCCACCTAAGTCCAGTCAAGTCTGTTGTGGAGAATCAATAAATAAGTGTGTTGGGAGTTATTTATAGGAACATGGATAACTGAACTGTCTACTCCAGAATGGAGAATGACTCATGAAAGGAAAGCTATATCCCTGGAGCACCTGCCCAGATTGCAGACAGCTCCACCAGAGAGTCTCCTCTCCTCAGACTTGCTGCTTTTAAAACAACAGATGTGAACCTTGTAATTGTCTGACTTCTGGGCCCAAATCTTAAGAACGTCTCTCCTTTCTCTAGGGAGGAGTGTTTCAACACCATATAGAGCATCTCAGAAGTCTCCCTGTAGCAGTGGAGTCTGGAGCTGATTTGGAGGTGGGGGAGCAGGTTAGAGACAAGGAAGATAGGCAGGCAGGCGGGGACAGGGAGAGAAACACTTAGCACCACTACCCCCCAGTGTGATATTGAGGCTCAGAGTTGGTGGGCCTAAGAGTGAGCCTGGTCCGTTCACCTGCATCCATTTCTCAGCTCTTGTCCTTCATGTTTATGTGGATATCAGGGAATTCTGGGACTACCTGATCCTCATCAGCCCTGTGGGGAAGTTAGCATGCCCACTTCCTAGGAAGTTATTGAAAACACTGTAAAACATTGTTGGAGCTGAGAGTATGGCTCAATTCTATAGTCCTCACCCAGCACGTACAAGGCTCTGCCTTCCATCTCAAGCACCACAAATAAATCAGTAAATAAATAAATAGTAAAAAGCAAATTTTAAACTCTACCTCAGAGTTTTCTGTAAAGGAAAGTGTTCTTGTTACCATACTTGAATTTTCTGATGCTTCTGTAACAAGATGATTTTGTTATACTCACTGTCTAACATCTGGCAATGTTAAGATGAATGGCCCAACTTAACAGACAGAGAAAAGACAAAATCAAAGACATGTTTGAAGTGGTCAACCAGAGAGGGTTAGTATGTCCTCATCCGGAACACAGGAGTATCTTTCATGTATGGTGTTCATGAATGGACACACAGATGAGGTTCAGGAGAAAGTCCAGTTACAACAATCAGGCTAGCCTTCGCTCCTGTAGCAAATAAATCAACATTTTAATGTCCTAATGTTTCTTACTCCCTTAGTCCTTTGAGGATAGTACACCTGCTGGGTCTGCTCTGGGTGGGTCTGTGCTCTTCCACAGGGTCATTCAGAAGCTCAGGCTTAAGAGAACTCTGTCACCTCCCACAGTGACTTTCAAAGACATCCATCCTGGCTTTAACCCCAATGAGGAGGGCTTTAACCCCAATGAGGAGGCAAAGAAGGATGGGAAGGAGGGCCATTCTAAACCCGCCTGTCCCACCGTATCGTATCACTGTCTATCACCCTCCAGTAGAGCAGACACAGGGTCCCACCTCACTGCCCAGTTAAAGGAACCAGGTTTGGTGGATTGATGGCCTTCTCTGCCAACTGACTCTACCCTTCCTGATCAGTACCATGAGGGAATATGAATAAATTTAACAACAACAAAAAAAAGTATACAGAAACTACAAAGCATAGTTGGAAGAAGCGAAAAGACCAGGCTGGCCTCTGCCTTCCGAGTGCTGGGATTAAAGGTGTGTGCCACCACTACATGGCTGGGATTCTCTGTTAAAGTGCCCAGAGCCTTAGTAGTGCAGCATAGCGGAAGGCCTGTAGAGACAGATAAATGTGATGGTTGCACAATGATCTGCAACTTATTGCCAGTGAACTATTTAATCTAAAATGACAACTCCCAGTAAATGGAAAGCTACAATAACGAGACTATGGAGACATCAGCATGAGGTAGAGTCACAGATTCATGGAATGAAATTGGAAGTCCAATTGTGAACTCTTACTCTGGGAATCAAATTTACCTTTGATGAGCATGCCCATGACATGCTATGAAGAGAGAACTGTCTTTTCAGCACAAGGCACCTGGAAATCCAAGTTCAAGAGAATGAATTTGGACTCCTACCTCCCATGTTAAAAAAAAAAATTAATTCAAGAACTACTGATGGGTCGAATGTAAGAACTAAAATGACAAACTGCATAGAAGAAAACAGCTATAAACTGGTATGGCCTTGGAGTGTGTTAGATGACATTTAACAAACAAGCAATGAAAGAAAAAATTGGTAAGTTGTATGTCACCAAAATTTAAGCTCTCCTACACCAAAGGACACTAAAAAGAAGGAGAAAACACCATCCACAAAATGGGAGAAAATGTTTGTACATCACACATCTGATACTTATCTGGTCTAGAGTCCAGAATACATAAAACATTCTCACGAGTACCAGTGAGAACAGATCTTACAGCTAAAGAAGGAGCATAATAATCAGTTCTTCAAAGAAGAAATGAAAATGGGTAAATGTGTCAGGTAGTGATGGCACACACCTTTAATCTGGCACTGGGGAGGCAGAGGCAGGCGGATATCTGTGAGTTCGAAACCAGCCTGGTCTACAGGGCGAGTTCCAGGACAGCCAGGACTCTGTTACACAGAGAAACCCTGTCTAGAAAAAAAAATATTTAAAAACAAGAAGACATGTTGATGAGGATGTAGAGAAATGAGCCCCAATACACTGCTACTGGGGTGTCTCCTTTGGGGCAGGTCCTTTGGGAAGCAATTTGACATTTCTTCAAAGAGTTCAACATAACAGCAGCCACATGACCCAGCGGTTCTTCTCCTGGATGTGCACTGCACAAAACTGACAGCCTAAGGTCATGCCAAAAATCCTCCATAAACACTTACACCCAACTCAACACCTTCCTACTAGGTGTTGTGCTTTGGGTCTGAACTGTCCTCCACAGTTCCATGTGTTTCAACACCTGCTCCCAGCTTCTGGTGCTGTTTTGGGGGGCTATGGACATGTCAGGAAGTGGTGTCTAGCAAGAAGAAGCAGGTAATTGGGGATAGACCCTCGTGGGGATCTTGTCCCTGGCTGCCTCCTGCCTCCCCCTTGGCTTCCTGAACCACTAAAGTGTGAACAAGCCCACCCCAAGCTTCTACCACCTTGGACAGTACCATTTCAGATGCCATTCCTTCTTCCCCATGATGGGCTTGATGACCTAAAACTGTGTCATCAAAAATAAATCCCCCTTCTCTAGAGGAAGATCTTTCAGATATTCTGTCACAACAACAACAAAAGTAACAAATACACTAGACAAAGAGTGGCTGCAACTTAAATGTGATCAAAGGGGGATGGATGGACCAACGGGGAAATACAGGAGAAGTGATGAGTCCATACAACAGAATAACGCTCAGACACAAAATGGAATGGAATTCCCAACAGTAGCCCCCATGGTGAGCCTTGGAAAAAGGTCAAGATCCATTCCACTGTCCCCAAATTTTAATACTCCTATTGAGACAATTAGGGGCAAATATCTTCTACTTGCTCACGCGGAACACATCTGTCTCCAAAATAAACACCAATCAGGCAAAGCCTGGGAGCAAAATGCAGAGCTACCACAGTAGTAAGCCTCAGCCTGCTTAGCACCAGGACACAGGGAGAAGGCCAGGCAGGACCCTCCTCCTGCTGGTTCCTTTTGGAGACAGGCGGCCCAGGGAAGTGTTACCTTAATGCTTTCCCAAGCCTCCTGTCCACACCAGAGCTGGTGGGGGTGAGGGGCAGGATGGGGGGCAGGAGCTGACTGACTCACTCCTAGCTAAGGAAGGCAATACACTAAGGAAGGGCTAGGGAGAAGGACTGAGTTCACCACCATGGGGCACTTTCAGCTCTTTGGCCTGTCCCTGTTGCTCAGGAGTTAGCCATTCACAACTCTGAGTCTGGCCACATTCAGAGTGCGGCCTTCTGTGGACATGGTGCTTAGGTTACCTGGGGAACCAGAGCCTTCAGGGCCGGGTTTCCATTCCATTCAAGCTGAGGGCTATGAGCTTAGGAAATGTGGGTACTATGGGGTCCAAGGAGCCACAATAGCACCCATGAAGATCTCTCCCTGTCTGTCACTATTACATGCATTACTAGTCCCCTCTGTGTCTGGGTTCCATGTTCATGGTGTCTACTAACTAAAATGCTCAGGGGGAATTGTCTATGCATTGAACTATGTGTAAAATCTGTAAACAAACAAATAGCAGAATAAGCATGCCATTTCTATAAAGGCTATGCATATCCACCATGTATCTGCATGGTTCTGGAAACATGCCCTGCAGGTGTGGAGCATGTCTGTACTTCACTCTGGGATCCTCAGACCACCCTCTAAGGCAGACACTGTGTTAGTCCCATGCCTCAGATGAAGAAACCAAGGCTCAAGCAGTTTGGGCCAGATTTTTCTGGATGTAGGACTGCAATGCTGATGTGGCAGTCCCAGTATGCTGGCCTGACTGTCTCCTGTGCTGGATTGAGGATGATCACAGCACACCTGCCAAGACATCTACACCCTCATCTCCAGAACCATGAGCAACAAAGCAACTCTGTGGATAGGTTAAGCTGATAATTCTGAGCTGGGGATCTAATCTTGGACTGCCCAGGTGAGCCTAGTGAGAACAGCCACCTTACCAAGTTGTAGTGGATGCCAGAATCATAAGTAGCCTTGAACTCTGTGAGGACCATGCTTTCCTATACATATAAGACTGTGGGGATAAATTAAGACTAGGAAGAGATGAAGAACAACAACTAATAATAAAATTAAACAGGGCAATGCATTGTAGTAAGAGTTATTAAAACTCACAACACATAATCACTATCCTGTTGTTATTTTAGGTAGACTCATGTATGCAGGGTTGGCCTTGAACTCCTGAGTGTCCTGCCTCTAGCTGTCAAGTGCTGATTAAAGCACGAATCCAAACGGTTTATTTCTGTAGTTTTCATGCCTTGGTTGGCTCAGGTAACCAAATCCTCATGAGAGGAAGGATAGAGGGTCAAGGACAGGAGAAGGAGCTGCCCAGGGGACAGGCTGTGGTGCTGGTATGGAGGTGAGGAACAGAAACCTGGCGGTCTCTGTAAGACAGGGGCAAGTCCTCTCTCGGCCTCCACTCCCAGAGGGATCCAGCCACTCCCATTCCTTGACACTAACCCAGTGAATCAGAATGAGAAATCTGACCTCCAGCACTGAAATGAGATACATGTTATTTAATTCACTTTTAATACACATGGGTGTTTCACTACATGTATGCTGGTGCACCAGGTACATGTCTGGTGCCCAGGGAGGCCAGAAGAGGGTGGCAGATCTTCTGAAACTTGAGTTCCACATTGTGAACTGCCTTGATGGTGTTGGGAATCTAATCCAGGTCCTCTGGAAGGGCAGCCAGTGTTCTAACACAGAGCTGTCAATCCAGCTGCAGGACTTATTATTTTAAGCCACTAAGTGAAGACGAAGCTTGTAACTATCCAATATATTTATTAATAACTATAGGCACTTATAACAAATATAAACACTTATTACCTAATTACTAGCCCTATGAATGACTATAAACCCCTGTTACCTAACAACTTACCCTATTAATAACTATAACAACTATTATCTAACAAGGAATCCTAACCTTTTAGAAGGATACACAGTCTCTGGAGCGGGTCCTCAGTTGTCAGGAACACCTCAGGGGCGTGGTGGTGCACTCCTTTAATTCCTTTAATCCCAGAACTCAGGAGGTAGAGGCAGCCGGATCTCTGTGAGTTCAAGGCCACCCTGGTCTACAAAGTGAGTCCAGGACAGCCAGGGTTACACAGAGAAACCCTGTCTCAAAAAAAAAAAAAAAACCAAAACAACAACAAAAAAAAAAGAGAGTAGATCCTTCAAGGCACTTAATCAACAGTCTTTCTTCAGGAACATCTCAGACGTAAGTCCTTTAGAGTAAATTGGCTATGGCAGCTTCACTTTAAATGAGGCTTGAGGCTTTCTTCTCTCTGGAAGGCCTCAGCTGCTCATAAGCCAACTTACTCAGTTTGTATTAGCCATTCAGCCGCTCTGCCTCAGTCTTTGAGGCTGGCCACAGTTCCATTCAGGCCACTGTTTGAACTGGTCGAACCCCTCTAGGCAAAAGCTGTGCCACAGGGTTTAGCCCTTAGCCTTTTGCTGCTTTGCTGAGGCTTTCTCTGCTCACCAGATTCTTTGTGCCTCAGGGAGAGCTGGCTGTATTTTTTCAGCCCTGTTTGAGATTAGCTTTTCAGTCCATGAGCATTTTCTCCATCAGATGATACAAGCCGCCTTGCGTCTTGTCATCTCTAGCATGGGAACTCTATAGCATGGAAACTCTCGGGCTCCACCCACTTCCTCCTTAAATAGGGTCTCCCCTTGTTTCACCTGGCTTCAGCCTAATCTGGGCTCTGCTCAGTTCGAAAGGCTATTAGCAGCTGAAAGCAATGACAGCCATAAACCTTGTTTTCAGTCCATATGCTGCTACGCCAAGTACCCACAGCCAAGCTGATCTTCAGGCTCCCTATTAAGAGACTGTATCAGAAGCCCCTAGAAAGTCAATAAATCTAATTTATATTAATCTAACTCCCCTTACTACTAAGTTTATGGGTATCTCTCCCAGAGGCAAGAGGACCAAGAGAGACCCTCTGTCTAGCATTGTTGCTGGGTTTTGGTTCTCTCAGAACAGCCCTGCTTCCTGAGCATATGCTGAGCCCCAGCTTGGGTAGCTCTTCACATACCTCCTCATGGCCTTCCCGGTACCTCTGCACCACAGGTGTGGCCTGAACAATCATGACTGTGGGGTCACAAGTGAAAACTCTACAGGTGAAGAGATTAAGAAGTTACTGACAGCCGGTCCAGAATTTCATGCTGTGTTCCTCCCTGGAATTTGGTGGCTGACTATTGGTGGCCTTGTCCTATTCATCTACTCATGTTTAGAAGCCATATATGGATCAATGGAGGTAACTCAGCAGGTAAAAGTGCTTGCCCCTCAACCTTGACAACCTGAGTCTAATCTCTAGAACTCATGTAAAAATCCAGATGCTGTGCTATGTATCTACAATCCCATTGTTCCTAATGAAAGATGGGGCCAAGGCAGGGGAGTCTGCTGGAAGCTTGCATACACAGCATAATAGCAGAAGAGAGAGAGAGAGAGAGAGAGAGAGAGAGAGAGAGAGAGAGAGAGAAAGAGAGAGACTGCCTCAAAATACAAGGTGGGAGGAGAAAACTACTTCAGAAAAGTTGTCCTCTGCCCTCTTCATATGCTCTGTAGCAGGCACACACTTGCCCCACAAATAAAGTCATATATTCCTGTAGAGAGATGATAGATAGACAGACAGATAGATAGCTTGATAGATGGATGGCATATAGATAGACAGATAAATAATATATAGACAGATAGATGATAGATAGGTAGATTGACTGATAGATGATAGATAATAGACAGATGGACTCATTGATAGATAGATGATAGATAGGCAAACACAGATGAACAGATAGATGGATGGATAGATAGATAGATAGATAGATGATAGATAGACAGACAAATGAGCAGATGGATAGGTAGATAGATAGGCAGACAGATGAACAGATGATTGATAGATAGATGTATAGATAGATATTAGATAGATGAAGAGATAAATAGACAGACAGATGATAGATTGATTTACCACAGGAAGCTTAGCATCCAAGAGGCCGATGGTCTCCACTGTAGGGCTGCACATCTGGAGGCTGCGGGATGACACATCACACATGGAGATGTGGAAGGGCCTCTACTTGCACTTATGATATTTCACCAGGGCAGAAGGAAGGAAGTTGAGCTAAGGGTCAGTCCTGGAGCCTGCTCCTTCCTTTGCTTGCTCAGAGTGCTGGAAATATCAAGGCCGACGTGGAAGACTTTCAGCTGTACTTGGTCTAATGAGCTGTGGTAACTCTTCCCTGGCCTGCAATGCTAACAAAATTCCCACAAAGAAATCATGGACAGAAATCAGAGAGACCATGAACATGACACAGACAACATTTCCTCCCCTTCAGGAATGAGCTCATGTAAAAGCTCCTATAATCTGATCAGAGGCAACAGAAGCCAATGGCAGGAAGGCCGGGGTGGGGGAAGGGGTGGGGGCATAGGGAGGAAATTTCCCAGGAAAATGGCTAAATGTGGATGCAGTGCTGCTAACAGCAATTATCTGGTCACCTCTGTAAATGATTGTGCACTGTATCTGCAGGTAATGAAGGTTATACGAAGTATATGGGAAGATGGTTCCACACCAGGAAAGCTTGTAGAGGAAGCACGAGGACCTGACTTCAAATCCCTAGTACCCATGTGAAAAGTCAAGTATAGGCATGACTGCACACATGCCTGTAACCCAGTACCGGGGGTCTGGGGAACAGGAGCATTGCTAGGGCTTGCTGGCTGGGTAGCCTGGCCCCAGGTTCAATGAGAGATCCTGTCTCACATAGATAAGGTAGTTAGTGATACAACAGCAAGACACATGGCATTCTCCTCTGGTGTGTGTGTGTGTGTGTGTGTGTGTGTGTGTGTGTGTGTGTGTCTGTGTGTGTATACATCTTTTAAAACTATTTTCTTTAAAAAGTCATGCTCAAACATCATTAATAAGTTTTGCATTAGCACTACAGATAAATAAGACTTAAAAATAATTTGAAATCTTTAGGGCTTTTGAAGTCCTTCTGTTTTGTGGAAGATTTAGAACATCATAATCTGGTTCTACATAATGTAGCTATTATCCGTGCATAATTGACAGACAAGCAAGCACGTGGCCTGCATACCATATTGCTTTGTGGTGTAAACATTTTGTAACAGGCGCCAACAGCAATGGAGGGAAGATGTGAGGGTGCCCCGAGCAGATGTGGAGTCTAAGGTGCTGCCGAGTGACACATCCACACAGCAGCTGTTCTCACTGACGACGTGACCCTGATTTCTCTTTCTGGACATCCACATGCTTGCTGAGAGTATACGTTCTTCAGCCTCCTCTGAGGTGGGAGGTCACCATTTCACCCTTCTGAACAGTGACCTATGCCCTCCTTGCCTATCATTAACACTTCGCGGGGAGCAGCTGAAACCAGGTAACTCCACAGAGCCCCTGTAGCTCACTTCTGCTTTCCATGTTTTCCCCATGAATGTGGGCAGGGTGGGCAGGGTGGCCCAGCCGGCTCTTCAGCAGGATCCACTGAGGATAGCTCAGAGGGAGCTAGCAGCTCCATCTCCAGGATGGCCTGCTCACAGGCTGGCAAGTTAGTTGTGGACACAGTCTTCTGGGTTTCTGCTCCTTTCCATGGGGTTGATACAGGCTTCCTCACCTTGATAAGTTCCAAGGACCCAGAGGTAGTAGAGGAAGCTGCCTCTTTCTTAAAGCTACAGGCCTGTGTTATAGGCATGATCCTGGAGTAGAGCCATGGGAAGGTGCTGTGGGCCTTTAAGAGGCACAGCCTAGGGGGAGGTCCTTGGGTCACTGGGTTTCTGCTCTCAGAGTGGCCACAGTGTCTCTGCCTCAGAGCTTCCTTGCTCTGAGCAGTTTGTTCCAACATTTTCCCTGCCATCCCATGCAGCACTTCAGCAGATGCTTAATTCAATGCGGCTGCTTGATGTTAGGAAGCCTTTCCCCTTTATAAGTTAACGGCCTCTGCTGCTTCACTGTAAGTAGCACCAAGATTACTGCAAGAAGGGCACACATTTGGTCAAGGCCCTTTGAGGACATTTCTGATCAGAGCAGCAAGCTCTCATCTCTCAGCTTCACGACTGCACTCAAAATGCACAAGATGGCAAGCAAGACTTCATGGAGGAGGGATGTTTGGGCTCAGTCCTGAAAGAGGAGTGGTCAAAGTTCTCGCCAGCAAAGGCACAGAGGGGACTCTTCTCCCAGCCTGTCAGAGTGCTGTCCTGAGTGCAGTCCCTGTGCACACGTGCCTTCCAGAACATAGTCTACACACCTGAGAGTAAGAGCTGCACTCAGGCTACCTGAACAATCTAGCACATTCTGATACTCGTACCTTGTTTGTCCCACTGTGCTGTGTCCCTGGCAACTTGACAGGGGCAGTGAGGAAATGAAGGACAGACATGTATACAGAGAAGCTGGGACCAGGTGGGCTATGTTCCCTTTGACAAACCGCAGGGATTATGAAGGACTTGCCCACCCTGTCTCGGCAGAGCAGGGCTGTTGCTTGGCATGTGTATTATGCATAATATAGAACAGGGGGTGGAGTTGGCTCGTTTGGGTGGAAGGTCTTTGCAGGTTAGCAATCTCAGGTTCCAGTCATTGGGGAAGAAGAAGCTGTACTCCCTGCACACACTGTCAACATTCACACTCAGAGCAGAAAAAGGCTTTGACACTCACTTCACCCTGGGGCTCGAGGGGTGGGGAGGCTTTGTCTTTCCCACAGGTCTGCGACATTGGGTCTATGGCATAGCTATGCCCATGTCAACAATACACATTCAGTCAAGGCTCCTCCATCATTCTACACAATTTATAGTCTCTAATATGCTGGGCCCTCCTTGCTCTCCTCCTCAGTCCCCTGTTCACTTTCTTCTTCACCCCAAACTAATTTTAGCAGTGTACCCTGGAGACAAAGCTTCGGCGATATGGTATCTGGAGACGGGCTTGAGGGAATGACTAGGACATGAAAATACCATGAAAAGCTTTCATGGTGTGAAGTCCCTATAAGAGGCCCAAGAGAGATGCCTTGCCCCTTCTGCTGTGTGTGGCCACAGCAGAACAAGGCCAGCAAACCAGGAAGGAGCCACACTGACTCATCCTTCTGACTTCCTAGCCTCTAGAACTATGAGGATAAATTTTACTGCTAGTTAGATAATTTACTGTGGTATTTTTGTTACAGCAGCCAGAATGTACTAACACAGACACATTCTCAGAACCTGGCTGTAGCCTCCCTGTTTCACACTTGGGATTTGATTCTTATAAGCACTCCCAGTGAGTGCTTACAGCCAGTTGCCACAGTTTCCCTGAGAAGCAGGGAAACTAGAGGCTCAGCAATGTAACCAGGTCACATAATGGTAAGGAACAGAGTTTGGCATGGAAAACAAGCCTGCTTGTACCCTTCTAAGCATGCCTGGGTTCCAGCCCACACTGTTTCTCTTCAGGAGCCTTGAATTCAACTCCCAGTGCAGACACCTCTGTTCCCTTTGTTGCGATGAATCCATTTGCCTCCTTTGAGACACAATTTATAGTCTCTAATTCAGGGGTTTTGGGGAGCTTTCAAAGGCTTCTCCCCTTGCTCACCTTTGATGCCAGGCAAGTTCAGAAGGCATCAAGCTTTAAAAAAAAAAAAAAAAAAAAAGGATAAAATTCCAAGCAATGTAGCCTGGACCAAGGCTGTAATTCCATAGGATGTCAACTCCAAGTCGAATACAGTTCACAGTATACCATTCAAATATCATTAGGTAGAAACAGTCGGAGCTTCCCAATATTTACAAACACAGCCCACTCCATAAAGTCCCCTGTTCACGCCACACTGCATACACCCGGGAGGGCTCATTTTAAGACCATCCCATCTAACTTGATGTGGCTAAACTGAGCTTTGCTGGAAATACGCTGCTCATTTTGGACTTTTGTGTTTGGGAGGAAATGTGATTGAAGCTTAATCCAATTTTCTAATGCCCAAAAACAGCTACAAGGAAAACAGACAGGCATGAAGGAACAATGGCAGGAGTTGCCTCCCCAAAGCCTTGCCAGGCTGGCTTGTCCTGCTGGAATGTTCCATTCCAATACAGCATTAGGCCTCAGGCATGAGCGAAAGTCCGGCCAGGAAGACTGCTTACTCCCAGCCAGGGACTCCCAGACGCTGGTCAGCTTAGCCCAGCTTGTCCTGATGGTTCAGCTCAAGTTGGCAGCCAGAGGACTCTTGGTGCCTGGTAAAGTGCACTTGCTTCTAGTACCAGGTGACCATGACGACTACAGTTTACCATTTCTTCCAAGGCCACCTGCTGCCACTCCGATCAGCCCAGACCAGTCTAGAGAAGCCTAACACAGGTTTTCTAAGCAGTAAGCTTGTGAGGCAGACTATTTCTAAAAAAATGGCAAACACAGGCCATGCCATACTTTCTGTAGGTGGTTCACACTTACAGTTACTTCAGTAATAGTGATTTGACTTACAATTTCTCTACTGCATGATGGTGAAGAAGACACAACTATCCAGCAGAAACTGTCTGTGCGATTGGGAATGCTAATCCTTCTCTATCTAGTAAAATACCTCAGGATACATTTTTGCAGTGCAGAGCAGATGGTCACAAGTATGAGCCATCCATGCAACACTATGTACCATGTTTCTATGGTGTTCAGCAGGTTTGGTGATTAAGTCCAGTTTTTGTTTCTTTGTTTGGTTGGTTGGTTTTCAGTGTTTGTTTGTTTGTTTTTCAAAACAGGATTTCTCTGTGTAACAGAGCCCCCTGGATGTCCTTTGTAGACCAGGCTGGCCTCCAACTCACAGAGAAGTACCTGCCTCTGCCTCCTTAGTGCTGGGATTAAAAGTGTGTGCCCAGTTTTGATTTGCGTACTTTCCACGTACTACGGTGTGACGGTTGGCTTTAGCTGTCAACTGACACAACCTAAAATCACTTGAGAAAAAAGGCATAATGAGACTATCTGCATTGAGTTGGCCTATGAGAATGTCTATGGGGGCAGTGTGTCATTCAGGTTAACAGATGAATTAGTTGATGCGGGTAGACTAGCCTACTGTGGGAGTCATCATTCCCTAAGCTTAGTGAGTTGTGGACTATACAGGAGTGAAGAACTTGGCTGAGCGCAAGCAAGCAAGCAAGCAAGCATTCATGCATTCACTTCTCTCTGCTCTTCACTATGCATGTGAAGTGGCTAGCTGTCTCAAGCTCCTGCTGTTGTGACTTCCTGCAGTGATAGACTGTCATCTGGAAATGTGAGTCAAAAACAAGCCCCGTCTCTCTTAAGCTTCACTTTGTAAAAATAATTTAGATTATTTTTACAGTAACAGAAACAAATTAGGACAGTTAAGTTTATAAGACCCTGACCTCATCTTTTGTTGAGGTTCATCCATATGTAATTTTGACTCTGAACTTGGGTAGGCTGGGTGCATGGTAGAATTCCATATAACTTCTGAAAGAGAGACCATAAAAGAACGCAGGTCCCACCTGGTTCTTTTGGGATACTTTGTATTGGCGCAGACATCATCACACTGCTGAAAAGTTTATGTATCCATCAGAGAGGTCCACACAGGAAGACCCAGACCCTAGGCTCCCAGCTCCAGCCAAGTCCTGAGAGCCATGTGAATGAATCATCTTGAAATGAGATTTTCTAGCTGCTAGTTAACACACCCATCTTTTTTTTCTTTCTTGCTTGCTTTCTTTTTCTTTTCTTTTTTTTTAAAGATTTATTTATTTTATGCATATGAGTGCTCTATCTGCATGTACACCTGCATTCCAGAAGAGGGCACCAGATCACATTGTGGATGGTTGTGAGCCACCATGTGGTTGCTGGGAATTGAACTCAGGACCTTTGGAAGAGCACAAGGCAGTGCTCTTAACCGCTGAGCCATCTCTCCAGCCCTCTTGCTTTCTTTTTCAACACGTATTTATTTATTAGAATTATTTCACAACCCTCTCTCTCCTCCCCTCCCGGTCCCACCCTCTCCCTCCTATCCTCCTCGGGTGCAGGGGGGTCCCACATATCAACCCCCTCAGTT